>PVIR01000068.1:66594-153686 GCA_004026965.1 Petromus typicus | reverse complement strand
AATTAAACATTCAGTCCCTTGGTCTCAGTGGCTACACTTCAAGTCTCAGCCGTTGCGTGTGGCCCTTGGTGACCATGGTGGTGGACAGAGCGGGACTGGAAATGGTTCCCTGGACACCACGCCCAGGCCCCAGGGTACAGTCTTGACCTCGGTAGCCACAGTGAGCGAGTGCCCCTTCCTGCCGGCTCCTGTCCGTGTGGTGGGACGACTGGATCCTGACAGGACCTCAGGGGTTGCTGTGAGAACGGCGCTGAGTGAGCGCTGGGCCCTGCGGAGCTGGACAGGCCGTGCGTGAGTGCAGCTGAAGCACTTTGCTGATGGCCCTGTGTCCTGGAACGGAACACCTCTCCACTAGGGGTTAATGATCTCAGAACCTGGACATCAAGTCAAAGCTTGAGTGAAATTCCATGGTGTTGCGGCCGTTAATTCTTTATTAGGTTTTCCTAAGACGGAGGTAAAAGGCATTTTATCTTTCTTAAGGTTTGCATTAACGTGTCGTGGCATTTTATCGGTATATTGATCTTCGTTTGTGCAGGGACAGGAAGTGGGAATATATGTAGGGGTGCAGTCCTGTCGCCGAGCCCATCCGTCCTTTGCTTCTGCAGCGAGCTAGACCTGGTGCCGTCCCAGCGGCGAGTGGGGTGCTGCATCCTGCCGTTGCTGTGGTTGTCAGTTCGAGGGTCTGCGGTGGGCTGAGGTGGGAAGGAGCCTTCTGGGCACAGAGAGACAGCTGCAGCTCCAGACGCGCCAGCTCCGCGCTGCAGCAGATGTCACAATGGACTGGTCTCTTGGTTGGCTGCCAGGACACTGAGGGACCAGGTGGTACCTGCTGTGGGGCTTGGGGCAGCGGGGCCTTTAGCGGGCTGCCCGTGGCCACGTAGCAACCACTGCTGCTATCTGGCTGGAGGGTCTTCTTGTCTTTCCACCTGAGCCTGGAGACCTGGCCTCTCCTGAGGAACATGGGAGGTAAATCTAGACTCCCAAATGTTGTTCGGCTCGACACGACCACCTGCAGGCCGCACGGGGCTCAGGACCTGGCTTTGGGTAGTTGCAGGGGGGGCTGCATTCCATCTTCTGGCCTAGATGTCTGTCCGTGAGGCTGTGCGGTGTCACTCCACAGTGTCTCGTGGGCGTCGATCTGACTATCAGGCAGAACTTCCTGGCTCAGTCTTGCATCAGCCCTGCCACCTCCTGAGCTGGCACCGCCTTTCTACCTGTTTAGATGCAGACAGCACAAGACATCCTCCAACACCCAGGCCGTCAACACACTGTGTGGCTCTGCCTTCCAAATACATCCCTGTGGTACCAGGCTGTGGTCCTGCTGCAGGGCCTTTGCACATACCATCACTCTCCCCTGAGGGGCCTTCACCTTATTAACCTCTGTCGTGGTGGTCTTTGCCAGAGCAGTCCTGGCTGTCCAGTGGGATCCATGACCAATGCACTGGTTTGCCAATGTTATTTATTTATTAGACAGTGTCCAGCTGTGTAGTGTGGCTGGCCTTGAACTCATTAAGTTGCCCCAGCTGGCCTTGAACTTGTGGTGATGCTCCTGGCTCAGCCTCCTGGGGGAGGCTCGTGCAGTGGCACTGAGTTCTGGATTTGTGTAGTTAGTGTTTCAGTTTATTGTGGTAGCTACCCTTTCCGACTTCACTCCTCTTCTCCCCTCTGCGTGCTGGGACCTTTCCTGTGCCCAGCCTGCAGGGCCATGTCAGAGGAAGCCGAATGGCTCACAGAGAGCCCTTGCAGCGGGGTCCGGCTGCTGAGAGGTGGCTCCAGGTACAGGTTAGCTTGGAACGATCTCTACTGTTCGTGTACTTAGATGAGAGCCGAAGCTTCACCCGCAAGGTTACCGTCCATTTTGTTCTGCTTCCCAAACCTTATGTGTAGTTGTTTCTGTGCGATGCTTTTTCCGTTTTTGCAGCAATGCACACTGGAGACGGTTTTACAACAAATCACAGAGGCCGACTTCCTTCTCCCTCTGTGCCACCCTGCTGTAGAGTAGGGAGCTGCTGGGACTCCCTGGCAATTCCCTGTTGGGACTGGCTGTGCCATTGCCAAATGTCAGCCTTGCTTGTGATGTTTGCTTAAGAGCCTAAATAATCTGCCTGGCAATAATGACTCCCTTTCCCCGGGTCCAACACTGCGGCCTGAGATGCCGGGGCCACCGGATGTGCATTTCCGCCCTAAACATCCTGCAGATTTCCTCTTCAAAGGCACTGCTAGCTACAGTCCCAGAAGCAGGCTGCGAAAAGCCTTCATTTCCCTTTTTTTAATTGTAATTTTTATTTCGAGAAACAAAATGTGAGAAGTACAAAGAGTAACACAGCAGACACCAGTGTGCCTGGTACCTGGCAATGTCGTCTCTTCACATTTGCAAGCCTTTAATTATGTTTTGAAAAAGTACGTAAGCACGGCAGAAAACACTGACATGCTCTTTTGCAGTCTTAACTCCATCCCCCACCCTAGAGGTGATCATGAATTTCATGTTTTGTTTTGTTTTGAGATAGAGTCTTGCTTTGTAGTTCAAGCTGGCCCTGAGCTCACTACATAGCCCAGGTGAGCCTGGAACTCATAGTAATTCTCTTGTCTGTGTCTCCCAGGTACTGAAATTACAGGTGTGAGCCACCATGCCCAGCACTGTGGTATGTGATACTGATTGTTGGTGGACATGAGTCACCAGGCCCGGTGTTGTTGTATGTGGTTACTGGGGATCGAACCAGGGACTTTGTGGTAGCAAAGCAGGCACTGGAACTGCTGAGCTAAATCCCTGATCTGAATTTCACGTTTTTATGTTACTTGAGGCACACTACTATAAACATTGTATTATTTTTGAGCATTTAAATTTTTTTCTAAGCATTGTATTGACTGTAGTGTTCTTCAACTGGCTTTTTTTCAGCCAACAGTATACTTTTGGAGACTTATACATATTGGCCCCAACTTACCCTTTCATCTGCTGTATAATATTCCATGATGCCATAGTTCATGTGGCTCTTTTCAAAGTGATGGGCACTTTGATCAGAGTGAGCCCTAAACTCTCATGCACTCAGAATCGGGGTTTGGAAGGTGATTTGATCACAGGGAGTAATCCGCTGACAGATCCAGAGTGGAACATGCTGCTGGGAGTTGCGGCCAGTCCAGAGGAGGCGGCTCCCTGGAGTGTGACCTCCCTGATTACCTCCTCAGCTCCTCCCTTAACGCTCCGGTTCCTGGCTGCCATGACCTGAGCAGCTTCCCCCACCAGACCCTTCCTCCTGGCTCCTGACTGAGTCCTCTGCATAAACCCGTCCTCCTCCACATTGTGGGTGTTGAGCATTGTGTGCAGGGACCAGACAGTAACTGAGATAATGGGAGGAGAAGTCGCTGCTCACACAGCCTCAGACTCAGGGGAGTGTGATAGGAGGTGGGTGTGTGGCTGTTTGCAGGGGGTGCTCTTGAAAGGGGGATTTTTACTCACGGTGTCTGGCTTGAGGCCGTTGCCTCGTTTGGGTGTCCCTTTGTAGAAGTGGTACTATATTTCCCATCTGGGTTTGCAGTGGAGGCACTTAAAGTGGATTTTAATTAACCAAATAGACATGAGATCTCACACTCAAAATGCGCATAGTCAGGAAAGGAAGTTCCGAGCTAGTCTACTCCCCTCAAAACTCTTGGAGTCATTCATGTCTCACCTTCTTTTCCCACCCCCTCCGAGCGGCCATGTGCTCTCCAGACCCGGCGGGTCCCAGCCCAGCCAGGTGTCACCACAAGGGGACGCAGCTTGGCTGCAGGCAATCTCCCAGGTTTCCAGTGAAGCCAGAAACCCACTGCGTGGTCTCAAGTGTGACGTCAGATGTCCAGGTCGAGCTCCTTGCTCTGAAAGGCTGGTAAGAGTCTCACTGAGACCAGAGAGCTCCGCCATCCCCAGATCCACTCCTGGGACCCTCTGGGGTCTTGGGGTGTCTAGCACTGTCCAGATCACTAGGCTAAGTGCTGCATCTTCAGGGTGGCTCCCTCCGCTTCCAGAAATGTGTGCTGGATATGCAGGTCCCACCTCACAGAGGTACTCAGGTCGATGCAGGCATGGCACAGTGGGCTCTGTGTGCCAGGCCGTGCCCCCCATTGTCTCGTCCACTCCCGGAGAGTTGTGGACTGGACATGAGAGAGGACTGGGAGCCTAGGACGCATGGCCCTGGGCCCACTGGGTTAGCCGCACACGGGGCCTTCTGCGGGGCTGCTGGCCCTGGGTGGCTCTGCCTGAGGTGGCCTGTGCCCGGATATGGACTGTGCGTGATTTTTATTCCATGGCTCTGGTGGGAGCTCTTTGCCTGGCATAGATCCCTGCTTGGCAGTGCACGGGCCTGGATCCCGAGAAGCCTGCTTGAGCTCCCTGCCCTCAGCTTCCACATCCTAAGGGCCCTGGAGTGGTCACCTCGGAGACTGAGGGTGAGTATGTGAGCTCGTGCCTGCACGCCCTGGGAGACAGAGCGAGGCCCCGGGCGCACTGGCTGAAGCTGGCTGGAGTCCGGCAGTGCAGAGGGAGCAGGATCAGGGCTTACTTTCCTTCCCCTGCTGCTTTGCAGTCCTGGGGATGGAACCCAAGGCCTTCACACTGGGCCACATCCTAGCGCTTCTTTTATTTTGAGATGGGGCCTCACTAAGTGGCTACGTTGCCCGGGCTGGGCTGAAGGTTGTGATCCTTCTGCCTCAGCTTCCTAGAACTGCTGGAATCACAGGCATGTGGCATTGCCCTTGGCTCTTTCTTCTCCTTTTATTTCTGCTTCCTTTCCTCCTCCTCCCTTTCCCCCTGATCTCCTGCCTCTTTTCAGTCAGTTTGGACTTTGTTTCTGCCAGGTGCTGTCCAGGTGGCTTCCAGGCCGCTCGGCCCACGTGGCTTCTGAGCTTTGTTTCATGTTCTGATGTTGCCGTCTTGAAACTCTTAATAGTTTTAACCGAGAGCCCTGCACTGTCATTTTGCACTGGGTCGTGTGAGACCCTGAAGGGTCCTCTGTCGGTCTCCGTGTCCCTGCAGTCCTGAGCTTTCCACAGATCCCAGGAGCAGAGCTCACAGCCCCTGGTGGCAGATGCGATTCTCCTGTCTGTCCTCCGCTGGGCGCTGCACAGAGTGGGAGTCTGAGCGCCGGGAGCGCACCCTGTGTCTGGTGGGTTCTGTCCCTCTGATCTCCGTCCAGTTCTTCTGAGGTCTGGCTGCCAGCCACTTCCAGACTTGCTTGCCTGTGTGGGTGTCTGGAAACGTTAATGAGCCTCGCTTCTCCAGGACACAGGTATTGTGATGGGAATCGGCAGTGACGTGCCTCCACGGTAATTGGAGTTTTGCTGAGATCTGATGTCACCTGAGGCGGCTGGCAGCCTCTTTCTCTCCTTCCTGCTCAGAAACCTGATTTGGAAGCCAAAGCTGCCTCCTGCCCAGTGGCAAGGAACAGGGAGCTGGGGACACTGTAGGCTCTGGAGGTAGCACCCGGCTTGCCCTTGGGCATCTTGCTGTGCACTGAATAGGCGCCGTCTGCCCCTGGGCTTAGCAGAGGCCTGAGTGGCCTGGGGCAGGAGACTGGTTTGTGTGGGGCGTGCGGAGGAGCTGGGAACACAGTGAGGTCACCAGCCCTTGTCAGGAGCCACCAAGATCTTTTCTTCCAGCCCAAATCAGTGAGGTCTCTGGAGGCCCTGTCATCCTCCCGCGGAGTGTGAGGGTTAGGAGTGGGTGAGACATTTCTTTCTCGGGCACTAATGACTGGATCTAGGTTGCCTGGTTCCTTCTTTCAGAGATTAGAATCAAAATGAGCAGGGAAATGTCTCCTGTGTGTGCAGTGGCTCTGGGTCATGCCGCTGATACCCAGGAAGTCCCTGGATGTTGGTGCCAAGTGGGGGTGCCACAGGGAGCCAGGAAGTGGTGTGGGCAGTGCTGTCCTGGCTGTGCTTACAGGTGGGTCGGGTTTGTTTGTTTTCTGTTCTGGTTTCTTTGTCCTTTGGATGGGCCAAGAAAGCTCCTCCTGCAATGGCAAACCCAGCTGGCCCTGGGAACCACGGGCCGGAGGTGCAGGACAGCGTTGGATCAGATTTGGAAAATGGCAGCATCCCAGTCCCGTGGATGGTGATTTGCCAGGAGAGGGTGCAGACTCACAGACGTCACTACCACGGTCATCTCAGCCGCCGCTGTAACACCCTGCGTTCCTCTTCACCCTGGAGCCTTGTACTACTCGGGTGCTAAGAGCCATTGCCTTCGTCCTCCGGGTGAGGCAGTGAGACCCAGGCAGGTGCAGGGACTGGCTGACGCCAGCCAGCTGGGGAACAGCAGATCTAGAATTTGCACCCCAGGTGCACATCACCGTCTCTTGGTTACTAAGGGTGACTGGGATTGGGGTGGTCTGGACGACCCACATCTGTCCGGAGTTGTGTCACCCCTCCACTGATTGTTTTGCTTGGAGCTTTCGGCTGTCAGCTCTTATTTTTCAAGAGAAGTTAGGAGCCAGGCTTTTGTTTAAAACATTGTTACATTTTAGGTCTGGAATGGCCTGTGTTTAGAGGTGGTGCTTTTGGAAGGCGACTAGGTCACGCAACTGGTCAGGCGGGTGCTATATTCCTCCGTGGACTCACCCGTGGGTGAGTGTGTGGCTGAGCATGCCATGAAGAGCAGGGCCTGGGTAAGGTGGTCGTGGAGGTGTGATCTGGAGGGTAGACGTCTGTCCCCAGCGCCTCCTTTCCTCTCTGTTTCCTGTGTGCTGTGGGGTGAGTAGCTCTCTTCTACCCAGACCCTTCTGCCATGCTGTTTCTGTTTTGGATCCAGCCTAGCATGGACTGAACCCACTGAAACCAGGAGCCAAACAAACCTCTCTTGTAAGTTGTGTTTTTTTCCCCTAGTGCCCAGAAATTGAGTAATACAAACATAAATTATTCCTGATTTTAAACATTGGGAACCAAGCTGAAATATTTGGAGTGGTCCATCGCTCCCTGGTCAGACTGTCCCCAGACTGTCAGATAGAGCCTCTGTGCACAGCTGCAGCCTTGGCATCTGGCCTGTGGTGAGTTGGTTGCTCATGCTATAGAGGAGTTGGGGTCAGACCCTCGGGCTCTGGGGAGGGTACTGTGTGACCAGATCCTGGACATTTCTAAAGTGGGAGATGCGCACTATCCCTGGTGTTGCTGGCTTCCCAGGGGCACAGGTGGTCTTTGGAGAGTATTAGCCTTGTCCTGGGTGCTGAGTCCCCTGCATACCACATCCAGTGAGAGCTTCCCAGCTTCCACCTGCTGGGTCCAGGGCAGCGCTCATCACCTCCCGTTCTGCCTTTGGGGACTTAGAAGTGTCTCTGCGGATCCAGTGTGCCTCCCAGCATTGCCATCCTGGCGTGTGCAGTCCCTGAGGATAACTTGATTCCTCCCCTGTGACAGTGTCTGCTTAGGAGCTCTTTGAGAAAAGCCCAACCCAGGCTCCTCAGGTGCCTGTGTGCCTGGTCACCCTGTCGGGAGTCTGAGCTCCATCTCCTGGGCAGGCCAGTAACCCTTGTCCTCTTGCTTTTCCTTATACACCAAGCTGAGGCCTCTGTTCTTTCTCTTTTGAAACCTTTTTATTTTGAGCCAGTTTTATAGGTAGAGTGAAGTTGGAAGATGGCCGAGACCGTTGCTCCTTACCCTGTTTCTATGGCTCAAGCAGGCTGTTTGGGGGGGGGGCTGGTGCTCTGTAATCTTTTTTTTTAGGTTTTTTGAGACAGGGTCTCACTTTGTGGTTCAGGCTGGCCCTGAGCTCAGCCTCCAACTCACATCACAATCCTCCTGCCTCTGCCTCCCGAGTGCTGGGATTACAGGCATGAGCACCATGCCCGGCACTGTGGTATGTGGTACTGGTTGCTGCTGGGTGTGGGTCTCCACACCCAGTATTGTTATGTGGTTACCGGGGAATCGAACCCAGGCCCTTGCGCTTGCAAGACAGGCGCCGGAACCACTGAGCTAACTCCCCGGCCCCCTGGTGCTCTGTAATCTTGTTCTAGTTGCTGTCACTATAGAAGGCCCTACTTTGTGAAGATAGGGTGTTGGAAATGGAAGCAGCTTCCTGTGCTTGGGTGGAAGTCTCAGAATATTCTGCCTTGACTTTAATCTAGTACTGGTGAAGATTTAAAGTTGTTTTATACATCCTTGGAAGGCTGCTGCGTCCCCATGTCAAACAGCCGATCCTCAGGTACCATGGACAGGGTCAGCCCCCCTGGCTTAGTCACCGTGGGCTGTGGCTGGTCCCTTCCCAGTCCAGGGACTTTCTATGTGGGAAGCAAGGCCCAGACTCCCTGAGAGCCACGGGAGGTGACTGTGCGCAGCTGGGAGAGAGGCCCTGGCTCCGTCTTGTGGCCCCGCTAATGTCTGAAAAGTCGGAGACCCGGGCTCCCTCACTGCCCCAGAATTCCAGCGTGCTGGGCGCAGCCACGTTACCCCAAGACCTGGGCCCAGCTGCCGTCTCCCTGCACGACAGATCGAGCTGATCGATTAGGGTGTGTCACACGCGTGGGCGAGTCTAGGGACCATTCTGGCTCACTGAAACCAGCTGCCAGTGGTGACCTGCTGAGAGAACTCTAGAGACTCTGGCTGGTGCCAGCCTCTGAAAGCCCCGTCGCGCGGTGTCTGAGAGGAGACGCGTGTGCCATGCGCCGTCTCCTCACAGAGCTGCCCGGGTGGACGCGGGTTAGGGACGACTCCTGTGGGCGGGTCTTTAATCGCGTCCTGCACAGCATGGCTGAGTGCGGTGTTTCTGTATGGACGACAGAGATTGCAGAGCACGTTCGGAGAGACCTCTGTGACCGAGCGGGGAGACCAGGAAGCCGCCCATCACGGCGGCCCAGTCCGTGCAGGGAGGACACGAGGCGAGTGTCCCGGCTCCTGAGGTGCAGTGGTCAGAGACCTGTGTGGCTCTCAGCGGCCGCTAGCGAGAGTGCGGGACCTGCCCTGGCGGGCCCCAGCACCTCCGCCCTGTCGTCAGCTCCCTCCGCTGCGGAGCTGCCCAGGGAGCCCGGGGTGGGGGCTGTGAACTGCGGCTGCTCCTACCTGTCCGGGGCAGACGTCCTGGGCCGCGGGCGGGTCAGCTCCTCCCGGAGAGTGAGGGCTTCTCAGCTCCAGCCATGCTGCCTGCGCGCTGTGCAGACGGTGATGGCGATGTGGGACCTTCGATCATCGCTTCTGTTCTTTGTGGCACGTTATTTTCCTTTGAAAAGCTCCACAGCCTCCTCTCACGGTGCAGGTTGCTTGGTTTGTGTGTGGTGGAGTGGTTCTGAAGTTCTTATGGTTTTTCTGGTTACGGAGCCGCCGCGAACTGTGCAGGGGCAGCAGGGAAGGTGAGAGTCAGTCAGCTGTGGCACTGAACCTGTAATTTAAGTAGCACCCTGGGTATTTTCTTTTAGACACAGCTTTCTTTTGGTGGGCATTTCAGAATCTTCTGTGTCATCATTAGCTTTCTCTTCCTTTTCAAAGATGCTCTCCAGTTGTTTGTTTTCTGTCCCCGTCTGGCTGTTAGCTACGGGCTTACCACTGTTACTAAGACAAGGATCTGCCATGGAAAAAAGGCATGGGTGGAGTGGTGGACAGAACAGTGGGCCGGCCGTGTGCGGTACACCAAGGAGGCTCACTGACACCTTGCCGCTCACTGACAGAGCTTTGATCTGAGCCAGAAGCCACCGCTCTACTATGGCCTCCGTGTGGTCAGACCTCCTTGCCAGCGTTCACTTGTGTCTGCAGTCGCTCCCCAGGGCTAGCGTCACCGCCCCAGCCCAGCTCGGATCACCAGGCCTTAGATTCTCATCGGCACCTGCAGCTCAGCTGTGCACGAGCAGTTTAAGCAACCTCTGTGAGACTCTGGGATGGTCGAAGGCCTGGCAGGTGACGGGGCTCAGGCAGTACTGGGTCATGTCGCCGAGTGGCTATGATTGCAGATAAAACTTTGATCACTTGCCCGCTGTTCACCACGCTGCGTGGCCTGGTTCCCACAGGTCTGGGAATGCTCTGTGGCCCTGGGGTGGGGATGCCTGCCCTATGTCCTCCGCAGAGCGTTCCATACAGTGGAGAGCCATGCAGCAGCGGAGGCAGCGGCCCATCACTGTCCATGTCAAGAAGTGTGATTTCTAGCCATGTGGTATCGCATGGGAAATGAAAGATGCAGAAGACTAGGAAAAAATATTCCTCATCGTGATGTTTACAAGTCTAGAAGTAGAGCACTGTATGCCACAAGGAGGTACCATCGCTGTGGTAAAAACGGAAAAATGTGGAACATGGTGAACCTCAGGTTGAGGAAAGAGTCTGCAGCTAGCAGGGGACAAGAGGAACTTCAACTGTGTTTGCAACAACTCACTGCACTCGACTCAGCTGGGTGGCTGGTATGTGTGTATTCACTGCATTACAACATCTTCTTGTAAATATTAAATATCATGTTGGAGGCTGAGGCAGGAAGATTGTAAGTTTGAATCCTACCTGGGCAGTTGAGGCAGACTCCCTCTTGAATTAAAAAAATCTCCCACCCCATCACAGTGCCCACAAGTCACCAACCTCCCCTCTGCCACCCTGATCCCTCTCTGGCTCAGGGTGGCAGGCATCTAGCAGCTGGGTGATCCCCAGAGTGGATTCTCTCCAGTTGGGCAGAAGAGGGGAGTCGTTCACTGTGCTCCAAGTGTTCAGGGGCCAGGTGCCTGGGACAGAGTGTTCTCAGGGCCACCTGAGTTCCTCTGCCACCCGGGCAGAGCTGTCCAGCTGGCTACCTGCTGCCCCGGTGCAGAGAGAACCCTGCAGGTGTGTGAGGTGTGCAGGGGTGTCCTGGCTGCTGCCCTCTGGTGGAGCAAGCAGGAGGTGGTGCCTGGAGCCCTTTGACACGTGGACATAGGAGGCTGAGGTGGGGGTGCTCGCCAGTGGAAGAGAAGATTCCTAGTCCCGTGGGAAGCTGAGCTCATTGTCCAGGCAACCACGAGGAAGCACAGGTGGCAGTGGTGGGATAGTCATGCGTCTCCTGTCGTCTTTCTTTCGCTTTTGATGTCCTGGCAGGTGAGGTCCTGTTTTTCCAGCCCCCTAAAGAGTTGGCGCCTCTTCATGTCACACAGGGCTCGTTTAACAGCAGGATCAGTTGTCTGTGAATCCTGAGAAATGATTACATCAGTAAAGGCGTTTTTAGTTTTAAGAGATAAAAAATCCGGAAGAGAGAAGACAGGGAAGTATTCATTCACATAGTTGAGGAGAAGAAGGAGACAGACACCTGCAAGTGTGGCTTGATCTAGCAGACCCAGTAGTGTGTGTGGACTCCAGCGGCCCTCTTTGGTGTTCCTGTCAGGATTGGCTTACTTCTGTGTCCGTGTGGGGATAAGACAGCTTCTTAGGAAAGCCGAGAGGGACCACGGAATTTTGTTGAATATTTCGAACAGAAATCTCATACCTCGTAGTGGTGGGCCCACACTGGGTCTGTGTGTGACCACGCTGAGTTAGGCACGACCCCTGGGAGAGACAGTGGAATCCTTGCTTCTGGAGGCAGGAGGGGCCCAGTGGTGACCAGTGGGGACAGGGCTGGGATAGAGACCCTGGCCTCCCCATTGTCTGGGACCTCCTGTCCTGCATGGAGCCTCCTGTCCCTGGGGCCTCTCACTCTCTTGCCACCTTTGTGGCCCAGCTGGTGAGGGAGGCTGGTCCCGCAGAGGCACTGGAGAGAAAGTGGGAACCAATCCATTGCTGGCCCACGTTAAATTTAGATTTATTCTGTTGGAGCTAATTGTAATCTTTATTTGGTCCCAAATGATTCATTCTTATCGTTCTTATTATAGCTGAGAAAATTAATTTTTATTCTGCCATAAAGACGGCTGTAATAATCTGGGCACAGGGAGGGGATTACTTTAATAAGATTTGCCGGCGGGCTTTGAGAACTTGGCTTTTGTCAGCGCGTGGGAGTGGCCCGTTGCGGCCCAGATCCCGGGTGGTCCAGGGGGATCGCAGAGCGAGTGTAGCCGGAGAGGCTTGTTTGCTCTGGACGGAGCTCCACCTGGTTTGCTCCTGTTGTTAAGGGACAGAAGGTGCACAGGGCAGGTGCAGAGTAGGGCTGCATCCGGCCACTCAGATGGGGACACCCATACTAGAACAAACCAGGAGTCTGCTCCCGGGGGTGAAGGGAAATGCCTGGGGCCAGGCTGGTCACACTTCTGGGGGCCCGGGGCCTTGGGAAGCTGGCACAGATGCATAGACCTGAGTTGGTTATTTGCAATTCTGCATCCCCCGAGCTGTGAAAGCCACAAGGATTGTGCTGAAATTTCAGCAGCCTCGTTGGGTTGGCAGACCTCACCTGAGCCAGTTATAGCCTGATTTGGCCACGCAGGGTGAAGGTCCTGTCTGACGGGAGCCGCTGGGCGCCGTGGCCTCCCAGCCCCACCGAGGGAGCCTTGGCCCAGGCGTGTGCCGCGTCCCGCAGCAGGCGAGGGCATTGGGTCTGAGTGCGTGGGATGCGGAGCGGTGCTGCCGGACTGTCTGATTCTGGGGAAAGAAGCCGAAGGTCCCGATTCTTTTATGGCATTTCTCAGTTTCTACTTTAGTCATTCAGACTTTTCTTTTGAATGTTTTTCAGACAAGGTCTTGCTATGTAGTCCATGCGGGCTTGAATACACTAAGTACCCAGGCTGGTCTCAAACTCACAGTGCTCCTCCTGCCCCAGCCTCAGTGCTGGCATGATAGGCGTGTTCCACCATGCCTGGCTCTGATTTAATTTAATTTACAAGTCTGATTCAGACATTTAAATTTAATTTTTAGAAGACAGAAACGATCCTTCACACCATTAGTCATTAGGGAAATGCAAATCAAAACCATAAGGACAGACCAGAACGGAGTCAGGGAAGGCCTCAGATGGAAGAGGCTCACAGTGTCAGGTCCTGATAAGGGTGGGATCTTCTCGTGTGGCCGGCAGGAGTCACTTGTGCAGTCACTCTGAGACAGGCCGGCCGTTTCTGAGTGACACGGTGCCTCCTTGCAGTCCCACTCACCACGGCCCCCACCTGGGAGCACAAGTCCCACCTGCCAGTGACTGCCCGTCCACCCCACGGGGTGGCCACCCCAGTGGGGAAAGAGCACGGGGCTGCTGCCCAGGGCCTCCCTCGTGATGAAGGCAGGGGGAGAAGCTGCACCCAGCGTGTGCCCTCGTGCGCAGGGGTTCCTCGGGTGGGAGCCGACAGAGACCCGGACCAGCTGCCGGGTGTGCTCAGGAGCGGGGGCTCTTGCCATGGAGACAGCGGGCTCGGGCTGTGAGTGTCCAAGCCTGGGACGGGTGCTGGCTGCGGGCCCCGTGCACCCTGACCCCGGGGACTGCACTCTTCCCTCGGGTGGAGCGTCAGCTGTAGCCTGCTGATGTGTGTGAAGCCTGAATGTATGGAAACACCTCTAACCCCAGAAGCTAGGGGAAGTAATCGTGGTTAGAAGACTTAGCCCATTCATTTCCTTTTTCATAGGAAACCAATATTATTAGCTTTCCCTCTAAGGTATTCAGAGATATTCTATGCATAGGAAAACACATAAGTGCATCTCGCTATTGCCACCTGTATGTATGTGTCTGTGTATGTGTGCGTACATAATCCACATCACACCTTATACTACCTATAGTTTGTTTTGCCCTCAGATAACAGCAAGTTATCACAAGTCCTGTTCTGAATCTTGCTTTTTCCTTCTATAACTTACAGTATATTTTGGAGAACTTTCTCTAACAAGGACCTCATTTCACGTTCTGTCCAGGGGCTGACCCACAGCCTAGGCAGCCACTCCTCTGCAGTGGATGCTGGCTTGGTTCCAGTCTTTTGCCCAGCCGAGTAGGTGTGGTGACACACCTGTAGTCCCAGCACTGTGGGAGGCTGAGGCAGGAGGATCACAAGTTGGAGGAGAGTCTGGGCAACTTAGCAGGACTGTGTGTGAAGATAGATTAAGAAGGGCTGAGGATGTAGTTCAGTGTGAAGCCCACGGTTTTCATCCTCTCTTTCTCCTGCTGAAAGGTGCAAATGGAGGTCCTGGCCTCACGACACATCGGTGAGATGTGAGCTGTGCAGTATCACTGTCGCTGCCATCCCCGCGGGCCGGCGGGCTGGGCTTAGAGTCTCTGAGAGTCTGGGCTGGGTGAGACTCATCCTCACGGGTAGACCACATGAGACCCCAGCCCGAGAGTGAGACCACCTAACTTCTGGGGAAAACATGTCCACTTTGGAGTACAAACACAACTGGCCAGTACGGTGGGTAACAGGGCCTGCCTGAGATGCGTGCTGCTTCCAAGGGGGAGAGGTGGCAGCCAGAGGCGCCGACCCCGGCACATAGCTGTGCATGAGCCAAGTCGCATGGACTGCTCTCTGGAGGCAGCTTCCTGTTGCTTATGTCTTTCACAGCCTGGGGACATGGGAAAGGTGCAGACCTTTAAGCCAGAAAGGAGCTTTTGAGTCTCGTGTGAACGCGGCTGCTCCGGTGCACAGTGGGCCATGTGTCAGTGAACGTATCCTGTCACTACAGTGAGTGACGCTTCTGCCCACTGGAAACGGGCCAGCAGCGTCCACCTTGCCCTGGACCTCACTGTGGTCAAAGGTGACAGCATCAGAGAAATGATGAGGCATTACTTGGGCAACTGAAAAGTAAGATCTGAACACACGGATGGCGGCACTTGTAAGGTGCTTCTCAGAGATTTGGCTTTTTCGGAAAGAATTCCAGAAGCTCGAGGCCCTGACTGAACAGGAAGGAGGCTCACTTCAGGGTGGCGGGAGAGTGTGTCCCAGCCCCATTCTGCCTGGGCACCGCGTGTCTGTGTTTAAAGAACTTTCTGTTTTTCCCCCCAACTTCTCATTTGGAGCTTTACTGGAAGTTTCTTTCTTTCCCTGAAATTGTGGGACCTCAAGGGGAAGCCGGGCAGCCTTCGCGGGTTCCGGGGAGAGGAGTCAGATGCTGGACAGAGCAGGCTGCTCTCCGTGGTGCTGACGCCAGCCCTGTGGCGGTGCCTGCTGGGTTGACGGTCGCCAGTGTGTCCCTGCCCTCACCCCTCACCGTGCTCTATCCCAGGCATTGCCCAACAACCTGAATTGGATCACATGCTCATGTATGGCCAGATCACCAAGGTTTTCCCCAAAGGGAGAGGAAAGAAATAGACTTTGGTGGAACACTTATAGCTGGCGTGGTGTTAGGCAAGAGACTCTGGGAGCCTGGTGTGTGGCCTCTTTCTATGCCTTTGAACTTTGGGAGTGTTGGTCTGTGATCTGCTCACTGCTTGGCAGGAGAGGAGCTACTCTTTTCCAGGACCGTGGGTCTCGGGCTCCACACTGTCTGTTTGAGCATTTCTGACTCTGCCGAGACGGCTACGCCCTCCTCGTTGACCTGTTTTCAGCAGATAGTGTGAGCACAGAACACAGCTCCTGCTGACATTCTGTCGTCCTGGCAACCTGCGTGGTAAACGGCAGCTCATGCTAGTTGACGGAGGGTGGAGTTGCGATGAGGAGGATTTGGGTAATGCTGCAGATTTGCCACCGAGCCTCAGCCCCAGACGCTGCAGGGAATGTTCAGTGCATGTCCAGGAGGGACTCTACCCTGTCTCTACCAGGGCCATCACAAGCGACTGGGCTGGGGCCAGCAGACGGCCTCTCCAGGTCCTCCTGTGCGTCTCCTGCACACGTGCCTTGTGAGAAATCTCCCTTCCTGGGGCCCTGACGCCTCCTCAGCGCCATTGCAGAGCTTCTCAACACAGGGCTGAGGGCTGCCCCTGCTCCCCAGTAGCAGGGGTGGGGACCCTTCCTTGGGAGTCGCCTCTGTTGCCTCCCTGACCTGAGCCTTCTCTGCGAGCTTGGCGGCTGCCGGCCCCTTCCTGTGGAGGCCTCTTCCCACCCTCTTCTCCTGTCTGTGTGTTTGTTCCCCTGGGGTCATTTGTGGCTGTGACTTCAGTCCTTACGCTCCTTCTCCCCGGTGACGTCCAGACCCCTCTCCTCCCCCCACTCTCCCCCGTCTCTTCTCAGCCTCACCGTCAGCACCTGACTCAGGACCTCACGGACATTTCCACCTGGGCCCACATGTGCCAGATCTTTGCGTGTCTGAAAAGCCACCCAGCACTGTGCCCCATGCTGAGCTCAAGATTCTTAATTCAGTCTCCAGCCGCCCCCCCCACCCTGTGGCTGCGCAGGGACCAAGCCCCTGAGTCTCCCCTCTCCTGTCCCCATGATGGCCTTTCAGCAGTGTGCACTGTGGTGAGGGTCGTCCCAACCCGAACGCGGGGTGCTGGGGATGGCGTTATTTGGGCAGTGCCACTGCAGGAGGTCCTCTGAGGTGTGCCATGCAGGTGGGGTGGGAGGGCACTGAGGCAGAGGAGAGGGAGAGGGCCTGTGGGTGCAGGTGGCGTCGGCCAGCTTCGTGGTGGGGCTGCTGCTGGGCTGGGTTGGGGTGGCCGGTGTTGGGTGCTGTGTGGAGTATAAAAGAAGGTGGGTGCTGAGCAGCCAGCAGTGTGCCCATCTGGGCCAGCCGTGACTGCCCCTGGAGCACTTGGAACTAGTGGTCCTGCCCTGAGAAATGACTGGCGGTGGGGACAACAGGGGGCCGCTGGTTTCTTCTCACACGGCAAGGCCACTCTCCTCGCCTACCCCAGCTGGGCCTGCCTACTCCGCTGTGCCATGCCACGCTGCCTCACCGAGTGTGAGTGGTGCTCTGCTCCTGTGACCCAGTCACTTTGGTGGCTCCTCCAGGTGGAGGACCGAGTCCCGACACCAACATGCCCTTCCTGGCCAGCAGGAGCACCTTCCCTGTCCCCAGCTCGCCTGTGCTCGTGCGACTCCTGCCCGCCTGGCCTGTACTCTGTCTGCTGGGTGGCAGCAGGCCATCTCAACTTGTGCTTCTCTGCCTGGAGTCCTCTCCCCACCCTCTGGTGAGGCGTCAGTCACCCGGAGGTCATCAGGAATGTCTTCTGTGAGCTGTGCAGTATCACTGTCGCTGCCATCCCCTCGGGCCGGCGGGCTGGGCTTAGAGGAGGGCGGGGTGTCCAAACTCAGCAGACCTTGGGTTTGCATTGGAGGCTCCAGGGCAGGGAGGCCCTGCTGGTCTCTCGCCTTGTCTCAGCTCCTGGTGCTCCAGCCTATGGTGGGTTTTTCTGTTCTTTGCCTCTGTCTTCACATTTTCTCTTTCTGCCCCTCTGTGTTGTTCATTGTCTCATCTTACAAGAATGCGGGTCTTTGGACTCAGGGCCCATTGCAATCCACAGTGAGCGGGTGGTGCTGTCAGGGTCAGGGCTATGGGGGAGGAGACCAGGCTCCTCCTCTTCTTTTTTTTTTTTTTTTTTTTTTGAGATAGGGTCTCGCTTTGTGGTTCAGGCTGGCCCTGAGCTCAGCCTCAAACTCATATCACAGCAATCCTCCTGCCTCTGCCTCCCGAGTGCTGGGATGACAGGCGTGAGCCACCACGCCCAGCACTGTGGTATGTGGTACTGGTTGCTGCTGGGGTGAGTCTCCATGCCCAGTATAGGTATGTGGTTACCGGGGATCGAACCCGGGCCCTTGTGCTTGCAAGACAGGCGCCGGAACCACTGAGCTAACTCCCCGGCCCCCAGGCTCCTCCTTTTCATGAGGAGAGGGCCGCCTCTACCTTGGCCTTGGCCACCCCTGCCCTGGGGACTAGTGGGGGACTGGATGCCCGCTGTCCATGGCCAGGCGATGCAGCAAGCTGGCCCTGGTGCCGCCTGGCAGGAGCTGGGGGCGCTCTACCTCAGCTCCCTGGCTCCTGGGCTCAGGGACTTGATGAGGGGCACAGAGGGCCATGAGTGATGCGGAGAGGAGGCAAGGCCGTGTCCTGGCTCTGCCTGCACCCTGCAGCCCCCAGCACTGTGGCTTAGGAAGGAACAAGGACAGTTTGGTGGCTGGGACTGGAGGCCCGGATTGATGTACCCGAACTCACAGAGAGGCCCTGTCATACTCCCGGGGCCTCCCTGGACTCGCCTGGAACGGGGCAGCTCCAGGCGGAGCTCTGCTGAGTTTTCCTGGTTCTTGGGCAGGACGTGAGTGCAGGGAGGGAGGGGAGCGAAGGGGTGGCAGGTGCCCCGCTGGGCGCCTTGCTCAGTGTGCAAACTGACGGCACGAAGCACAAGTGCTCCCAGTCAGGGCGCGGGGTGCAGGCATCGCCTCCACTCCCCCAGCCGGCTTGCACTCGAGGAGGTGGTGGCCCTGCGTCCTGTGCCCCATCGGGATCCGACCCTCCCCCAAGCCGGTTTCCTGGACGGCGCGGCCAGCGTGGCCACCAGGTGGCAGTGTCTGCGCGCAGAGCCCTGTGCGCCCCGGAGTGGGGTGAGGGCTCCCCGACGCGCGGTTTCCCGCTGTGGGGGTTGGTGGTGTGGGTCTGAGGCTGGTGCAGAACCCTCCTCCTCTGGTGGCATCTGGGCCGGCTCTATGGGCTCAGTGAGCGGCAACAGCGCGGACCCCTTTACTCATGTAGTGATTGAACAGTATTTTGTTTTACATGGTACGTGAAGAATAAATGTGCAAAGTGCCAGGCGTGTGGAAAGACTTAGGATGTGTTATTACCTGCATCAGCACTTGTCAGTGCAGGCGGAGGGCGTGGTAGTGTCGTTATTATTAGTAGTATTTTGAGACAGGATCTCCCTTGTAGTTCAGGCGGCCTTTGAATTCCCTATGTAGCCTGGGCTGGTGGGAGCTCACAGAGCTCCTCCTGCCTCAGCCTCCCGGGCGCTGGCTGTATAGGTGTGCACCCCACGCCTGGCTCTGGGAGTGATCGCTGTACTGTTTCCAGCGCTTCACTCACTGGATACTACTCCTGGAAGCCGGAGGCAGCTCCCAGCCAGCGGGCCCAGCCCGCATTGCGCCTCCTTCCCCCGTCAGTCTGTACCTCTCTCCCCCCAGCTCAGGTCAGGTCTCCACTAGGCATTTCCCCCACCCGGGCTGCAGGTCCGGCATCAAAGGCTGCTGCTCTGCGATTGTCTGGAGGCTTCCCTGGCGCGGTTTCTGGGTGGGGAGGAGGGGTTAGCGCCCTGGATGTGTGCAGGATTTGGGGAGGCGGTGGCTGTGCTCCTCAAACGCTGTCCTAGGGAAAGCCCTGCAGTGCCCTGAAGTGGCCCTGGGTTCAGTGGCAGAGCCTGGTGTGGGTTAGGTGTGCCAGGTAGGTGGCACCCCGTGGCCCGAGTTGCGCTGGGTAGAGAGCTGCAGCCGGGCCTGGCGCTTGTGGTTGATGGTGTTGTACAGACATCCCGCTGGCTGCACAGGCGCCTCCGGGGGCCTCTGCCTGGTCCTAGTGCACGCAGCACTCCAGTCCCTGCTTCCACACGGTGCTTTCTGGGGACCTGTGTGTCCCTGTCCACGGTCCTGCCTGCCTGCAGATGATGGCAGAGCTACACTCTGCTCTTGTCTGCCTTCTCAGTGTGTGCGTGTCCTCTGCGCCCTCTCCTCCTATTGACTGGTCAGGAAGGGCCAGAGGGGGAGGAGGCTTGTCTTTGTTGTCCTTTTTTTAAAAATTGTTGATTGATTTTATTGGTACATTTTGTATACACATCATGATCACAATTGACTTTGAAAATTTGTACCAGTATATAACACGTCTTAATTCTCGTTTTTCCCGTTCCCCTGCCCACCCTACAACCCCCCTCTCCATATCACATAAGCTTTTCTCCTTTTTTAACCATCAGTTTTCTCCCCACATTACATACCCCTACGCTCTTTACCATTTGAATATTTTCTATTTTACAGTATCTACTGTATACTCTAGAACTCATTTATATCTTCAGTTTCTCCTACCAGAGAAAAGATACGGTATTCACATATCTGTGACCTATTTATTTCACTTATGAGTATGTCCTCAAAGTACGTCCATTTGAGTATAGATAACTCAAACTTATCATTCTCTATGGCAAAGTAATACTGCATTTTATACAAAAACTGTATCTTTATCCAGTCAACAGTTGATGGGTATTTGGATTGTTTTCAAGATTTAGCTATCACAAACTGAGCTGCTATAAACAGGGGTGCACAAATGTCACTGTGATATGAATCATTTAATTCTTTTGTGTGTATACCTAGCCGGGGAATAGCAGGGTCCAGTGAGACTTCTAATCCTAGTTTTTTGAGAAATCTCCACAGTGGTTGCACCAGTCTACATTCCCACCAACAGTGGAGAAGGGTTCCTTTCTCCCCACAGCCTTGCCAGCATTTGTTGGACAGTTTTGAGATAGGAGCCATTCTTTGTGGAGTGAGATGAAATCTCAGTGTTGTTTTCATCTGCATCTCTTGAATGACCAGTGATGTCGAGCATTTTTTCATATGCTTCTTAGCTGCTTTAACTTCTTCTGAAAAGTGTCTGTTCATTTCATATGCCCGTTTTTGAAATGAGTCTTTAGATTTGGGGTGCTGATTTTTTAAAGCTCTTTATATATTCTAGATAGTAGCCCTTTGTCTGAGAAATGGCTGGTAAATTTTTTCCCCAAATTGTTGGTTGTCCTTTTTCTTTACCAGTGATTTCTCTTGCTGAACAGAAGCTTTTTCATAGGATGAGGTCCCATTTGTTGATCCCTTCTGCTAGTTCTTGTGCTATAAAGTTTTGTTCATAAAAATTTTCCCTAAGCCAATGTCTCTGAGAGTTCTACCTACCTGGTTCTGCAGAAGTTTTAGTGTTTCTGTTTAATGTTTAGATCTCTAATCCACCTTGATTTTCTGTCTCCGCTGTCATCCTTGTATGCTGTCACTTCCCACCAAAGCAGTGGTGAGCACAGGAGGTAGTAGGTGATGTGAGATAAAGCCCCTCGGCGAGCTCTGCTCCGCATTCTGACTCAGCGGGTCGGGCTGTGAAACGGTCGTCCCTGAAGGGCAGCTCTGAGGGTCCGCTTGGGCAGAAGCTTCCTCAGTTTTCTTTCCAGCTCAGTGGCTTTTGAGAGCTGTCCTCACAGTAGAGAGGTCAGCTGGGACTCAGTCGCAATGTGTCATTCGGGAGATAGCGGGTGGTTGTGCTGGATCCTACTCAGAACCTCTTTGTTCTTGTCAGAAAGGCACCTTGAGCTAGGCATGGTGTAATCTTAGTATTCTGTGATGCCGAGGCAGGAGAGTGGTAAGTTTGAGCCCAGCCTGGCCACCTCAGTAACTTAGTGAGAATTTATCTGAAAATAAAACTGGGAAGAGGGCCAGAGAGGTAGCTCAAAGCAAAGGCTTGGGTTCTGTCCGAGTCACTGGGAAGGGAGCCTTGATATTCTGAAAACACCTTTCAATTAAAGTTGTCTTCATCTCTAGATTCTTGGGGATGGGACCATGATCAGACCTGAGCCAATCAGAATAGGCCATTTCCTGAGTATAGTGATTGGTTCAGGAATGAGCACTTGACCAAAGCTGACCCTGTCAGAAGAGGCAATTCCCTGGCCATAATGATTGATTCAGGGATGAACACTTGACCAAAGATGAGCCTATCAGAAGAGGTCGTTTCTTGGTTATGGTGATTGGTTTAGGATTGGGCACATGATCAGACTGAGCCAATCAGAGGAGACCATTTTCTTGGCCGTACTGATTGGTTTCAAGGACTGGTACATAGCCTATCAGAGATGCGGAGACTCATCCCAGGCTGTGTTTCTGCAATTCGGGAAGCAGGCCCAGTTGTTCCTGTTAGACTTAAAGGAAGGAAAATGTGAGTCTTGAAGATGCTGGTGTCACCATGATATGGAGACTGAGAATAAATCCAGCTTCATGAAAGGTAGAGAAGAATGATAGTGAGGTGGCATCTTAAAAATCACTTTACAAGTTTTTTCATCCACATCCACTCTTTGTGGCGTACAATGCTATGAATTCTGACCAATTTTTAGGGTCCTGTCATCATGACCACAATCAGGACTTCCTGTGTTCTGAGGTCTCATGGCCCTGCCCCTGATCTCTGGCAGCAGGCAGTCTGCTTTCCACACCTCCAGTTCTGGTTTCTTCGGGAGTCGCACCTCGCACCTTGCAGACAGAATGCCTGCCCATTGCCCTGAAGCAGAGCATGTCTGTCTCAGCGTCATTGCACAAGACTGATTGCTGTCGTTCGTATGTCCACGGTGTGCTCTGCTCTGAGGGTCAGTGGCCACGGCACGTCTCTTTCACTCACCCAGGGACACTGTGGACGTGCAGAGCGATGACACTGTCCAGGTGCAGAGTCCTGCCAGGCTGACACCGGCCGGGACCCTCTCCAGGAACAACTGGTCTTTACCTCCAACTTGGGTAGACCTGTGGGCTTTTTGTGAGTTGAGGAATCATTTTTCATTTTTACAGAAAACTGGGGAAGGGAAGACCCATCTGAATCAGGTAGATGTCTAGAACACTCGGGCTGTGTGTGTGGCATTTCCATAGATGTGTCGTGTAACAACAGGTTGTCTAGCGGTTCACTCACGGTGTGGCCTTGATGGTGGCAGGAGGTGATAGCTCACTTGGCGCAGAGGGAAATTGGATGTTGGGAGGACTGAGATGACTTGTCGTGCTGCATCAACTGTCTGATGTCAGACCTGGAGCTCAGGGCCAGGTGTCTCTGCTTTCCAGTCAGGTGGAGCTGGAGCTGTCAGGCTTACTTAGTGAATTCCCCTCTTGCTTAAACTCTCTCCAAGGTGTCCAATTTAGAATAAATATACATGGAAATTAGAACAAGGTCATCAAAATTTCCTACTGTTTAACAGCTGATGGTGCCTATAGGCGGTCAAAATTACTGTCACTTAGAAATCTATATAATCTCTTTAATAACACTCTTTCTGCATCTGGTGCGCTAAGAAAGCCTTCAGCTTGGCTTAACAGCTCTTCACTTCTTGCTTTATCTTTCTTTCCTCCTGACTAGCACAGGCAGTTCACTTAAAGCAAGAGCAATTTGTTTTGACTTTGTAGTAGGGGCAGGGCCACCGCTGTCCAAATTGTGACAAGACTGTACGATGTTGCTGGAGTTGGGGATGGGTATCAGCTCTAATCTCGGCTGGCAGTGCCTTAGCTGAGCTCAGGGCCGCGGCTGCTCCCAGCTCCTGCCTCCCACACCCCTAAGCAGGCTGCCCCCTGGTTCTCCCCAGTGCGGGGTGAGAGCGGTCCCTGTGGGCTTCACAGTGATGCTCAGCACTCTGCTCTTATTTCCTGGCCACACCGGGTTCAGGGGTAGCTGGGCAGTTCCTGGATGGGCAGCTGCATGTGGTACCACAACAGGAGGGTGTCATGTCCTTCCTCATGACCTCAGACCTTGCAGACGAAATGCCTGCTCATTGCCCTGAAGCAGAGCCCTTGCCGAGCTTTGCTCAGTGCCCACCATGCAGGGCTCAACTTTCACTGGGGCAAAGCCTGCTCATTCTCAAAATCAGGTTCACTGTGGAGGCCATGGCCTGGTGCAGGGTAGTGTCCTTGACCTCCCTCTCCAAGGTCAGTGATGCCTGGTAATTTCTCACTTTCATTCTCCCTCCCTCCCTCCCTCCATCCTTCTCTCCCTTCCTTCCTCTCTCTCTTTCTTAAAAATGGTTGTATTTGGGGCTGGAGATTTAGCTTAGTGGTTCTGGCATCTGCCTGGCAAGCGCAGGGTCCTGAGTTTGATCCCTGGTAACCATATATCACAGTGCTGGGCATGGTGGCTCACGCCTCTGATCCCAGCACTCGGGAGGCAGGGGCAGGAGGATTGCTGTGAGTTTGAGACTGGCCTAGGCTACACAGTGAGCTCGGGGCCAGCCTGAACTACAAAGTGAGACCTTGGCCCCCTCCCCCAATTGTATTTGGTGTGCAGGACTCTAATTCCAGCACTTTGGAGGCTGAGGCAGGATTGATGTGAGTTCGAAGCCAGCCTAGGCTACATAGTGAGACCCTGTCTTAAAAAAACAAAAAGTTCTGGAATTCAATCCCCAGTATTGAAAAAAAAAAAGAGTTATATTTATATTAAAAGTTGTGTTTGCTTAAATATTGGTTTTGTTACAAACTTTCCACAGGATGAAGTTCTTTCACATTTTGTCTTGACTATGTACTTAGAGAATTCCAGGGAAACAGTTGTTTTTACAGCTTAATCTATACTAATGGGATGCAGTTGGTCAGTCACATGCAGTCTGCACGAGTTCTGATGTGACGGTCGGCGGGTTTTGTGTGGACCACCCTTTGGATGCTGAAAGTAGAGCATATGTTGACAAAAGCTTTGGGTAGATTTGGGTCACTGCTGCTTGCGTTTTCCAGTTTCTCTGTATTATCTCTCCAGTTAATGTGGGGCCAAAATGTGCTTGTGAAGTTTAGAGAAGTCTGGTTTTACTGGCAGATTTTCCCTTAATTCTGCCTCAGTATATTCCTCATTTACACAGCAGCCGGTGCTAACACATTCTTGAACTCCGTAGGTGCAAGCAGTGCAGTGTGACCCCGACAGCTTCTGCACCTGGAGTGAGCCGTGGGCAGGCTGCGCTGGCCGGAGACAGGCCCTGCTGCAGGCACAGGGCCTCCAGGACATCCGGGCTTGATCGCATGCCTCACCTTCCGCAGAGCCCGCAGAGACACTCTGTACTCCAGCCCTTCGCTTAAGTCCTCTGAGCACTCACGGGTGATCTTGGACTGGAAGGGGGTGCAGAAGGGGTGCTTGTCCAGCACCACCACATTGCTTGCCTGGACTTTGGCTGGGGTGCAGAGGGCAGGCGGGCACACTGCCTTTGCCCTGGCCTCACCCTCGCCAGCCCCCATTGAGAGCTTTGATGGCCAACTGGCAAGAGTGGGCCGTGCAGCCAGTCCGCCGAGCCCACCTGATCTGCCCACAGTGCTGCTGCCCCGCGATTGGCTGCACTCTGACCTCCTCTCCAGGCTGCAGCAGTGGGCACGAGAGGCCTGAGCATTTCTGCTGTTAGTTTTGGGGGATCACTTCTCTAAATCTGCATGCTATTCTCTTACCTCGACTATTTGATCTAAAAAATGCAGACAGCAGTGCTCTGTGCATAAACGCTGGGGATTTGGCCCATTTTCATACCTTCATACTCACCTTTCTAAAGCTAGAACTTGGCTGCAGGGACAGGAACTTGGCCAGGTTGCCTTGGGCACGAGAGTTCTGTCTGTCCTCTCTCGTCCCATGCTTCTTGGGCATCCTGTGTGTAACTTGGGGCCTTATTGTCACATGGTGGCTGCTCTGCCTTCACCCCACTTAGGTTGCAACACCAGCCCACACCTGGGTACCTGATACTTTTCTACTTCATTGACCTTAGAGACCAGCTGATCTTTTTTTGGGAAAAGGTATTGGGGAGAGATGCCAAGCGTCCTGCCCTCTGCCTGAGTGAGTGCATCGGGAGGGACAGGGGTCCCCCTGCAGAGTTCGGCTAGTGTCCCTAGGCGCCTGGGGTCTGAGTGGCCAGGACCCCATAGGCTCCGGCTCCTTGTTACAGTGTTTTAATCTGTGGATGTTACTCGTCCTTCCCCTTGTTGATTGCTTTCTTTCTCTTTGTACTTTTACGCTTTTATTTCTGTGAGGGTTCTGTGGGAATGTGTGTGATCAGCCTGCCACTTAAAATGCAATTCCGTATCTGTCTTTTTAAAGGAAACACGTCAATATTTCTCTTAGTCTGAACAAGCAACACATGTTCATTCTTGAAAACTTGCAAAGTCTGTACGTAGAGAATGTAGCAGAAAGCCGACCGGCAGCCGTGCTCCGCTGCGGGCTGTCAGCTCGGCGGGGGCGCGCTCAGGTCTTGGCACGGGCAGCTTGGGGGGGTGCTGCAGTGAACCCCGGGGATGCCCCACAGGCCGACAAGCTGTGTCAGAGTGCCCCGCCAGGGGGGCGATGGCAGAGAGGGGTTCCGCCAGGCTGCCCCTGCGCGCTCCCTGCAGTTTCCCCTGGTCGTCCCTCTCTGTCCCGATTTCCTTTCTTTTCGTAAGGACGCAGGTTGGATCGCACCTCAGTCTGATGATGTCTACCTTACTCACCTCTGAAGATTCTGCTCCCAACATAGCACACTCTGAGGATCCTGGGTCCGGGCTGCACCGCATGGATTCTGGGGAGGGAGATGCTCACAGCCCGCAACACCCTTATATAATAAGCTTCATTGTAAATCCACATTAATCTCACCTACTGTGTATTGGCATGAAGATTGCGACAATTTGTGTAGTTCAAAGGAACTAAATAAATTGCTTAACAGCATCATTAGCACTTAACACAGAGTCAGACAGAGGGAAAATAGAAGTGCCTCGAGACCACAGTGTCAAGTGAAATAAATCAGACACACCAGCTCCAGTGTTGTGTGATTTCTCTAATACAAGAAACTCAAAGCAAAATAAAAGATAAATAATAGGAAGTAGGGGGATAGATTCAAGTGGGAGGGGATCAAGGGATGGGGGGGGCGATGAGAGGGGTGGAGGGGAGCTATATTGTGCACCAGCTCTGTATGAGGGAGGGAACATGGGTAGTGCAGACATGACTGCCTGGTGGGCCCTGCACTTACAGACTCAGTTTGTCCCGAGGGCTGGCTGTGCCTCACATTGGTCAGTGAAGACTCAGGCCCTGCACGCAGCCTTCAAAATCTCTCTCTTGAGTACAGCCGGATGGAAGTGTCCCCAGAGAGACGTGGGCCCGGATTTCTCAGACACCCCACCCAGGAAAGGATGCTGCTGTCATGCTCTTTCCAGAGCTCTCTAAGTTATATTTATTTATTTATTTATTTTTGAGACAAGATCTCACCATGTGGTTCAGCCTGGCCCTGAATCACTATGTTGCCCAGGTTAGCCTGGAACTCAGGGGATCCTCCTGCCTCTGCCTCCTGAGTGCTGGGATTACAGGCGTGAGTCACCATGCCTGGCAGAACTCTTTCAGTGTTAGACCTGTATCTGAGACCATCTGGAAGCACAAGCAGGTGGCATGTGGGTTGTAACTCAATACTTTGGTTGTAAGTTAAAACTAAATTCCATTTATAACCAAATTGTTCATATGTTAGACCAGTCATCGAGGGTCCACTGTAAAAAATAAAAACTGAACAACAACAAAAAAAGAAGTCATGTGAGAGAGAAAGTGACCAGCTAGCTGAGCACTCGTCTCAGTGGTACAGGCCGAGGTACAGGCCAGAAACCAGTGCAAAGAAGAATAGGTGGTTGTGGGTGCCCGGGAGTTAGAGCTCAGTGGAGAATGTGCGTGCACCTGTTGCAAAGTGTTCAAGCTCAATAAAAGCCGAAGCCGAAGCCAGACACATCCTTTCCACTGGCTGAATTCAGCACCTGCTTGTTTTCATCTTCCATTAGATGCCTGTCTCACATTATTCACCAGAAGAAATGCAGGTGGGTCCAACAATCAGGTGTAAACATGGAGACACCAACACACCCGAAGAGCCTGGGCAGAAGAGAGGGGAGGTGTGTCGGACCTTGGTGCATCTTGGTGGTCTCAACACAAAGCCACAGTGGGAGTCTTAAAGGAAAAAGCCATTGTCTGTGCCAGGCCGTCTGTGGGGAGCACCTGCAGCAACAGGCTGCGAGCGCCTCACTCTGCCGCCCGAGTCCTCCGAGGACCCTCAGCTGCTTAGGGAGGAGGTGCGGTCGGGAGGCCTGCATGGGTTGCGGTGTCTAGACTCATGCTCTGGACTTGATCTTTCCGTCAGTCTGAACCCCCAGAAGACACCAGCTGCTTTGGCCACAGTGCAGAATTGCTCCTTTGTGGTGATGGCCCTGCCTTGCCCTGAGGACAGTCAGGGGTATCAGCTCCTGCAAGGAGTGTCCATCCGAGGAATTTCTTGAGACCACACAAGAGCATCCTGCTGATGCAGGGTCTGCTCCCTGATCCTTCTCTGGCCGAATGCCACCTCCCCCAAGTCCGGTGCTGGTGCCGACCAGCGGTGTGAACTTGGGTTAGTCCCCTAACCCCCCGTGCCTCAGTTTCCTTATCTGTGATTGGGGATAAAATGGAAAACTTGTCAGGGTTAAAAGTGCCAGAACCTATCAGATGCTGAGGATAATATTCGGTCTTTAACAAAGGCTGAGTGTAATGAGAGTGATTTGCATGTCTGTAAAAGGCTTAGAATAGGACTTGGTACATAATAAGGGTTGTACAGATGGGAATGCTGACCATATGGTGTCTGTTCCCACCCTAGGTCTTCATTTTTATGAGTTCAGTGCTACCTCGGTTCACGAATTTAGTTTGTTTGTTCTACAATTTTAGGAAAGATGGTTATGCTTGTGTTTGTGTGAGAAATGTGGCTGTGGTTGTGTTTTTTACCTGCTGCAGTTTGCAAACAGAAACAAAATTATGCCAAATGCTTCTGTTTGCGAACCAAATTATTTGCCAACCAAAGCGTTGCTGGATTGAGGTACTGATTACACAAAGCATTGGGACGTGTCCCGCAGTGACCTTGAGCATTTGCAGTGGTGCTTCTTTCTGCCACTGTTCATTTAAATCATCATGGAAACAGAAAAATACTGGCTCATCTGAACTCACCAGGGGCTGGGGTGGGCTCGCATCTGTCTCTTCCCTGCCATGCAGCCGAAGTGGAGTCCTGTCTTAGAGAAGGAATAGGACCCCCCTAGGAGCTGTCCAGTGTGCACACAGAGGAGCCTCCTGTGGTCTGGAGCGCCGCTCTGCTGCTCTCAGACGGCCAGCCGTGCAGACCGTGGGCCTGAGAGGCTTCTGAGAACGCCGGCCTTTCAGCTCTACCTGCCCACCTCTCCCGAGGCTTCATGCCTCCCTCTGGACCAACAAGGAGTTCCAGTGCATCTCGGAGCTCTGGAGACAACTCTTCCTCCCACAGCCTCTTTCGAGGGAAGCATTACAGAGTGGTGGTTACACAGCACATTGGAGCTGGTCTGCTAGGGCTCCTGTCCTGGAGCCATCACTTGCTCTGTGTGTGCCTGAACCCTTCCCTACCTCAGTTTCCCCTTCTGTTAAGTGGGACATGTCAGTCACTGCGTTACTAGCTTCTGCTTCCGCATGTGCCTGCCCCTTCCCCCTTGGTGTGTGATGCTGGGGCAGGGACTCTGCAAACTACCTTGCACATGGCGTGTTGTTACCACTTAAGTTCTGCCTGTGTAGGAAGAGAGAGGAAAATACAAGGCCGGACCAGGGAGCAGGGACCTGTTCTGTCTTTTTTGCCTCCTATCTGTGCCTTGATTGATTACTTCCTGCTATTTTTGATGTATTTCCTGTCAGCTTCCTGATCCACTTCCTGTTCCTGTGAATTGTCCACATGGTGCTCAAAAGGAATCTGGGGCAGAGCGGCCTTGCTCCTGCCTAATGGCGGGACCTAGTGAGCGCTGCTGCCTTTGTGTGGGTTTGCCTTCTGTCTCAGCCCATGATGTCTTTATCTGGTTGGAAAAAGCAGAAAGTCATCTGACTTTCCCCATTTTACTTTTATACTGGCGGCTTTTGGGTTCTGTGGCTACAGATGTGATATTTTTCTTTTTTGCTTCTATGATGAGTGAGTCCTGTTTCACATGCGATGTGGAAGGACCTGCCTCCCATGGCACAGTGAAGGAACACACCTGGCGGAGGGTGAACTGAGTAAGAGTTCCCGGTGTTGTCCCCACAGCTGGCTCGCAGTGAGTGAATGGCCACATGCAGTTGGCTTCCTTAACCCCAGAGCATTTGGTCCAGCTGTTCACGTTACTCCTGAGGGCCTGGGATTTGTAGGTGGTTTAAAAGTAGCCGTCTTCTTCCATATTTATCACACCTTTAAAGGTGTGTTCTCCGGCCTTTAAGCCTGCAGCTGTGTTGCCATGTCCTGGGTCATCCATTTTCCCATTGTACCTGGGGCTCCCGGCTGGTGAAGTTACCTGGATGGAGACACTGTCACCTCTGACCATAGAGCACGGGGCCGTCCAGAAGTCATGTCTGTGAACCTACTCACTGATGGCTTCTGTGGCTGGGCTGTAACAGCTGAAGCTCACCGCTGAGCCGGGTGGAGATCTGGCTCCCCATCTGGGAGTTCTGTCCCTGACCGGCTCCAAGGCAGAGGCGTCGTGGTGGCCAGAGGCGGAGCAGGGACTGAGGCCGTGTCGAGTGTCCTGGTGGCCAGGGAGATACAAACGGGCCGAGAGGCTTTGGAGTTGGACAGAAGCCGCTAATGCTCACCTAGAAACCACGTTCAAACCACTTCTCTCTGCGGCTGTGTTTTGTCATTTTTGAGAGGGATTAAATCTACTCATCCTGTAATTGGCGTGTAATCTGCTGACAGAACAGGTCAATGTGCCCAGGGTGCCGGCCTGTGAATTGCATGTTTTTCCTGCCAACGTATTTTCTCCTCCACATGAGAATTACATCTTCTAGCTTGGCAAGTCCAGCTGCCAGCTTGGTGGCCTGGCGATATGATATTTGAGAAGGAAACGAATGGCGGGGAATGGAGTAGGCAAATGCCACGTTAATAAAAGTGCTATCTATGAATAGCCCAGAAAGGAGGCTGGCGGAGGGTCAGGAGGAGCTTGGGAAGTTCATTCTCAAGATTACAGCAGAGCCGTCGGGATGATGGACATCCACTCAGTCATACTTCATTAACTTCTTTTAGGCACCAGAGATTCAGCAATAGACTAGACTTCAGGCTCTGCTCTCAGTGTGACTTTTAGTGGAAGGAATAGGTAGGAAATAAATCAACAAGTGAAAATACGAAGTGTACCTCCAGCCAGGGAAGGTAGCCTTGAAGGACCAAGACAGGTTGAAGCGATTAGTTACTGGCTGTATTAGCTGAGAAAACAGAAACTCTCCAGTTATTTCAACAGGAAGAATTTAATAAATGGAATCAGTTACTCAGGTGATGGCAAATCTGAGAAACTAAACTGCATGGTCAGGTACCAATAGGGTGCTGCCAAGCAGTGCAGGAGTAGCAGCAAGGAGCAGCTGGCGCCGCCTGGCTGCAGGGAAAGAAAAGGGGTCAGGGTTTCAAAGTCCAGAGGCCAGAATCACCCAGGAAGGTCAGCGTGACAGGCGAGGAGGGAGGGCCGACCCAGCCTCGTGGAGCCGTGGGGAGCGGCTCTGTCCTGTTGTCCGAGTCTCCCAGAGCTGATGTGAGTGCGTGTGGAGGCCTCCAGGGCAGCAGGGCTGTGGCTGTGCGTCAGGAGCGGCTCCGCAGCACTGCCCTTTGACTGGCCGTCTCTTCTGGGCTGCTGGGAAGAGGCCTGCACAGCTGAGGCTCCTGCCTGACCTGGGGGAAGCCGCTCAGCTGTGGAGTGGGTGTTAGTAGCTGCGGGTCCGGTGGGGTAGGTTCTAGCCACGGCTGGTGATGGAGGCGAAAGGGACCATTTCTGAGCCTCTGTCTGCAGCGTCTCAGGGTCCCGCGCCCGGGAGTCCGGTCTGTGCCAAGCACAGCAGGGCTGTCCAGACACACACAGCACCCCTGAGGATCCCAGAGAGCCGACAGCTGCTTCCCCCTGGAGGTCACCCCAGCTCTCTCTGGGCATCCTCGGGGCCGACCGTGTTGCTGTTCTGTTTCAGCGCTGGCTCCTGGGCCTTCTCGAGCCGAGCCCTCATTCTGGCTCCATGGCAGGCGGAGGGGATGGGACCCTGCCTGCTGGCCTCCTGAGCCCTCCCATTGCGCTCTGGGGGTCGTCCTTCCCTCCAAGGAACAGGCCTCTAGGAAACCTGTAACCCCAGTGGGGGCTCATTTTTATCCAGCTGGCAGCCTCTCGGGCTGTGGGTAAGCGTTTCCGGGACATGGACTGTGGCTGGAAGAAGATGTGCTTTGTTGCCGGCTGGTTTGAAGACAGAATGAGATTCTGGCAGTTGATTTTTATAGCTCCTCATATAACCTTTCAGGCAAAATTTGTATTGCATTTTGCTTGAGTTATGGCGGGGCAGGAGTGTAAACCTCACCCTGCTGTTTTGGATGAAACACAAGCTGTGGCTACAATAAAGAGAGGAGGTGTAGCCTTAAATTTCCCAGAGATCAGTTTTGAGCGGTGTAAAATAGCCACATAAAAGATACAGAAAGGGGCAAGCCAGTGCACGACAGAGGCGGTGCAGGCTGACGGTTACGTTCCTGTCAGTCTCCTTTTCTGCATCTGTAAGTGGACTGGGTTTAAACCGTACTTTGGACCTGCCTAAATTCTAAGACAAGGTTGAAGCTGAGCCACTTGCTTTCATGCTTGGTGGGCCGTGTGCCCGCTAGGTCCACCGCAGGGCGTCACCGCACAGCCCCTGAGGCCAGTGTCCCCGCTGGCGGTGGCCCTGTGCCCGCTAGTCCACTGGGAACTAGAATTTCTCTCTGGAGAGGAGGATGAAACCACCACCACCAAAGCCCATTCATGTCTGTCTCCCTGGAAGGTTCTTTCTGCATCGACGGCTTCATCAACGGCCGGAGTGTCCCTTGGTGGTCGCAGCTGCTGAGACTTTCCCTTTTTGAGGCGAATTCTTTCAAGTCATATTGTGTCTGTCGATATCATTAATCCTATTCCTGCCTAACCTGTATGACTAAATTTGGGAGGAAACTCTGTGTGATGGAAGGGGTATCTTGTACATATTTGTGTGTGAGTAAATAGGTTTGAAGTAATTTAAACAACATTTTGATGTGCTTTATTTCAGTGAAATAGAAGTTTTATGGTGGTTTAATTTTGTATACATGGAATGATTTAGTTGTCCATTTACCTATTTTTTTTTTTCTGGTACTGGAAATTTAACCCAGGGCTTTTGCACTGAGCTGTATCCTATCCTTTATTTATATTTTACTTTGATATAGGGTCTTGCTAAGTTACCAAGTTGCCGGGCTGGGTTTGAACTTGTGATCCTCCTGCCTCCGCCTCTCAGTGTGCTGGGATCACAGGTGTGTGCCACAGTGCCGGGTCTACTCCTGGTCTTTAGTTTGTACCGAACATGCCGCAGATAGAAATTATGCCTGTGATGAACTCAGTTGCACATCACTCTCCCTCCTGATTGTTATTATTTTCTTAGGGTATTATTTTTCCAGATTAGAGAATCGCTGTTGTTTTGTCAATGTGACCTGTGTCCTTCTCTGGCGTTTGCCAGTTCCTCGGGAGAGAGACTGCGTCTGCCTTGTTGCCGTGAGCTTCTTATGGGCCACTATGCTGGGAACACAATAAGCAGACGGACGGACAGTGTGGCTGCGTAGGTAACCAGAGGAGAGGACAAGCCCTGCCTTCCTTAGTAGTTCACAACAAGGTCTGGTCTCACAGGTGACGCTGGAGGGACACCTGCTTCTGGAGCACCTGCTCGAGCTGAGCAGCAGCCGGGGTTGCAGGCTGCGTTTGAAACTTGCTCTCAGGCTCAGTTTGTCCTTGCGTGGGTTGAAAGACCAGGCGGCAGTGGCCGAGGTTTATTTCTGGACGAGAGAAAAACACCCACCTGTGCGCGGCCGGGCCCACGGTCTGGACTCCTGTCGGGCTGTCTGTCTCCCGGAGGGGAGCTGGCGGCCCTTCACTGTCTGGGTCTTCCCATTTGAAAGACACACAGACTATGAATCCCACACAGCACATCTGCGTTGTCTGTATTGTTGAATACTTCTTTTTTTTGATTCCAGGGAGCATTGAGCTACATTTGCAGCCCTTGTATTTTATTTAATTTTATGTATTTATTTAAAAATATTCAGACAAGGTCTTACTAATTTGCCCAGGTTGGCAGTTTGTAATTTTCCATAGCTGGGATTATAAGCATGTGCCACCACACACACCTATCTATTACATATTTCAATTAACAAGATAGTTTATAGTTGTAAATTTTTAAAGGTAGAAAATAAATGTTTTGAAGCCAAGATCTCTTTCTTTGTGGCTTCACTGACAAACAGCATGTCTAGGATCTGGCATTTTACCCAAATAGGTTCATATATGACTGTCTTGTTTTCTGTTTTGCTGTAACAGATGATCTGAGACCGAGTGGTTTGTAAAGAAGGTTTATTTGGGCTCATGGATGTGGAGAGCACAGTGCTGTGCTTGGCAGGGCTCTACCACCCAGTGACCCGAGTGCCCACACCCCACCTTTCGGGGTTCACACCGAGGGATCGTGGGTCCCCATGGACTTCTGTGGACACAGTGCACTGATAATTTGTTTTTATATGTAATGACATCCATATTTCAGTGCCTTCCTGTAGCTCTTTTTTGTAGCCATTGTTTTGCTGTACAAGTGTATACTTTAATACTTTGATCAGTATTAAAGATCAGTATACTTTGTATACTTTAATACTTTGATCAACTTTTGGGATGGTGAGTAGTGTGTGCTGCTCACACTAGCAGGTAAATATGGAACACTGTGTGCACCCCGACTACACATCCTGAGCAGTTCCTATTTATGAACCTCTGATCTCACTGCACCCGATAAGTAGCATTTACACACTGTTTGAGGCACAGGGAGCTGAAGTATCTGGCACTGGGCGTGCAGTGAGGGCATGTCGAAGCTAGCACCTGGGGCAGGGCGTCGCGTCCCAGTGTGAGCACTCTGGGCACAGTGGTCAGGGGTCGGGCTCTCTGCGTCTCAGTGGGACCGTGGAGGAGCGCTGCTGGAAACTGCCCAGTGATCCTGCAGGTGTTCCAGGGTCCAGCGGATGTCTGGAGGAGTGAAGGAGGGGCAGGACAGCGAAACAAGACCGTGTTTCCTGCCACAGGCATTGAGTGCTTGGCGGGTGGGGTCCTCAGAGAGGTTAGGGCTGTGCAAGAGTGAGAGGGCGGAGTGACGTCTCCACCCAGCCGGGCAGCTGTGCCATGCAGCACAGATGGGCTCTTTGCGCCACTGTAGCGTTTTGTTTCTGTTTGTGTGTTTTATTTGAGGGTGAGTCTCATTGTGTTGCCCAGGCTGGCCTTAAGCTTGCAGTGATCCTCCTGCTTCAGCCTCCTGAGAGCTGGGGTTGCAGCACCCGCCCTGCACCCAGTTCCCTGGTGATCTGCAGATCCCGTGCACTGCATTTGCTGCAGTGACCAGACTGTCCATGCAAGACGAGGGTGGCCGGAGGGGTGGGCGGGTGGCGTGGATCGCAGCGTGGGAGGGCCACTTTGTATTTATTTCACTGTGCACCCAAACAGGCTTATGTTCTTCTGCTTCCTTCCCTCTGCAGTGACAGAGAGCCGCGGTGGCGTGGACGGTGTGCAGAGGTTTTCCTCGCTGCCTGCGTACCTGCCAGCTGACTTTCGTGTGCTGGACGCTGAGGAGGCCTTCTTCCTGAAAGAAGCGCACCAGGACCTCACCCGCAACTCCAGCCTGCAGACCCGGGCCGAGTCGCTGTTCATCCACCGAGCCCGGGTACCCCCGGCTGTCAATGCCAGTTACGGGCCGTTCTGGGCCGAGAAGGTGGTCCCCGCTGAGCTCCTGCTCACGTCCACGCCCTTCGGAAGCCTGGAGAGGTTCCCCTTCAATTGGAAGCTGAAGTCTCACATCCTTGACAGCTCTATTTACTCCAACAGGCCCAAGGTGCAGACTCTGTTCTATGTCAGCGGCATGAGCTGGGATGACAGCGACCCTGGAGAGCAGCTGCCCTGTGTCAAGATGTTCGCCTTCCCGGAGGCCAGGGAGGTGGCGGCCAGCTGCCGGCTGCAGGGCGCCCCGGGGCTGTGTGTGGCCGAGCTGGAGCTGCTGCCTGAGTGGTTCAGCTCCGGCCTGGACCTGGAGCCGGAGGAGGAGATCCCGGCCCTGCTGGGAGGCACCGCCATGGAGCTCTTCTTCTCACTCTACCCGGCTGACGAGGCTGGCGAGTGCCCGCTGGAGGACCGGGGCAAGTGGGAGAACAACATCCACTCGGACCACGAGGGGCCCCCGGCGGCCTCCCCGGCCCGTGAGCGCATCGGCAGCGTGGTGGTCTATCCTACGCAGGACGACCTGCGCTGGTCCCTCCTGAGCCTGGACGACAATGTCGCCCTCTCTGTCCCCCTGAACCTCATCCGTGAAGGGGATGCAGCCACCTTTTTGGTCTCCCTGGCCAGTGGCTCTGCAGCAGACCAGTTCACTCTCCGGTAGGAGTTGCTGCTGGGTCTGGGGGTTTGGCGGGGGTGGGCTGGGGACTCGGGAAGTCGGTGCTGAGGGGCTGAGTGCTGGCCAGGCAGGAACGCTGGGTGTTCGCCCGAGAGCGGAGTACAGGTTTACCCGGCGGACTTGGAGCTGGCTCCGTTCTGATGTGTGCAGGTGGGACTCAGCAGAGGCAGAGAAGTGACATAGCCCTAAGGGTTGGGCCATGTGGATACAATGCCACCTGTGCCTGCTGCTTGCCAGAACTGACCTGTGAGGTCTGTCCTCGAGTGGAAACAGGGATGCAGAGGCCCTGTCTTTCCTGATGGCTCTGGTGACCTGTGAGTGAGCACTGTGAGATGTGTGTCTGTGTTCCCCAAAGCTTATTAATAAAGTAGGCAGAAGGCTGACCTTGGCCATCCTCTGCCCATCTCTGGGCTGGTGGATTCAGCTCAAGCCTGAGCTGTAGACCCCGAGGTGTGTAGGAGCTCAGGCTTAGAGCTGAGCGTGTCAGTGGGCACAGGTGGTGGCATCTTGAATGGGACTTTGAGTCGCAGTGCAATTGAGGGACAAGGACAGGATGATTCCATAGCCAGGCTGGAGCACACACAGGTGTATTTGCAGAGCAAACATCATTTGAGCATTGTCCTCTGGGGACTGAGGACAGGGAAGTGGCTGTGGGATCACGGAACAGTGGTCTCCCTTGGGTGATGGTCAGGAATGAGGCTCATGCGGTGAACCCCGCAGGCTGGCTTGGGTGGGTCCCACTCCCACACACGTGGCAGTCCTGTCTGCTCTGACCCTGGTCTGGTCATGGCCGATGCCTGGGAGAACCCTGCAGTTCCCGGGGCCTGCTCAGTGGATGCCCGTGCAGGAGCGCTCAGGGCTGGTGCCTTCCTTGGCTAAAAGGCCGTGGCAGCCCCTGCCTGGGTGGCACAGGCTCAGTTTCAGGACTGATAAAAGTAGGGAACTGTTCTCTGTGGGGGGGTCAGCCATTTCTGCCCTATTTAGCACACGGAGGTGTCTGGGTGCCAGGAGGGTCTGGCAGTGACAGGCACTAGCTATGTGGCTGCTCTGGGCTTCAGTCTGCACAGCAGTGAGACAGGATGAGCACAGGGCTCTGTCTCTGGGGCTGCTGTGGAGGTGTCTAACAGGTGAAGTCCTTAGACCCGGCCGGGCGTGCGGACTGTTGGCTGTTGCCGAAGTGAGCGTGTGGGTGCAGTCAGAAGGGAGGTTCCCTGTGAGCCCGGCGTGGCTGTGATGCTGCGCACATGGTGAACTAGGCCTTGCCACAAGCACACTGTGGCTCTGGCAGGCCCAGGGGAGCGGGGTTCTGTGTCCTGCAGAAGCCAGGACCCTCTTGTAGCCCTTGAGTTAGTCTTGTGATTGTGGATCCAGAGCCTGGCTTGCACCCCTCTCCATGAGGCCACTTCAGGGAAGAGCTGGGCTCTCAGAGAAATGGCGGAGCCTGAGTCCAACCTCACAGGGACTCTTTAGTGTAAGCAGTATCTGTCACGTGTCACATGCTTGCCTGCACCTGCCAGCCACAGGTCCTCCTCATGGCGGACACCATCAGTTGACTGCAACACCCCACCATTTCCTGCCAAGGCAGGCGTTACTGACCAGCGTCAGTCTCTGCTGTGGCAGGCATTATGAATCAACTAGAGCACTGCAGTGTTCCTCCCACTGTGGAAGACACTGCCAGCTGATGATGGCATTCCACTGGCCCTTTGCCATGGCAGACATTACCGATGGATGACAGTACTTCAGAACTCTCGACCTTGGCTGCCCTCTCCTCCAGGCAGCTCTCACTGATCCATGGGGGATTGGCACATAGGACTAGACTTGTTTTCTGTCTTGGTATGGAGAGAAGACTCTGGGTGAGATGTTAGAGGAAAGGGAGCGAAGCCAGCCAGCCTGGTGGACAGGGAAGCCTTGGCACCCAGTTGGAGAGTGTTTTAGGCCAGGGAAATGGTACCCACACCGGTGGCTGTCTTTCCTCGAGAGCTTAGAGTGGTCCAGCCCTCACTGTGAATTCTTTGCAGGAGTTAACTTACTAGTGCTATTATCCTCCCAATTTTCCTGAGGCACAGAAGTTAAGCAGCTTGCCCAGGGCTGCACAGCTGGGGTCCGAGTGAGCCTTACTTGCCTAGTCCTGGGCCTGTGCCCTTCGTTCCCACAGCCCACTGCCTCCTGCAAACAGTGGGGCTGGGGGGCAGCAGCTGCACCCTGGCTGTGGGGTACCGGTTGTCCTGAGCTGACATACAAGGTTAATGCAGGGAGAGGAAGGCCACTGCAGGGTGAGCTCTCGGAGCATGCGGCACACAGACTGTGAGGACCTCACGCCTCGCCTCCTGGCGCACAGCACCCTTCATGCTCCTTCTATCCAGCAGAGGTTGATTTGGGTCGATGTGGACCCTAAAACTGCTTGGCTCTGAGAAGTCAGCGTGAGCCTTCTACTCCTGGGAGTGGCGGCCTGGGGTCCCTGGGTTGTACGTTTGGGGCTAGGAGACTGCTGCCCCAGTGGCCTCTTCCTCTGGGTCCTTCCTTGGGCTCTGGAGCTCAGGCAGGAGCAGGTACAGGACAGAAGGGTGGTGGCTCAGTTAGAGGCAGCCGTGCACCTCTGTGTGGTCCGCTTGCAGACCTGGCTGTGCTCCGAGGAGAGCGCTCCTGGCTGTTTGCACACCCTGCAGCATGACTTCTTTAAACACTGAGAAGAGCCGCCAGCCACCAGCAATAGAGAGAGGCCACGCACAGTTTTCTTGGGAGGGTGTGAAGATTTAGCCCAGTGTTGGCGGACCTGTAGACAAGGGTCCAGACTGCAAACCCCAAACCTGTTTGTGTACTGCAGAGCGGCACCACTGCGATTAAACTTGAGTGCTGAGGTTCTAGTGTAGAAGAAACCGCCCTCACATTAGCACCTTTTGTTTAGGAATAACCCCGTGGTGCCATAGGCTCGCCACCACTGACCTAGCAACTTGGCAGCACTTGGCTGCCCGAGACGCGCCCTCACTGTCTAGTTTCCCCCAGCCCCACCCAGCCCATGCCACCCTTACATGACTCCTCTGCTCCGTGGGTGCTTCCATTTTGAAGCCTTGATATGGAATTGGCCATAAAGGGTGACTGGCGCTGCAGGAGGGCTGGATCCGGGTCCGGGGAGCTGGCCCGACTTGCGGTCTGAGTGCCGGGCCGCCGCGCAGGAGGAGGCAGCCCCTCCACCACTGCCGGCATTGTGCAGCGGGCAGGCTGGTCCCGCAGCACCAGGAGGTGTGTGTGGCACGTGACGGAGCTCACAGTGTGTGCCGGGCATGTTGTGCAGTGGGCAGTTGTCCTTGGGCCCGGTCCTGTGCTCACCCTGTGCACACATTCTCTGGCTGTGGACCGCAGCCCCACGTAAGGTGTTATTTATGTCCACTTCTTGGACTCGTGGAGGCCAGGGTGTCCGAGCATGAGGCAAGGCGTTGGGGAGTAGTGGGACTGGGGAGTGGCCCTCCATGTGAGCGGATCGCCCCATGCTACTCCTTCCGGGGGTGCTCTGCTTGTCTGGACTGGCGCCGATCCTCACCATCACAGCACTCTGCTCAGCTCCAAGATATTTTTTTTTTGCTTTATCCAATGGCTGGAGAAAACTGCGTCGAGATCGTGGGAATAATTGAGAACAAGTGGAGCTGCCTGTCCTGAGTGTGCGATGGGGACGCTGCCTCTGCGTCCGGCAAAGACTCGGAGGCAGATGGAGCAGGGCACGCGGACTGGAGAGGAGGAAAGGCCTGGGTGAGCCGGGCCGGAGGCTGGGGGGTGGTGGGCAGAGGCAGGTGACGGGCATGGCTTGGGGAGCCCCAGACGCCAGCCGAGGCTCGGGAAGCTTCGAGTCACCGGGCAGATCGGGCCACTGGGGGCCGTCGCTCCGAGGCTGAGTCTGCTGTCCTGGTCACGGAGCTTTGAGGTGCTCAGCTGCTGTGTTGTCATGAGGCCTGGCTGCTGTCCCTTTGTATTCCCGGACTCTCGGAGTAAAGTCATTCTGGTCTATGGAAATGCGTTCCCTCCCAGCGTGAAGTGATCGTCTGTCTTCATCATGTCTATTATGAACGAAATGTGACACATGTCGTTCTGGCTCCACGAAGCCTGGATCAGAGCACGTGCAGGCGCAGGCCTGGCGGGGACCTGGTCTCAGCCTGGAGGCGCTGGGAAGGACAGTTGGGTGCCGCTTCAGGCACTGCATGGTGGTTTCAGCCAGGGCTGTGGAAGGCTGACCTGGTCACTGCCCGACCCTGGGCCGTCTATGCCTCACAGCTCGGGCAGTTTTTAGCAGGAGGCTGGGGACGTGCTGGGGAGAAGCTGGGCTGCTGGAGGCAGTCAGGCTGGCATCAGGTGGGCCTTTGGGCACCTGCACCTGAGACTCTTCCCCTCTCCACACAGTAACTGAGGCTGAGAGTGTGACCCCAGGACTTAAAGGCGTGGACTCCGTGGGCTGGGCTTCAGTCCTGGCTCTGCATGCACGTGCCGACGGTGTGACCTTGGGGAGTTACTGATTTCCCTGTGCCTCTGTGTCCCCTTCTGGAAGTGGGAAACGTGTCAGTTGGGGTGTGCAGTGTGCGGCGGTCAGTCAGGCCCAGTAGCACGCTGCTCACTGCAAACATTTATCGTTTCTTTCTGGCATATTCAAAATCCTCCTTAGCAGCCACTTGACAAACACAATCAGGGCTCAGCCACTGTCGTCCCACTGTGCTACAGAACATGTAAAGGCCCCTCCTCCGTCCCCACGCGCCACCCTCTCACCTCCGCCAGCTTCTGGCTCATGGTAACTGTTCTTCTTTCCTCTGCTTTCTCAAGAGTGACTAGTTAGCTTCCTAGCGTGATATTTATCCTTTTGTGCCTGGTTTATGCCACTTCATAAGGTCCTTCAGCCTTATCCATGTTGCCACGAATGACAGGAGTCTATCGTCTTTATGAGTATTCTCAGTTGCACATACGTACCCCATCTTCTTGATCCCTCCTCCACTCACCCGCCCATCCACACACACTTCGCACCTGATCACTGTGCAGATTGGAACGACTTTTCTGATGAGTTCCTGTCCGTCTCTCCATCTAGCCGCCATCCAGCCAGCCAGCTGTCCATCACCCACCCAGCCGTCCACGCACCCACCATGCACATTCCATGCCTTGATTACTGTGCAGATTGGAGCAAACAACCTGTATGATGAAGGAACGTCTGTCCATCCGTCCGTCCTTCCACCCACCCACTCACTAATCTATGCATCTATCCATCCATGCACATTCTACATCTTGGTTATTATGCAAATTGAAGCAAACAATCTGTCTAATGAATATTTCCCCAATAGCACAGAAGTCCAGGGCTTACTGATCTTTTCTTTTCTAGGCACAACTCAGATTTCCTGTGAGGAAATGGGCCTAGGCACAGCTGCTCTGGAATCTGTGGTGTTGGAACCCAGATCCAGGCTGCAGCTCAGAGCTGAGATTTGGCAGAGCCCCGAGACTGAGGCAGGTGATTACTTCTTGGACAGACTGTAACCCGCGTGGCCGCCTAGCTGCTGTGGGGTCCCAGCGTTTCTTCTGTTTTTGGACAGTGCATTTCCGTAATGAGAATGTGTGCTAACTCACAGCTTGACCCTCCCAAAGAGGTTGGAGTCTGAGCTCATGGCGATTGGTACGCAGCAAGGGTCTGTTTCAGATGCCAGAGGGTGCTGTGTGCAAAGGGCCACTTTGATCTGTGGTGGCGGCTTTGTCTTGGGTCACAGCTCTGAAAGCCTGAGTACCTCAAAGTCTTGGTGATGGCCAGTGATCACTCAGCGAACACCCAGTGAGCGCCATGCTGTGCTTAGGTGGGTTACCTCTTTGGCCTTGTAGTCCCAGGAGGAGCTGACACAGTGCTCCTCAAACTGCTCTGCTGCAGCACAGAGGAGCCACATCCCTGTGTCCTGGGCAGGCCCCAGCTGGTGGGCATAGCAGAGAGGGCCCCGGGGACCCGGAGCTGGGAGAGACATCGGCACCTGACGGCAAGGGGCTGGTGCATGACCTTGGCTGACCTTGGCTGTGCACGTCTCAGCTTAGGGTGCCCTGTGGTCTCTGATTGCAAAGTTCTCCCCCTCAGTGATCGCTCCCCACTTGGCATCACTCCTCTGTGAGTGAGTTTTCTCTTCTGAGCTCTATTCCAGTGGTTTCATTTCACCTGACCCAGAATATCGATTTAAAAAGAAGCTGCTGTGGAAATTTTACATCTGCCCCATGTATTTTTTTAAACTGTGGTAGAAACATGTCTTGTGCCATCTGCCCCACTGACACACTTGTTGCTGTGTGTAGTGGCTGTGCTAGCTGTGTCTGTTGCACAGCGCACTCTAGAGAGGTCTGTCCTGTGTGACAGAGCCCTGTGCCCCTGCACGGGGAGCTGCAGCTGACCCAACTCTGGGCTCTTGCTTTCCGCTTGCCCTTCTCTGGACATGACCGTGGCCCAGGCCTCATGACCAACCCAGGTGGCTTATTTGTCTATGATCTTTAAAGTTAATTTCTACTTGTGCAAGGAACACAGCAGGTAATTAGCAGATAATAAATACGGACACAGTAGAAAAAGACACAGACAGAGCCGGTGTCCATGAGGAAGACCCCTTTCCGGGGCCGAGTGCTACTGTGTCTGCCTGTGATGGTTTGGTGTTTGACCTCAAACAGCTCCTTAGTACACCTGCCAGCTCATTACTGCTGTCACACCCTGCTCAGCTTCAGCTGTGGGCAGAGCCCTGTGTCTGCTGCTGGGTTGCCCTGCCACAGGTGGGCCTTAGGCTGCTGCCCTTTTCCTGGTCCCCGTAGGCTGCGCTGCAGGGAGCCCGCTGACTAGAGCACAGGTGTGGCAGGTGGGGAGGCTCAGGGCTCAGGGCCCAGGGCCCACTGCCAGTTCAGGTCCTCATTCCACCATGCTCAGCCCAGATTCTTTGGGGCAACCCTCCCCTTTCTGTGCCTCCATTTCTCATGGGTAAAGGGAAGGTATTGTGCTTACTTCCAAGGGTCGTGAGAATTAGTGGACACCTGTCTGGTATTTGGCAGCGTGGGCACCCCAGGCCAGCCACTGTCTTGAGTTTCTTGTCAGCTGTGGTTTTCATGCCTTGACTGCTGACAGCTGGGGGCTGCGTGGGCCACCGCCCTCTTCTGGGTCTTGCTGGGAGATGCAGAATTTTAGATATGATACTAATAACTGATGGCGTGGATAAGATGAGGTTTGCTGAGTAAAATCATGAGAAAAGAGTTTAGGAATCATTCCTGGTAGGCTCTGCTCTCAAGTAGGCTGATAAATGACTGAGCTGAATCCATAAAACAAATGGCCAGAGAAGTAACAGAAAAGTTAGGAGCATCTGGTACCATATAGCCAGGAGAAGGACTGAGGAGGGGAAGGCTGGACAGGGAGCTAGAGGGACCAGGTGCGGGAAATGAAGGTTACCCTTTGTCTGTCACGTATAGAGGCAGTTGGGGTCTTGGTTACCTTTCTTGTTGCTGAGACAAATACCCAACATCCACAGTTAATGGAAGAAAGGTTTACTTCATCTCACAGTGAGTAGAGTTTTGGCCGATAGTTGACTGGCTGTGGGGCAGGAGGCATTGCAATGAAACAGTCCATGGCAGGGCAGTCAGGAAGCAGCAGTAGCATTGAGCCTCCCATCCCCCCCAGCTTTTTTTTTTTTTTTTGAGATAGAGTCTCACTTTGTAGTTCAGGCTGGCCCCAAATGCTGTGTATCCCAGACTAGCCTCAAACTCACAGCAATCCTCCTGCCTCTGCCTCCTGAGTGCTGGAATTACAGGCATGAGCCACCATGCCTCGCACTGTGGTATGTAGTACTGGGGATCAAACTCGGGACCTTGCACTTGCCAGGTGGACACTAGAACTGCTGAGTTAAATCCTTGGCCCCTCCCTTTCCCTTTTATCCCTTCTAGGTCACAAGTCTTTTGAGTGGCGCCAGATACACGTAGGGGCAGTTTCCCTTTATCCACACTCAGAACTCTGCTAGATCAATCCGTGAGCTAATTTATTTACCACATACCCTTAATCCCAGAATTGCACACTTTAAATTTGGCCACCTTCACAAATCCCAGAACACATGAGGCTTTGGGGGATATCTAGATACAAGATGTAATAATTGGTCACTTTAATAATATCTTTAATGGACTCCTGGAGATAAAGCCAAGTTGTAGAGGCTTTCAGGCTAGATCTGGGAGGTTTATTCTTACCAGAACTAAGTTCAGCCACATGTGCTAGGGACCTAGAGGACACTGGCCTCACCAGGACATGGTTATATGAAGGAGAGGCAGGAGTGCGCACAGGTAGGTATTGGTGTGGTGGACCGAGGATGTCAGAGTGTCAAGGATTTTATGAATCTCCTGGGCATTTCCTCATTGTGACCAGGTAGCTGCTGTCGTTATCATCACATCTGCATTCCACTTGGAAGGAGGAGAGGAAGGAAGGAAGAAGAGGTGGGGAAAACAAATGCACTTGAATGCGTCAGTTGCTGGCTCTCTTGAAGGAGGGCTGCAGAAGCATCCACCTACATTTCCGGGTAGTGCCCTATGGCTAGTGTGTTCTCACGGTCAGACCTCGGAGAACAGAGAATTATGGGTAGTCATCCCTCAGCATCTGGAAGGAGTTGGTTCTAGGGCCCCCTCAGATGTCAAAACCCAAACACGCTCATGTCCCTTCTGTGAAACAGTGGGGCTGTGCACATCCTGTCTCCTTCAGTCACTGCTTACTATGCCGAACGCATTGTACACGCCGTGCACGTGGCTGTCACGCCGCCCTGTCTAGGGAGCAGGGACGAGAGGAGGCAGTCCGTGTGGTCAGTGCAGGTGCAGAAGCTTTCTGAGTGTTCTCAGTTCATTGGATCCACGGATCCAGAATCTGCAGAAACGAAGGGCGCATGTGTTTAGCCGGGGCTCGTTCCAGCTCCTTGTGTTCCCGGTCAGGAGTTTTGGTGGGCACCGCATGCAGAGCAGGGCTGGACCAGCTGTGACCAGTATCTGTCACACGCGACCGACCGAAAGGGAAGCCAGTCTCCCGGGGTTTGCTGAGGTCAGGTCTCTCTTATGGGCCCTGGGTGGCCTGGAATTCGTGGCAGCCTTCCTGCCTCAGCCTGAGTGCTGGATTACAAGTATGTGCCACCGTGTCAGTGTCTTCCTGTATGTTCTACTTTTGGCTAGAGATGAGGGAAGAAGGGGTGTTGGTCCCAGAGTGGAGGGTGGCGTGTACGCGGTTAAATGCCGAAGACAGCTGAGTGCGGTGGTGATGCGAGCTGCTTTCCAGGGATCTGAAACCCTGCTCCGTGTGTCTGCAGATTTCTAAGATGCAGTTGGGCTGTCTTCTTGCGCTCATCGTTCGTTCTAGCATCATGGAGGATTGGCCTCCAGATAAAGAAGGGGCTTTCTTCACGGGAGGTCTGGAGGGGTCAGGCAACTTTCTAGTCTTGGGGAGCTCCTGCATTGTGACGGTCCAGTCAGGGCTGCACCTTCCACCCTTGTGCCCGTGGGTAGCGCCCTGTTGGTGGCAATCTCATGAGGCATCCAATAAAAGTGAGCGCAGCAGTCATCACTCTGTCAGTTCTGATAAAATTAAAACATGGTTGCTACCTCCGTTGTGTTTAGATAGACTGTCATGTTCTGAATTTAGAAAGAAGATTCCAGAAAAAGAAATCACTTGAAACTAAGAAGGAAAAAGATGATGACTAGTATAATCTATAATTTTAAGGTTAGATATAATTTTTAATTATATCTGTCTGTCTGGTCTAAATCCTTAATTTTTTTTTTTTTTGCAAGAAATTTAATATACATGCCTCATTGTTTTTGGAGAATTCTGTGCAGACTCTTGGCCTAGCACTATCCCAGAATATTGTAACTATCTGACTCTGTGTCAGCCTCAGTCGCGAGCCTCTTGCAGGTGGGGTTGCTGCCTTGGCAAAGTCGGGGTGCCCGGCTAGGACTGCAGAGCTAGGACTGTTAGAGCTCATGAAATGTCCCTTGAGTCAAATTAAATTTGAAGTCGGAATAAGGAAACTTGCCACTTAGCTCCGGGGCCTAAGTAATGATTTTTCTTCCCGTTCAGTGGTACATTTGCACCTGCTACTTAATAGCTAGCTTGGCGGTTTCCCTCTAAATGGGAAATCAAAGGCTTTCCCAGGACTGTGGCCTGCTGGCTTTCACTGAAGGAGCTCTCGCCTGCCCTCGGGGGTGGAATGTCGGGATCAATGTCAGGAGATGTTTTCCGGAGGAAAGAGGTAGAAATAAAGCTGCCCACTTGGCAGTGGTTAGGGATGCAATTGGCAGGACTTTATAGACAGCATTTGAAATGCTGATTGGGTCAGAAGCAGAAAGATGGGAGATGACCGAGGATGCTTTTGTGCTCGCAGGGGGGTGGCAGTGGCCTGAGGGAGCAGGAAGAGGGTGTTCCTGAAGTGCTGGTGCGGGGCGGCGGGGCTGGGCATGCCCCCCTCTCTGCGAGTGGGAGCCACCCTGCTCACTCCTGCCTTGGCTCTGGCCTGGCTCTGCCTGCCCCAGAACTCCCCTCCCGGGTCCGTTTGTCAAGAACCCCGACCTGTGTCACCGAGGGTCCCCAGGCTCATCCCGGCCACTGTCCAGCCACATTCTTCAGACCCTCATCCCTCCCGGAGACAGTCTGCTTCTTACTTCTCTGTTGTCTCTTTCTCCGACGTGAGGATGTCAGCTCCTGCCAGGTGAGGCCTGGTCCCCCAAGCCTAGGTCTGTGCCTGCCTCGTAGGGGGACTCAGGAGGCAAGATGGACACACCCACACATCCTTCTGTTGGAGCCCTGTGTCCTGGCGCTTCAGGACGTGGCTGTATTTGGAGACTGGGCTCTGTGAGGGGAGTTAAAACGAGAGGATGGGTTGGCCTGTTCCGCGAGGACCAATGTCTTCAGAAGAAGAGTTAAGACACAGACACATTTAGAGAGATAGCCGTGAGGGGCAGCTGGAGAAGGTGCCATCTACGAGCCAGCAGAGAGCCCAGGGTGGGGGCAGCTCTGCCAACATGCTGGTCTCTGGGACTGGGAGATGATGCATTTGGTGCACCGTGGAAGCTCAGGAATTGGGGGCTCGGGTCAGGGGTGGGTGGAGGCTGGGAGTCTTGGGGCAGCCTTGGCAGCATAGCAGGAACCTGTCTTGAAAAGTACATTGTTGCTTTAGCCATGTAGCCTGTGACAGTTGGCTATGGTCACTCTAGAAAGCTGCACAAGACCTCGGGCTGGCCTGCAATAAAGTAGCTTTTAATGTTAGTGTTTGCTAATCCGGAGGTTTCTCAACTTCCTTAGTCCTTGTCCTGGGGTTCACTGTGTTGCATTGCCAGTTTGAGCCTTTGAGGAGCATGGCATGGTGATCTGTGAATGGCTTGATTTGTTAGTGTCACTACTTGGCAGATATACAATCCACAGAGATCTTGCTTGGACTTTGGGGTTCCTCTTAGGGATTTTCCTTTGGGGCTGGAGGTCTGGCAGACAGAAGGAAGGACATCACCTTGCTTCCTGAAGTCTCTCTCAGGAGGTGCTTGTTTCTTGGAGGGAGATCTGGAGCAGGAAGTCCTACAGCCCCTCCGGAATCCCAGGAGAGCACACGTTACTTTCCTTGTGCAGATGTAGAACATATTGGGACTTGTGTGATGGTTAAATATAGCTGCCAGCTTGGTGCTCGGGAGCTGCCCAGGGACTTAGTTCAGCACACTTGGGAGTGTCTGAGTGGGTCATGGAGGTGAGGCCTCGGCACCGCATCTGGTGCTGCCTCTTCCTGTCTGGTGCTGTCTCCCTGCTCTGCTCCCAGTCGCCGAGAGCTAAGTGGCTTCGCCCTGCTGCGCTCTTCCATCATGATGGCCTTGCTTTTGAGCCAGGCAACTATGGACTGAACCCTCTGAACTCAGGAGCCAAATTAAACCTCTCCTTAAGCTGAGAGTGTCAGACATTGAGTGATACAGCCGGCAACTAGCCGGTCTCTTGAGTCTGGGCGTTTCTCACTGAGGATCTAGTCCTTGGTGCGGCTGGGTGGCTCAGCCATGTCTCCCTGGAGCTCTTGCCTTTGCAGAGCCTCTCCGTGCTTTCCTGGGCAGACATACTTCCACCTGGCAATCTGTGCATTGATCAGTTTGTACCCCGTGGTGCCTGTTGCTAATTGTAATTATGTGCTGCAAGAGAAAATAGGTAGAAGGAAACAGACTATGTGTGGCTTGAATGAGAAATGGGGAAGAATGGCCATTTTCAATACCGCACACAGAAGAAGCTCAATTTTGGCAGCTCCATGCTGCAGAGAAATGTTGAGAGCTAAATTTCATTTTGTAGCAGGGCTCAATTGCACAGCTGAGATCCATAAGATCAGATACAACATTTCCATCCCTGAGCAGGTTAATAAATCCCTTAATAGAATATTCTGACCATAAGAACCGCAGACCAGGCCACAAAAAGATTTAATTTATTTGCCATCTGTATGTAAATTTTGCTATTATGGAAATTGTGTCAGGAATTGTTCTGCAGCTTGGTAGCACACGACGTACTATAGTATTTGAGCTAAGATACAGAAGAAGCCATTTCAGTGTGTGGATGAGCACACAGATGACCCCGTGTGCTGTTGCTGCTGTGGGACTCAGACTCGGGCCTTGCCTGTCATCAGGGTGTCAGCCATTGGTGTATACGACACTGGGGCAGGGCTGTGTTTGTGAGGGGACAGAAGTGCCACATGGCTGAGCTTTCAGGACACAGTGCAAGTTTGTCTTTTAGTAACTCCCTGGGTGACAGAGAAGTGTGTTCGGTTGTTAAGGAGGCATGTTGTTGGAGTTAATTACAGCCAATCAAGGCCGAGAGATGCACTCTTCACTGCTTTTTATCCTGAAGGAAATGGGCTGATGTGGCAAAATTCAGTGAGGACGGCGTGTGTTGGCAGTGCTGTTACATAACAAGTGTCCTGGGTGGGTGAGCGGTCCCTGGCTCGGAAGCCCACGTGGCACTGCAGGACTGGGTAGGAAGTTTGACTTGCCAGAGCTGTGTATCTCCATAGCAACGGGCCCGGAGAGCAGTGGAAGTGCTAGACTGGTGTTGGTGAGAGCCGCGCACAAACTTGGCCACCTTGTTTCCTGGAGCTGTGAGCTTCTCTTCGAAAGTTACCCGATTCTGCGTGACCTGTGCCTTCAAATCGTCTCAGAGACCACCCAAGACCCTTGGGGAGGCATCCTGCAGGGCAAGGGTTTCGGCTGCTACATAGAGGACAGTGCCTTCAGGTGCCAGGCTGTGTGGGCACACTGGTGACCCGGCGGCGCTGCGAGCGGGCTCCTTCAGCCTGCTCGTGCTCCCTGGTGCAGCCTGGGTCCCCACGCCTGCTGGTCTTGTCTGTGGCTGGGTTTTGTTTTTAGCTGCAGCACATACCCCAGGCAGGGAACCCTTGGTGGACTGCAGTGTCCGGCCAGAATTGAGTAGCATTGTCTTGCTCTTATTGTACTTCCCCACATTCTCCTCCACTGTGGAAAGTGAAAATGCCCTTACCTCATTTCTAGCACTGGCATGTTGCTTCCTCTTCAGATAAATTAATGTAAGCCCAGCGAGCAGATTTAAGAGGAAGCAGTGATGCAGACGGTGCCCAGGGTGATGCACACGAGGCGGCGGGTGGCGGAATGCCGGGGACGGGGCGCCGGGTGACCGCACCTGCCTCCGTGGAGTGAGGACGGCTCGGCTGAGGCTGCTGTGCCCCTCGCGCAGCTGCTGTTCACGGTGGCAAGGGCTGCATCAGGGGCTGTTCACGTCTTTCTGTCCCTTTCTGCTGCTGGCCTGACCTGTGTGGGTGACACTCCGGGCCGCGGGGTTCTAGGGGGAGTGAGTTTGTGCCCTGCCCTGCGACAGAGGCAGCAGGCTCCCTGGTTTGGGGGGAACCTGGTGGAATGTAGAGGCTCTGGCCACACTTTGACCCATGGAGCGAGAGTCCCCCAGTGAGCAGGACCAGGCGTGAGTATGCGTGTCTGCTGGCTGCTCCCCTAACCCCGAGGACGTGTAGGGGCGGGCTGGCTGTTGTCCTAGGGTTTGTGAACCTCAGCGCGATGCAGAGCTGATCTCCTGGGTTTTATAATGGGAGACACTTCTCGGAGCTGGCCTGGGCAGGAAGAAAGAATCCTTTAAACAAATTTTTATTAGTACTTGTGCATAGTGCGTATAGTCCATAATGATGACATTCGTCTTGTGGAGTTGATACAAATGCATAATGTATCTTAGTTCTTTTTGCATTCCTTGCCCCTCCTGTCTCTTACTTGGTCCCCTTCCTTTCCGCAAAAGATCTATTTCCCTGTTTCCTATTATCTGTCTTTTATTTTGCTTTCTAGCTTATTTATACTCTGGGTTTTTCATATAAGAGATACTATGCTGTATTTAAGCTTGTGTGTCTGATTGATTTTACTTAACATTGTGATCTCAAGGTGCATCTGTTTTCCTACCAGTGACTCAAATTTATCCTCTGTCTCCATGTAGTAAATAAAAATAAAAATTGATCAAACACCTAAAGCTTAGAAGCACTTAACACTGGACGACAAAAATAGGTAAAAGTCTTGAAGCCAAGGGTACATTCGAAAACTTTTTGAACAGAACCCCACTCGCACAAGAAATAACATCAAGAGCCAACAAATGGGGTCACATCGAGTCACGGAGCTTCTGCACAGCGGAGGGACTAGCAGAAGAGTGAGGGGAACCTGGAGAGTGGGGAAGGCTGGGCCAGCCACTCCTCAAAGGCCTGAAATCTAGAATACACGAAGTACTCAGCCTAGTCGCAGGAACAGAAGTTGGTTGTTCAGAGGGAAATGTCTGTATTCAGATAAGTTTGTCCTCTTCAGAAAAGACCCAATCCCAAAATGGGCGCCTGACATAAACAGCACGTTTCAGAGGCACTGCTGGCCAGCTGCCGCAGAGGTGGAGGGACAGCCGACCCAGAGCGAGATGGGGAGTTTGGATTGTGGTAACACTGAGAGCAGGGCTGGAGGAGGGGCCTGGGCAGGGCCACATGGCGAACCGGCGGGCGGGTGGGTGAGACTCAGAACTGCTACGTCCTGCGCACCGCTTACGTGTGCCCCATGCCTCAGTCCCTCTTAAGTGAGATGGGGATGATGAAGCACCTACTTTAAAGGGGTGTGTGAGGCATACACGAGTTCATGCACACAAATATCTTAGAATGGGGGTTCCAGTGTGAAAAACCCAAGTTGGAGAATCCAGGTGGATCCGAGGTACTCACAGGGATCCTTCATGGGAAGAGGGAGGCGGAAGTGGAGGGTCACTGGAGCGGAGTCAACTTCTACACTGCTGTTTTGAGATGGGGCATTGTGCCATGAGCCAGGCTTCCCTGGTGACCTCCAGGAGCTGCAGAGGGTCCTCACCTTCTGCTCCTGCCCCTGAAGAGGGACAGCCTGGCCTGACCTTGATTTTAGGCCCTCTCCGGGTTTTGATCTCAAGGAAGCTAAAGCATGTGCTGTTTTAGCCACTGGGCTAATGGCAGTCTATTGTGGCAGCAACTGGAAATGAATGGAACTAACTGTCCAGTTAATTTAGGGAGTGGGTGGGTGGGTTTGTCTGTCCATCAGAGTGGAGAGGACTGTTGGTGAATGTGAACCCATGGCTCTCACTCCCCACGGGAAGCGAACACCCCTGGCTCCAGAGATGATTTTGCATTAGGAGTGAAGCAAGGTGTTTTGCTCCGTCTTCCTGACTGAGGGTTCATCTTCAACTGGGAAAGGACAGGAGGCGTGGTGAGCGTGGAAGTGCCGCTTCCTCGGCCTCCTTGTGGGCCATGGCACATCATCACCACGGCAGGAGCGCTCCCGAAGTCGTGTGAGCACTGTCCCCTCCTGGGGACTCAGGGGCACTGAGTCTCATGCTTCTTCCAGCCGTGTCCCATGTCCCACAGCCCCTTGGCCTGAGGCTGTAAGAATTGCGGCTGTGCCTCGCCGTTCCCAGGATCTCCCCGTCTGCTGACCTTCTCTTTTCCTTCCCCATCTTGGGAGTGCAGTGGTCACTGGGTTTAGGGCCCAGCCTGAGCACAGCACTTGGAGTGTGGCGTGTGTTGGGGTCTTGTTCTTACCCTCAGACCCTGTCGGAACTGGAGGAGGCTGGGCCAGCTGTCAGTGGCTCCCAGGTCCCTGCTACAGATGACCCTGTGGGTGGCACTGGCAGAAAACTGGGGGGGGGGCAGGGGAAGGAGGCAGCCGAGTGTCTCCCACCCCTGGGCAGCCGTACGCTCATCTTGCTTGATGAGCCCTCTGTGGTTCTGCCATTCTTCTTGTGGCCCTGCTTGCTGGCTCTGAGAAAATCACTTTATTTGCTCTTGTCCTCTGGACTTGGACTTCTAGCAGCTTCCTGGTGTGCCAGTTGAAATTGGGCATCTTCTCAGATGCACAAGGCTTTCTGGCTCCTTCCCTGGATGAAGTGTCCTCTGCTTCAGATGCTCAGAGCTGAATCTGTTCTGCTCCTACTCTTACTCTACCAGAGATATGAGGACAGAAAGGAGCCCTGGTCTTAGCTGCCAACCTCACTCCCAGCTCACTGTGTTACTTTAGGTAAGACCAGAGTCTCCCAGAACCTTGCTTTGGCTTGGGGGTGGCAAACAGATGCCACTCTGTGCCTCATAGTAGAGATGTTTTTGATAACTACAGAAAACTCTGAATTCTGTTGTAGCAGCTTGCTTCTCCCCTTTGATGTGATCTGCTCTTTCATTGGAGGTGTTGAACAAACCCAGCTTGCTCTTTCTCATCCTGGCCATGCCCCGCTGGACAATGAGACCACCTCTGTGGGAGAAAATCACCTGTCTGATTTGTAGTGTGGAGCTCCTGGTGGGGCAGCTGCAGGTGTGCAGTGGAGGGAGAGCTGGTTGTACAGGTCAGCAACGATCCTTGTGGCACTGAAACTGGTGCTTCCCAGGACACAGTCACTCATGGACCACTTATGTGATTTCTGCCCACACCTGCACACCACCCAGACTCTTCTCTATTTCTGTTTTCATTTCAGTGATACACATTTTTTGGTCAATGAATTTATCTTAAAATTATATAGTATACCCTAAGGAGGAAAATTGATCTCTTAGCTTTCTAGTTGTACTTTTTTCCTGATAGGCATTGAAATAAAGATATAGAGGTACAGCTGTAGTTCCATAGTGGAATATTTTGTTTGTTTTTGTCCTGGGGACCAAACTTGGAATCTTGTGCTTGTGAGGCAGGCGCTGGAACCCTTGAGCTAAATCCCTAGTCCCGCATTTGACTGGCGTGTTTCAGGCCCTGGGTTGTCTTCAGCTTTGCGAAAGGAAATAAGTTAACGAAATAAATGTGTAGCTGTTGCAGTTGATGGGTTTGTCAGCTGGCTTGTGTCCATTTGTCCCCTCGAGGTCACATGCAGTCATGGGTGTGGCTGAATGTAAACTGTGTGACTGATGCATGTGAAATGCCAGGGTTAATGGTGGTAGGATGAAGAGTGTGTGATGCTAGGACTAAGGCTAGGTGATTACTAACCAGTCCACTGGTTGTTTTGACAGCACCTTCATCCTAGTAGCCTAGACAGAATATAAAATGGGCAGAGAAAGCTGCTAAGTTCCCTTGGTTGCTTTAACGTCTTCTGCCTGCAGGCACTGTTTCTCCTCTGTGACACCACTCTGCCTTGGTGTCAGCCACCCAAGAGTTAGATTGAAACCTCTCCGCACTGTGAGCTACATAGACTTTTTCCCCCTTGGCTTTGGATGTCAAGGGTTTTGTTTCACCAGCGAGAAGAGTAACTAAGACAGAGTTTGGTACCAGGAGTGGGGCGGCTCCGGCCGGTCAGTGGATTCATCTCATGTGGTAGTTCTTAATCCAAGCACATGCTGTGAGCTTTTCTCCCTTCCCTAGTACTAGTTCTTCCCCAAGTACACATTACTCATAATCAGTTAATATTTTTCTTTAAATCAGTTTATATTTTTTACTGAAGCAAATTTACCAGAAACAGATTTCATTGCTTTTGAAAATGGAAACCAGTATCACTGCAGTGAATAAATGGCAACTATTTAATATACTTGGAATAAATAATAAATTAGACAAGAACATGCCAGGGTTGTGTATATTCAGGCTTGACAGGCTCTAAAGTGCCTGGGTTGTGAGCCTCATTAGTTCTTTGCGTTGAAAGGGAATATTTGCAAGTGTCAGAGAAGTTAGAGCCATTAGCACTCAACTGTGCTTTTCCACCTGACCTAATCGAAGTGTTGAAAAAGATTAGAAACTCTTTCTTTCTTTCTCACTTGATTTTATTTAATAGTAAATCCTTGCATGGCACCTCGAATTTTCTGCTGTGCCCCTAAGGTATCTTTCCTATATCCTGAAGACATTGCTTTCCTCCAATTAAACTTCTAAAATTTTTTATTTCAAATTTTATTTTAATGGATAGATAACAATTATATATGTTTATAACTACAAAGGGAAGTTTTGATAGGTGTTCACAGTCTGGAGTGATTAAATCAGGTGAACAAATCCATCATCTCTCATACTCTTTTACTTGTTTTGTGTGATGAAAATATCCCAAGTTTACTTTTTTAGTAATTTTGAAATGCGTGTCATTGCACTTCTATTTACTGGAGTCACACTTTGTGCAGTAGAGCCCTGGAAGCTTTTCCTTCCTGTCTGATGAAACTCTGTTTCTTTGACATGTGTCTCCCCGGCCCACACACTCCTCACCGGGCCCTGGGAACTGCCTGTATATGCTCAACCACTAGATGCCACACGTGCCAAATCCTGCAGTATTTGTCTCTGACCTCAGGTTATTTCTTTAAAAATTTTTTTAAGGGGGTCAGGGGTTATAGTGAGGTCAGGGGAATGGGAAAAATGAGAATCAAGATGTGTCATGTACTGGTTCAAACTCTCAATGTTGAACGTAATCATAATATATATGTAAAATGTATCAATAAAATCAATTTGAAATTTTTTTTTTTTTAGAAAAACAAATCTGTGCTTCTTGACAACATCAGATGGGCTGAGAGTCGTGAGTGTCGGGGGAGGGGAACTGCTCTCGCCTTTTGCTCCCTGCTGGTGTGCAGCCCAGCAGACCTCCCCCGGCTGTTTGTTTCGAGTCTTGCTTAGGAGCGTGGCATGTGGAGGCACCTCGTGAACTTGTTGCTGGTGCTGACCCATGCACCTTGGACTTGCTGGCCAGAGGGAGCCTTTTATCCACATGAGGTCCACATTGTCTTAGGTCACAGGAGAACAGGTGCTGATAAAGTTTGTGTTGACCCTTTTCTAACCGCTGGGCTGGGATTTTGCAGGGAAAGATGGCTTTATTACCATGACCTTCCAGTGCTTTGCGATAGAATTGGCAACTGAAAGAGAGACCATTAGGTTCGATGGACTTGGTCTGAAGGTAAAGGAATGCTTCCTGGGGTCATGGCCGAGAGACAAGCCCGAGGCCTCTTGTTTTCTGTGACACACGCATGAGCTGGGTCAACCTGAGGAGGGTTTAGAGCGGCTGTAGGTCTCAGAGTGCTCAGTCGGGACCAAGGGGCCCTGTTGTCTCGGGCGAGTGTGTGTGACCTTCATGGTAGCACGTGGAGGCTCTACGCTGTTTCCTCATGGCGGGGGTGGGGGAGAAGATCAGATGAGGAACAGGTCACCCCACGCGCTCCCACCTCCCGCTGGACCTGTGTCTGGAAGGTCTGAGCGCCTCCCGTGGTTCCAGGCAGGGTCCAAAGCTTCACCTCAGAGGCGCGGGGGCAGAGCAGGGGGAGGTTAAGGGAAATGACAGATGTGCAAGAACTGTGTGGGGAGGCCATGTACGAGGCCCGAAGAGACTAAGATAAGGAGCAGGAGGTTACACAGGGAGAAGGGGCGTGACTTGTCACTGAGCCCAGAACTCAGGTCGGGGGAGGCTGTGTTCTGAGCCCTTCCCTTAGCTGCCCTTTGGGGAGCTTCCAGAGGACCCTCGGGATGGGTTGTCTCAGCTGATCTTTCTGGGGAGGAGCTGTGGGCTGGGCTGCAGGTCCCCAGACCTGTGTGCACCCATGTGTGTGACTGTGGGCCTGTGGGTCATTTCCGTGTGGCAGCATCGCGCGGTTTCTTGAGGGTGATGTACAAGCAAGTCCTCGCCTCTGCACGGAAGTGGTGCTTCCTGGTTCCTTTAAGTCTGGAGGGCAGCGAGGGCAGAGCTGGGCGGGCCAGGCGTGGTCAGCTGCCAGCTCTTCTGCTCCCCAGCCTGCCTCCGGGCCCAGGCTTGTGATGTGGGCTCCATCACCGGTGTAGACCACAGAGCTCTCGTCACAGAGCCCTCCCTGCCAGCAACAGAGCGCAGGTGCAGATGTCTCCCCGGGCGTCTGCCTGTGGCTGAGAAGCCAAAGCCGCCTGACTTCCTCCTCAGGTTGCTGTACTTCTGCCCGCTGGCTGCAGCCTGCTTGCTGCAGTCACAGGTCCCCACTGCATTTGGCTGTTTAGAAACTAGCAAGTGCATACTGAGCACTAGCAGTGTGGGTGCAGGGTGCTAACAGAGCCCTGGTCTCCACTCTTAAGGACCTCATTGTCTGGGGGGACCACATGCATTTCAAATCACACACAGGTGATTATTTCATATTAGTTGTGATAAGTGCTAAGACACAAAATAGAGGTGTGGTAAAGAGATGAGTAAGCTACCTCATGTGCTTGGGAAGGCTTCCGGAGGTGATGCCATGAACTTGGGGTGGGGACGGACAGGACAGTCAGATGGCTGGGGTGAGGGAGGCTCTGAGGCAGAGCGAACAGGACCGCACGGGGTGGGGTGGGACTCAGGCTACCCCCCACAGTGAGGGCGAGGAAGCGCTTTGTCCTGGTGGGGCAGGCGCTGGAGCTGTCCAGCTGAGGAGCAGCTCCCAAAGTTCAGGACCTGACAGTGAGAGCAGGGGTGAAGAGGGGAAGCCAGCCCTTCCAGGAGCAAGTGGAAGCGGGGTGCATGGCCACCGTCTCCATCCTGAGGGCCATCCTGCCCGTCCAGCTCCCAGGTGGGTCCCACTGTCAGAGGGAGGCACAGTGAGATCGGATGCCAAGAGCCCAGGGTCTTGAGTCGATGCCCGCTGCCTGCCCAGCAGCAGGGGACCCAATGAGTGCAGCCGTGTGGGAGCTAAACGTGCTGGCTTTCTTTCCTGGGGAGAAGGAAAGCAGGGTGGTTTTCCTTGTTAACAGGTGGGGCGCTCTTGCACAGCCTTCCAGTTTCCTTGGGTCTTCAAAGAGGTGATTTTGAGTGTTCACCGCAAGTGAATCTGGGCTTTGGAAAACTCGTGTTGCAAAAATAACTATGACAAGTGACGTGGTGGAAGTGAGTGTATCTGTGTGTGCGTGTGTGTATGTGCACGCACGTGTGTGTATGTGGTGTGTGTGCGTATGCGCGCGTGTAGTGTGTGTGCGTGCATGTGTGCTCGTGTGCACGTGCACGCGTGTGCGTATGTGTGCGTATGTGCACATGTGTGTGTGGTATGTGTGTGCATGCGTGTGTGTGGTGTGTGTGTGTGCACACACCTGTGCTCTTGGGCAGCTGTGAGTTTCTGGTAGCCAACCTGTCTTCATGGTCAGCAAAGAGCCCGCCCCTCAGGATGAGGCTGGGCGCGCCTCAGTAGGAGACAAGTAAGAGTGCACAGTGACTCCCAGAGTGCTTGAAAGTGCCACGACGAAATGATGCTTGATTAGATATTTGAGAGTTTCCATCGCCAGATGTTCTACAAATAGCAGGCTTGACAGAAAATACATTTAATTCCATAAAAGGTCAGGCTACTCTGGAGTGGTGAATTGAATTTTCATACCTTAGCTGTGTTTAATATTTATTACTGAGTGATGGACATGAGAGCGAGAGGATCTGTTTTCATAGTTTCCTTTTCTTTCATATTTGCTGTTTGTACTGGCATGGGAGACTGAGCTACTGAAGGTCCTCGGACCATCTGTTCTCTTCCCCTTGAATTACAGGGTTAAACTTCCCGCACGTAGCTTCTGCAGATGTCGTGAGGATTTTTACCTGTTTCTCTGAGCCATAGAAATGCCAAACCCCAATGGTTTTTTTCAGGGAACTTTCAACTACCAATAAAAGAAGCTCAATCCAAGTTGGGTTAAGGGAATTACTAGCTTGTATAATTGAAAAGTTCAAGGATTGTTTCAGGTCTGGCTGCATCAAGACGATCGACACCCATGACTAGAAGTGGTCTCTTTCCACCTGCTGTCTCTGTGTTTCTGTTGCTTTCATTCCCAGGCAAGTGCTGGATGCTAGTATGCTTATTGCGTTACAGAAAGAAACCTGGGGTTGTCAATGATGTAACAAGTCCTAGTCCTATTTCTATGGTTAACCAGTCAACTCTGACTAGATGATGGGGAATTCTGATTGGCTTGGTTGGGTCACATGATTTATCCATCGACCAATCACTGTCCAGGAGGACACAAAGCTTTGATTGACTATACACCCCAGGACCTTTGAAACTTGGACTAGAATGAGCCACTAGAGTCTCAGTCATGGGGCTGGGTCCCAAGTGGAGATGGGGAACGGATGTCTCCCTTGTCTATGGGTGAGGTGAGGCTGGGGTGACGCTCACAGAGGCTTCTCAGCCTGTCCCCTAAACATGATGGTGGCACAGCATGAGTCCTCTGGGTGTCAGCACAGGGCAAGGTGGGCTAGGGGACCACGCTGGACACTCCTGCCACCCATACTGCCTCATGGCACTCTGCATAGTGTGGATCCCACGCAAGCTCCAAACTCCATGTGCGGTCTGCACCTGGTCCTCAGTGACACTTGGAGCCAGCTGAGGTTATTCGTGCCCCATGTTACAGACGCGGAAACCAAAGCACCAGCCGATGCAGCCGCAGTTCCAAGCTTGCGCAGCTGGAGCCCAGAGCTCGAGCAGGCACGTCTGCCCAGGCAGCGCACAGAAGGTGCTTCCCTCCTGCCGTGCAGTCGACGCTGGTTGGCAGGCAGACCCTCAGTCACGCGCTCTGGTTCCCAGGCACTTCGTCAGACTGAAGCACTTTTGCCTTTTAATTATTCTACGTTTGCTAGTCCCAGGTTCCCATGAAACTGTAATACCCTAGTAATTGAGCCACGAGAAACCCTTTATTGAGCCCTGAGAAGATCTCTACCTCTCTGCTTCCTGCTAAGTGTTGGTCATGGGGCGTGTATGTGTGTGTGTGTGTGTGTGTGTGTGTGTGTGTGTGCGCGCGCATGCGTGTGCACATGTGTGGGTGTTTCAGAGTGAAGGAAGCCAGAAGCAGTGATCCCAGATGCCCTGGACAGGCGGCTGGCCTCTGTGAGCCATTGTTTCTCGGCCGCATGGTGGGGACGCCCTTTCTGCGGAGGCCGGTGCAGGGTGAGAGGGGCCAGACGCAGCAGCCCTTGCTGTTTCCCAGCCAGGCCCTGTGCACGGCTCATGCTTTCTCCTTCCTTCTGGTCTCTGTCTCTCTTCCCCTTTCCTGTCCCACAAAGACTCCTCTCAGGGCTCGGAGCTTAGCCTAGACCCAGGACTGCCTTGCCTTGAGATGTCAGGAGTTCCATGTGTGGTGAGGGACTGCGGCTCCGCACAAAGCCACATCCGAGGTTCTGGGCAGACGTGGGCACCTGGGGGACGCGGTTCAGTCCCTGTGGATGCATGGATTTCCTATGTTGGGACGGGAAGTCTTCCACGTTAACGCAGTTCATGGTAGAACCTGACCCAGACTCAGGTCTGTTTCCTGTTTGCAAAGCTGGGAGAGGGAGCTCCTGTCGGGTGGAAAGAGCCCTGGCTATGTTGGTGCAGGCAGGATGGAAGGCGTTCGTCTGAACCCTGGGGGCAATGTCTGGCCCTCTCCAGGTCCCTGCTTTCCAGCTCCGGTTGTTACTGAGAACCCCGCGGTGTCTTTGGCTCGGGACATCGTGTTGCCGTGGCATTTGTGAAGGGCACTGTATCATTAGGTGTCAGCACAACTGTCCCAGCAGGTCGCAGCCGACATGGCCTCTTCGTGCGCAGGAACGTGCATTAGTGTAGTCTTCGCATGGGCACCCTGTGCCTGTGTTACTGGGTGACCAGAGCAGCAGTGGGGTCTTCCTCGTGCCCGGCGCTCACTTTTCCTGCTGTGCCCTGCTGTCCACACGAGAATCTTCTTTATTCCCACTGGTGGCAAGGACCCAGAGTCTCCTCCCCGGCCATGGTGAGGTTTGCCTGGCAGGTGGTGTGCCAGGCTGGCATGGCACAGAGGGCATTGGTCTGTGGCCCACACCGCTGGAGCCCAAGGGTGCAGGCTGAGCTGTGCTCTGCTTGGTGACTCTGCCTCCTGATGGCTCATGGCCTTAGGGGCCTTCAGGGGAGGGGTTCGCAGTCTTGGGCTCAGGCTTCCCCCACTAACCATTCCCACAGCAGATAGGGAGGCTTGACTCCCTGAGGGGCCTGGGGCCCGCAGAGCACCTGCGCTTTGATGCCAGCTGCAAGTTCGGGTCCTTAGTACCCTGGGACCCATTGATTCCATGCTGTGTGAAACCAGCGAGGTGTCACTCGAGTTTGTGGATTAGCGTGATGTGTGTGACCGACCAGAACCAGCAGAGGGAGAAGCAGGTAGAGCTGATGTGTCCGCCTGAGGTCCAACCCCCGAGAGCACCGGGGACTGGAACTTGTGCAGGGGCTGGCCCATGGCCGAGCTGAGTGTCCGGGGTCATTCTGCAAATGACAGAGACAGGCGCTGTGCAGTGTCACTGTGTGCCTGGTCCAACAGGATGTCCCACGGCTGAGGGCCCTGCTCCAGAGCTGAGTGTGAGGCTGGACCTCTGTGCATGGCGACGCTGTCACTGCACAGCCTCTGTGTGACAACCTGTCATCTTGCGGAGAGCAGAGTGCTGAGTCCCACAGCCTCTGGTCTGCACTCAGGACAGAAGGACACAGGTGTCGCTTGCACAGCAGGCCCTGCTGCTGAGAGGCCAGACTCGGCTGTGGCTCTTCACTTTCTGGGGAGGCTGCCCAGGCCGGGAGGGCCCGGACTGCCAGTGCCCATGTGCCTCAGGCCAGGTCGTTCCTGCACACAGATAAGGGGGAAGCTTTGGATCTGTCTGATGCCCCTCAGAGCCACATCTCGACACCTGCCACTGAGCTGGCTGCCCAGCACTGATGGGCAGCTGTGGCACCAGCAGGAGGGGTTGCTGGAGTTCGCAGTGTTGGGCTCACCAGCGATGCACAGCGGCCCCAGCCCCTTGTCTAGTTTTGTTCTCCCTGGTTCCCGGCACCTGTGGCCACTGTGGTGGAAAATGCTGCATGAAAACTCCAGATGTTCGCAGTTCAGAAGTCGGGACTTTCCCCAGAGCACGTGAGCAGCATGGTGACTCAGACTGGCCCAGGAGAAGCCATCAAGTGCTTCCCTGCAGTGGGAAGGTGAGCGCTCTCAGGACGACACTGTGCTCCAGTAAGACAGAAAGTGCAGAAGAAATGGACAGATTCCTAGACACGTATGAACTTCCAGCATCGAATGAAGAAGATATAAAAATTCTAAACATCCCCATATCAGTTAGTGGAATGAATATGTAATAAAAACCTACCAACAAAGAAAAGCCCAGGTCCTGATGGCTTCACTGCTAAGTTCTACAAGAAATTTAGGGAAGAGCTAATGCCACTACTTCTCAAAGTCTTTAATGAAATTGAAAGAAATTGAAATGAACATTGCAAGACCCCAAATTCATTCCTTGAAGCAACTATTACCTTGATTCCAAAAGAAGAGAAAGATCCAACCAAGAAAGACAGCTACAGGCCAATCTCTTTAATGAACATAGATCGAAAATCTTCAATAAGATACTAGTAAACAGAAAACAGGATCCTCAAGAAGATCATACATCCTGACCAAGTTGGATTTATCCCAGGGATGCAAGGGTGGCTCAACATATGTAAACTGCTAAATGTAATGCAGTATGTCAACAGAATCAAGGACAAAAACCAAATGATCATCTTAATACATGCAAAAAAATTGTTTGACAAAATTCAACACCTAGGTTGGAAGACACTGTGCATGGGCCTAGCTGAGATCTGTGGTTGGATGGATCATCTGTCCGCAAACGGTGAACTTGGGAAAGAGATTCTTGCCAATTTTGCTGTCGCCATTGAGTTCCAGCCACCATGTGTGTGTGTGCGTGCATGCATGTGCGTGTGCGCGTGTGTGTGTGTATGCGTATGTGTGTGAGATGTGGGAATGGTTAAGAGGGAAGCAGTGTTTTTGAGCAGGGCTCTGTGACTTGTGGTTTTGAGCATCCCCAGGTATGGACGTCGCCCGCCCACCGTGCCCGCAGCACTGGGCCAGCCGCAGAACCTCTGGAAGGCTCCACCCCGCGCTGTCCAGCTCTGCTCGCCCTTGACGGCAGCACCGCCCACTGCTGCCTCAGCTGCCCAGGAGTGCTGCTTGGCGCCTGGCTCCTGCCGCTTGACCCTGTCTAGAGCGTCCTGCATTGCTCGGGATGGTGACCCGTGGCCCACCCTCCTCGCTATGCTGTGTCCCCTCCTGGGGCTCTGGAACTCACCATTCACCAGCTCAGCCGTTGATGAGGGCTGGGGTGCAATGTCTGTGCGCTTCAGATTCATGTAGCAATCTACCCCCAGGGGGCTGGGTCTGCAGAACCGCCCTGAGCTCGGAGAGGGGAGCTCTCGTCGTGGCCGTGCAGGGGTTCAAGAGCTCCGTGTTCATGCCGACATCTGCTTTTATGTGTCTTTTCACTTTAATCCCTGTGATGGGCATCCGAGCTTCGTACTGCACTGAGGGGGTTTGCTGGATGTCCTGTTCGTAACCATGGGGATAATGGTGGGAATAACTGTGACACGTGGACAAGGGGCTCCAGGTGCTCTTTTGCTTCAGCCTTTTGCGAGGTTGTGAATTGGTGACTGTGTGCGAAGCTGCTTTTGCTGCAGGTTTCGAAGGTGTGTTCGTTACGGTTTGCCGTTTGGGAAGGGCTGGGCCTGATAATGCTTGCTGAGGGCAGCTTTGCAAGGAGGGGACCTGGTTTCTGGAGATGTCCTCTTTGCCAGGAAATTAGCCACACAGAAGCTTTTGGCTCTCTCCACGATGCGGGTGGCTAAGGCAGCGGGAGATCTCAGGAAGCTGGAGGAGCCCGGTCTGCAGGGAGGTGGCGGGGGGACTGCACAAGGATGATGGGCGCTGGTGGTCCCTGGGGATGGTTGGAAGGTGACGCCAGAGAGAAAAACCGAGCCTCAGCACCCAGCGGGGTGCTGGGGTAGATAGCGGGGAATGGGATTGTGGAAGAGGAAACTGAGTCAGAGGACACGGGGGTGGCGGTGCTGCCTGGGAGCCACAGCATGGTGCTACAGGGCTGTGGGTCAAGTTTGCATGGTCCACCGTGCAGAACCCGGGCCAGGAGTAGCGCTGCATCTGTTCTCACTCAGCGACTTCACTCACCCGGGCTGGTTTCTGTGGAGCCCAGAGACTCCGGCGTGCTTATACTAGGTGTTAAAATCCTGGCAGATTCTGGTGTCTGGAATCAGGCACCGTCCTCTCTGCTTCCATCATCGCTGGATCCCAGGGCCTCCAGGACCAGAGAGCGATGCAGGAGTGCCTGCTCTCAGAACCCCGAGAGAGAGCCCGCTGGCTGTGACGTCTGTCAGGACGGACAGAGGAGCGTGTGGGGGGCTCGGCACACAGGATACCTAGAATCAGCTCCGCACGGAGGACTGGGAACCCTGGATAAAGAGGGGTACGCACAGGCCTTCGCAGAGCCTTACCAGGACCCCGGGCTGGGGGGAAGGCCGGTCGGTAGGGCCTGGATGGGCACTCAGCGGGCGGCTCACTGGAGTCCTGGACCTATGGGCAGGAGCTTGCCGGGTGTGGATGGTGCTGTGTGGGCCAAGCTACACCGCCGGTGGCTCCTGGGGCAGCTGTCTGGTGGTGGTCACTTGGCCCGGCCGCAGTAGGATGAGACTGTACATGACCATGGTGGTGAAGGCCCTACCGGCCACGGGTGTGCGGGTAGCTGCGGCCCAGCCAGTGTGGGTGGGATTGGCCCGCACGGCGGCAGGGGAGGGGCTGTGGCTGTCTAGACACAGGCTGGGAACACTCTCCCAGGCGCTCCTTTGACAGCAGGCTGGGACTGAGACAGCAGTGGGGGCTGAACAGGGCACCTCTATCCGTGGTTTGCATAAATCAATTCGTGCAGCATCGCGATGGCAAGAAAGGAAGCTTTGTCAGGGCACATTCAGCCCCAGAATGCAGCGGGAGGCTGCTTGTGTCGGCAGGGAGAGGCATCGGTCCGCTGGCAGTGCCGGGTGGCAGCAGTTCCCCAGGAAGTGGCACGTGCAGAGGAGCAGGTGGACGCGGCTCCTGACAGCGGGTGGCAGGCGCTGCGCCCGGACCTCTGAGCTCTGTGCTCAAAGGCCGCATGAGGCCCGTGAGGCCCACGGCTCCTACCGGGTCTCCCAGCAGGACATGGGTGTGTATGGCACGCGACTCAGCCATACACACTCATGGATCACATCCAGAGGGGTTACAGTCGTACACCCCAGGGCTGCACACCCGTGCTTACCGTGTCCTGATCTGTAGCAGCCCAGAGAGGGGTGCCTGCAATAGACGGGGATAAAGAAAATGCACTTTCTTTTTTGAGGTACACAATGGAATGTTGTCATATGGGTGTAGAGGACAGTGGAAATTTGTCCTGTGTAGGAAGTGGACGAAGCAGGAGGCCATGTTGCACAGTTAGTGAGACTCAGGAAGACGAGGTGGAAACTAAAAGGGTGCTGTGGTAGTGGGGGAGACGGCTCGTAGGCAAGAGGAGGGAATGAGACGGGAGGGTGGGAGTGTGAGGAAGGGTCCGGGGAGAGAGCCAGTGAAAGGTGCTAGAGGTGGACACTGATGCTTTGCCAAATTAATAGGCGCTGAGAATCCAGGGGAGAGTGAGCAGGGGAGCGGAGGCTGGGCAGGCCTGCAGGAGGGGTGAAAGGAGGCCGCAACCGCCCTGCGCACGACCCCGGGGGGCGGCCGGCTCTGCTCACAGCCGGGCATTTCCCTGTCCTCCTCTGTCACTTACCCGGGATAGATCCATGTAACATAAAATTTAAAATTTCAGCGCCGACAGGGTAGTGTATTTAGCATGTGTCGGGGTGCAGCGTGCTGTGCTGTCCCCGGAGAAACTCAGCATGGCTTGGCTGAGTCAGCCCCCAGCCCCCACAACTCTTGGTCTGCCTCCTGCCTGTGGATTTGCCATATTTTATAAGCATGGCCTCTTTTAATGTGCGGCCTTTCACTCCACGTGGAATGGTGCTTTGAGGTGTGTCATTGTAGCTTGGATCAGTACTTCATGTCTTCTCATGGCAGAGTAGGATTCCACTGTAGGAGAGACCACTTTGTCTTTAGTGATTTAACAGTGGAGGGTGTTAAATATCGTAAACAGCACTGCTGTGCTTGTCACACATTTGCTTCCGTCCCAGCCTTGAGGTCTCGGGGGCATAAACCTCACAGAGTTGCTGGGTCCCGCTGGAGCTCCAGGTTTAAGTTCTGAGAAGCTGGGGCCACACAGTGTCACATCCCCCGAGCGCACGCGGGCCCTGTCTGTCCTGAATTGCTGCTTCCCAGCACTTGCCGTCTGACTTGGGGCTTAGCCGTTGTGGTGGCTGCGCGGTGGCCGCTGCCTGGTTCCCGTGACTGTTCCGCTGCTGCTTCCCTGACAGTGGAGGGTGCGTGTGTCTGCTGGCCATGTTCTCATCTTTGGAGAGAGGTCTGGTTTTTCACCTGTTTTTAAAACCAGGTCACTAGTCTCTGCCACTGAGGTGTGAGCGTGTCTGTGTACCTTGGATACCGGACTCCTGTGGGACAAGTGGTCAGCATGTCCTGTGTCCCGTGTCCTGTGGCCCTCCATGCAGTCTGTTTTTTCTGCACTGTGGGCCAGGGCTGGACGTCTGGCTGGGGCTTTGGTTGCTGTGGTTGGCGGTCCCGGGCCGTGGTTCCGAGGTGCCTGGCTGGGCTGGCAGCACTCCGACTCCTCCTTGTGTGGCTTTCCTACCTCCAGGGCTCTGTTTTGTGTCCTGGGGAGGTGCATAGTCTTATGGCACAGGTCCTCAGGCTGGGCGTGCATGAGGCTCCCCCCAGCACAGCACCAGCAGCGGGTGTGCAGTCCGAGGTAGCTCTCAGTGGGTTAGGCCTCCGCAGGTACGAGCCTCCTCTAGCCTGGCATGGCAAATCCTTGGGCTTCTGGGGTCCTCTGCTTCTGGTGAGGGACCCTCCTGCACCAGCCTCCGCTTCAGACTCACACCATGCGGACCAGCAGGGCCAGCAGGGGCAGGACTGGAGTCACGCTGATGGGACAGAGTGTGTGCGTGCGCCAGGCTGTGCTCTTGTCTTCAGGCCTCTGTAAGAATTCCAGGACAGACGGGATGTAGCTCAGTGGCACAGCACCTGCCTGGCAAGTCTTGAGTTGGATTCCTGTTACAAAAAAAAAAAAAAAAAAAAAAAAAAAAAAAAAATCCAGGACAGTTTTAAACTCCCAGCCATGCTGCCCAGAGGGGAAGGACACGTCCAGGGTGCCAGGGTGGCCTCCTCAGTGACCTGCTGTGGTTTTCTGATGTGCATTATGTCTCTTTTCTCCCAGAATCAAGGCGGCAGCAGGTGTGAAGATAACGGCGGTGAGAGTTAGCAGTGAGGGCCAATGGGCGGTACAGGAGGAGATCGACCACAGCGACACGCAGACCACAGCCGCCCTGGCCTGCGTGGGCCGCCACCCCGACACCCAGAGCAGGTGAGTGGACGTGTGCTCAGCGCTGCGCGGGCTCTGTGCACGGACGTGTCGCTGTAACTCTCAAGAGTCACTTCCATTCGTTTGCACGTGGCATAAGCAAATCATCAGCATTGTTTGCTCTGTTTGCAGTGAGGAGCTGGAGAATGAAATGGGGTTGGAATTACTTAAGACACGTGGAGGTCATGCGCTTCCTGGTGACCTCGCCTGTGGAGGGTGGCTGCAGCCGTGGGGTCCCTGTCCTGGCTGGAGAGGTGCAGGGTCAGGGCCAGTGTAGCACTGGGGTCAGGTCGGCAGCCCAGCCTGCCCCTTCTCTACTCGCTGGCTCCTCCCCGCCCACCTGAGGCACCAGCGCCCTGGCAGATTGGCTGCCCCTCTGCCCTGTGCTCACCTGTTGTCTCCTTCGGTTCTCGAGGCTCAGGGGAGGTGCCAGCCCCCGGGGGACAGAGGCGTGGTGGGCATGAGAGACGCGGAGGGGCTGGGTGAGGGCTCTCTGTGGGCCACATGGCCCCGTCCTCTGGTCCCAGCCCCCCAACCAGTGCCTGCTCTGCAGGCTCCGGGAGGGCTCTTCCCGCAGGCTGGATGTCTCTGTGGACCCCTCCTTGCTCCTGAGGACAGGGCGTTGGTGCCTTGGTCTGTGTCCACCTGCCCGCAGCCCCAGATCTCAAGGTGTCCATGTTTGCTTAGGGGCTGACGGTCACAAATGAGACACATGAGAGACTGTTTGCCTGAAAGCGGCGGCTTTGGGAGAGTTCCACCGTGCCCTGTAACGAGGGGCTGGGGGGGGCGGCTTGGTGGCTAACATAGCCGCTCGTCTGTGTCGCCCAGGCATTTTCTGTCTCTTTACTCCACTGGTGCCCCACACCTCAGCCAGTCTCCGGTTTGCTGCCTCGCAGTCCCAAGGAGGCTGCAGCTTTTCCAGACCTCACAGAATTACCTGGTAATATCCAAAGACTGGAAGGGAGCGGAGCGTCTCCTCATGCGCTCCGTTAGTGCAGGAACAAAGCCTTTAACAGTCTCTGTGAGGTCTTTTCTTTAGATTTCATTAATAAGCAGTGGGCTTTGTAATTTTACCCAAGGAGCAGGGTGGTCCTGAGACAGTTGCATTGATTTTGATCCTTGTAGTAGGAACCGGTTTCTCTGCCCAGGGATGGGGTGAGGAGATAGGCAGCTGGCAAGGTTTGCCAGCCCTTGAAGTGCCATGTGCCAGGGCTGCGGCTGACTGTGTTTGCAGAATCCCTGTGCGCTCCTGTCCCGGAAGAGGACCTCCTCGTGGTGCTACTCCCCAGAGCCTCGTCTGCCTGCCTCGTCGGGTCCTGTCAACACCCACAGCCTAAGGCGGGGAATGTTTCCTTGGGCTCCTGATTTCAGTCTGTGATTGTCTCAGTCCGCGCTGAAGTGTAGCTCAGTGGTTTGGTGCCTGCCTCGAAGGCACAGGGTCCTGAGTTTGATCCCCAGTACCAAAAAAGAAAAAAGAATTAAAAGGTCATCCTGTTTCAAGCAGAAGCAGCACTGTGGAAGAGTCTGGCGGAGGAGCAGTGCTTGCATCATGGCACACAGGAAGCAGAGAGGGGAGGAGCTGGGGAGGGAGTGTGCCGTTCTAGACCATGCTTAGAGATACACTCCTCCCCGAGACCCGAGGTACCAAGGATGCACTCCAGCCCTTGTGCTTACAAGGTAGGTGTGGCACCACTTGAACTAGATCCCTTGACCAAATTCTTTTTTTTTTTGAGACGAGGTCTTGCTTTGTGGTTCAGGCTGGCCCTGAGCTCAGCCTCAAACTCACATCACAGCAATCCTCCTGCCTCTGCCTCCCGAGTGCTGGGATTACAGGCGTGAGCCACCATGCCTGGCACTGTGGTATGTGGTACTGATTGCTGCTGGGCATGAGTCTCCACGCCCAGTATTATATGTGGTTACTGGGGAATCGAACCCAGGCCCTTGCGCTTGCAAGACAGGCACTGGAACCACTGAGCTAACTTCCCTGGTCCCCAAATTCTTGACATATCATTTAATAATTTTTTTTTTTTTTGGTAATACGTGGGATTGAACTCATCACCTTGCATTTGCAAGGAGACGCCACTGAGCCAAATTACTGGCACTTCTAACCTCGAAGTTAGCAGTAAATCATTTGATGGATTAAACATGGTGCTCTCATGACCCTGTCACCTCTAAATGTTGCCTCTGAGTACGTGTGGCTTCTCGGGATGGCCCTGCGCTGTGTGTGCCCCGTGTAGGTCAGCTGCTCTGTGTCTCCCCAGACCCCGTTCCCGTCCGCACTCTAGGTTGGCTTTCAGAGGCAGGGTGGAGGGAGGCAGCTCCGCATTCCTCTGTGGAGCTGGTCACTGCAGGGAAAAGCTGTTCTTCCCAGACGGCCAGCCACAAGCCCTGGCATCTGTTGTTACCGATGCTGCTTAGTGCAACTTGGATCTTGAACCAACCTCGAAGGACTTGGGCAGAGATGGTGAAGGGGCTGTCTGAGGCCTGGATGTGATGAAGACAGGAGTTAGAGATGGGGCTGGCTGCCAGAGTGTCACCAGCCCTGCTGCTGAGCTGAGGGGTTGGGGGATCCCTCGACCCTGTGCCCCGACACAGGCAGGATGTGGTGTGGTAGGGTCTGCGCTCTGCACAGAGCACGTTAATTCTGTTGAGGAATCCGATTAAGTGGTTGGGGTTTAAACTGAAAGAACCACGCTCGCTCACAAAACAGTCACCACTTTGGTTTTGTAGAAATTATTTTTTGTATTTTCTTTAGAAGAGATTTTTTAAAAGGCTACATGAGAAAAAGTCAGGTAGTTATATAAGCAGAGTTACATAATTCCGAGATAGCCTGACCTCCTGCGTCTCCTCCTCCTCCTTCCCATTTAGAATTTGACCTCCCTGGGGCTGTAACACGGGCAGGGAGTGTTACACCAGCCTGACAATTTATGCTTATCTAATATCCCTCTAAAATCCATTCCATAATCTAAATAAGTAATTGCTTTTTTTTTGTACTTTTTGTTGCATTGTGATATCAAATGAGGTGTGAAATACAGGCTCATGGTCTGGGTTTGTCGCTCACAAAGTGAATGTATGAATATATCCCTAGCAAAACATCCCACAGAAGGCTGTAATCTCTGAATTACGACAACCTGAGTGGAATGGAGCTTTTAATAGAATATAATGTACAAACTGCCTGAAATTCTGTGATAAGAATTCAAAATGTGTCATGTGGAAAGACCCAGTATGCTCTGCTGGGAGGGCAGAAAAGGTCTTAATTTAAAATATTTTAATGAAGCCTCATTGTGAGGAAACGTGAGTAATAAAGATGAGAGCCGTACGATAAAGAGTAGTGTTGCCAAAAGAGGGGAGAAGGGATTAGGAGAAATAAGCAAATTTGAGAATGTTCCAAACAGATAACAGGGACTCCAGGGAGACAGGAGGCGGGAGATGGACGTGGGCATGCGGGGCACGTGCGGCGGGGCGTGGGAGGAGAGGTGCTGGTCCCGGGGACTCTGCTGCACCGCTGGGACCCAGACCTTAGGGACGAGCTGCGACTCCCCCGTGGTCAGAAACCGTGATGCAGAGCCGATTCTCTGTAGACACTGCAGTGGTGCAGGAGAGCTGCACGGTCCACCGGGGACCACGCATGGAAAAGCCAGAGCCCTGAAATGGATTTCTTCACGGGAACAGGCCCCCCAGGTAGCAACCCTACTCAAGGTGAATCCAAGGTCAAAGCCAGATGTGTCCTGTGAGGTGTGACCATGTTTGAAAACCTGGAAACAACCTTTTGGGAATTCTTCTTTGCCAACTTGATTCCAGAAAACATTATAACTGTGTTTGCCAACTTTCCATGACAACTTTCTGATGACTGTATCAAATGCCTGAGATTATCAGCTTATAACAAGAAGAGGTTTAGTTTGGCTAAGGGTTTTGCAGGTGTCAGTCCACAGTCGGCTGGCCTGTTCCCTTTGGGGCTGGGTTGGGTAACTATATCTCAGCAGGCCTGTGTTGGGGCGAGAGCCTGCCCACTCCAGGGCTGGGATGAAGGGGGAAGGAGGTGGCTTGGAGAGGACACACCCCCAGTGATCTCACACCTCCTTCCAGGTCCCGCCTCTTAAAGGGATTAAAAGGCGGGACCCTCTTCCACTTCCCAGCAGCACCAAAATAGGGAGCAGGCCTTTGACACAGGGCCCTGGAGGACAGTCCCGTTCTGAACGGTCGCACTGACTGGTGGGGCAGAGGCAGGGACACTGTTCCGACCAATGTGAGGAGCCCACGCTCTGTGTGAAGTTCAGTCACTGACCATTCAACAAAAACAATAGAAAATCACCGTGTCGAGTGTCACAGTTTGGACTTGTGAGACGTGAGCAGGCTAAATCTTTCTATTCAAGTTTTAAACAGCGGAAGGGAGACCGTCCAGTGACGAGAGCAGGTCCTCTGTAAGAAGCAGAAGTCGTTTTCCTTCTTTGTCTATGTTTACATTCTTTCCTTTCCTTCTGTAAAAGAAAAAGAACACACAGGATGCTCTGTATGTTTCTTGGGGCTGGTTTGTGATTCTGTGTTCATTCCTTACTTTATTTTAAAAAGTTATTGGAAAATCACAGGATGTATACTGGGGCCAGACACTAGGGAAGCCATTTGGGAGAGTAATTGTTTGACATTCAGAAATACTAGGACCCTGTGAAATCGATAGCTATTACTATTTCCATTTTACAGGCAGGTAAACAGAGGCATAGTGAAATGGCCTCTTGTCTTAGTAACTCTCCTGTTTGCTGAGACAAAAACCTGACACCCACAACTAGAAGGAGGGAGGTTTGTTTGGGCTCATGTTTCAGTCTGTAGTCCGCGGGCTCAAGGCAGGATGGCATGGTGGATGAGAGCTGCTCACGACGGGCGCACAGGAGGGAGGGGCCTGGAGGGAGGTGAGAAGACCCTTCAGGGCACACCTGTCCCTGGCTTTTCCCACCAGACCACACCTGACGCGAGGCAGCCTCCCCATCTGTGCCCATAACCTAGCCACCCTCCAGACACACAGACTTTGGGGCCACCTTAGGCCTCAGCCATGAGCCCTCCCGAGTGCCTGGAGCCAGCATGTGGTCCGTGCATTGACCTCAGGGCCTGAACCAGACACTGGCCGGGCCTCGTACAGACGCACCATGGCACCCCTCAGGCACTCCCTAAGCCCCTCTCTCATCCCCACCGGACTGGACACGTGGCAGTACCCTGGTGCCAGTGGCCGAGAGCACGTGGGTGTAGGCTCCTCCACCAGGGTCCTCTCTGATCTCCTGGACCTGTGGAGTCATTTTCTTGGGTACAAGAGTCACTGTGGTGAGTTATGTTAAGGCTCTTGGATGCAGAGTGCTCTGGGGTGCTCAGCTGGGCCCACACCCAGTGACAGTGACCTTGTGACAGAGACATCCAGAAGGGACACAAAGACTTGAAGACAGGCCGAGATGGTGGAGAGGCAGCCCTGTCCCTGAGACCGAGGGACCGTGGGAGCCACTGTGGGTGCGAGAGGTGGCCCGGGGCTGCAAGGCCTGGCCCTGTGATCTCCTGGGCTTCAGACCCTGGCCTCCAGAGCTGTGGAGGGATGTGTGTGTGGATGTGGCCATCAGGACTGAGCCCTGGGGCCACAGCCTTGGGAGCCCGGCACATGGCCTCTTCCAGCCAGGCTCCCTGTGCAGCCAGGGCTGAGGATGACTGGGGCGATGTTCGGTGCCAGACGCAGCTGGAAGCAGTTTGTTTTAAAATAATTTTAAGATGTGAAAGGAAGAGATTTAGAAATGCCACTTCTCATGTTGACAGTAGCCTTTGCCGTCAGACCTCTGAGCTGAAGCCACCGAGAAAGGCCTAGGCCAGAGTGGGCGACAGCTGGCAGCGTGCGAGCCTGCGGGAGGTTCGCTGTGGTTCCTGCTGGAAATGACCTGAGAGAGCTCCTCCGGAGGAGCCCCATCCTCGCGAGGGTCAGCTTTCAGGAGACAGGGAGAAGTGTTCTTGAAGGCCCACCCCCCTTATTTCTGACCCTGGAAAGCACTGTTGAATCTGTGCTGCTGGCCAGTTTCAGCAAAAGGTCTCTCACTTCAGACGTAGAAAATTTAACAAATACAGCTGAGTCATATGGGAAATACACAGCTCCTGCAAATGTGTGATTCCAAGGCAACCATGGTTGGTGTCTTGGTGAGGAAATTTGTGTAGATGTATTCTCACATTGGTATAGAAATACGCTGATTTTGGGTAAATATTAGACTCATTTGTTTAGCTTCAAAAACTGCTGTTTTCTGTAAAGGTACAGAATAAATTATACGGTTGCATCTTTTACACATCCTCCGAAAGGGAGGCAGGTGGGCCACAGGTCAGCTGCCAGGACTGGGCACAGACAGGGTCCCGCATGAGAGGAAGGGAGAGTGCGGTGTCCCTCAGACCCCCACGTGCCCGTTCTCCCCGGCACAGATGTTATTTCTGCTGCAGTGTTGAACCTTTGCAGTTCCCTTACGAGCTGGGCAGGGCCCGAGGAGTCTTTTCTCGGCATCTGCCAGCCCGGTGGTGCTGAAGCAGAGCCCTGGAGCTGGAACCCAGAGTAACTCGCACAGTCCGAAGGGCCTTGCCACTCGGAGCGAGTCCGCGTCTGCCCTTGGTGTGGTGTTTGCCGGCAGGCCTGGCTGTCCGTGGAGCCGTTTTACTGTTGTTTTATTGTTTTGACATTTGTCACCGCACGTGACTGCTCTGATGTCATCACAACGTGTCACGGTGCCACGAGTGTATATGTCACGAACCAAATCTGTCTCGAGGCCACGAAGCTTCTCTCAGATCCTGTTCAAGGCTTTGACAAAGCAGCCTTGGAACGGCTGCCCCGTGCTTGCCCCCAACTTCCTTCCCATCAGTTCTGCAGAAATTTTCTCTGACTTGAAAGGTCCATTTAGCTCAGCAGCTGCCTCTGAGCATCACCCCAGGGCGGCACCCTCCGGCCGAGATGAAGGTGAGCGCGGGCATTTTTCCCTCTTGGGCCGGAAGAAACCTGTGTCTTGGGGAGGACACTTTGACTCTGTGCAGGTTCACAGTCGCACACAGGCGGAAGTCCCGCCTGTCCTTATGGGTGCTGTCGGTAGACGTGCCTGGGCCACACCAATCTGTTGGCCTGCGGTCCATGGGCGGCCGGGATCAGGCGTCTTTGATGCCCAGTCACTGTTGCCCAGGAGCACGCCTCCTGGCAGGTAGCCGGTCTGAGGAAATATGACCGAGCAGACGAACAGCACGGGATGCTCTAGTTTCCTTGATCTGCACTTCCCTGTGGCTCTGGAGAGGTGACTTTCATAGTGGAGCTGAAACAGGACCATGAGGGGTGGGGTGGGGTGGCGGGGCTCTAGAGAGGCCTCCTGAAGGCCCGCAGGCTAGGTGCCGGGAGGGACCTGGGAAGAGCAGTCCTCTGCAGAGTGGAGAGAGTGTGCAAAGGCCCTGGGGTAGGTGGTCTTAGAGAGACGAGGGCAGGGAGTCAGCCTGGAAGCCCCACCCCCAGCCCTGGGGTGGAGGGGTCTGTGCATCTGGGGCACGGAGGGGAGGCCAGGAGCTGCAGGCGCTGGGTGGCGTAGAGCTTTGTGTCGGACCTTGGATTTCACTCTGGGTGGGGGGATGGGTGGCTGCTAGGGGTCAGGGGAAGATGGGAGCCCCCTTGAATTTAATTATCTTTCTTTAATGCTTTTTTTTGGTGGTACGTGGGATCAGGTTCAGGACTTTGTGCTTTTAAGGCAGGCATGGTACCACTGGGCTGAACCTCCAGCACTAGCTTTCTTTTATAGTTAAAAAAATTTAGTTTAGTTTCTGCTGTATTGGGGATTGAATCCAGGGCCTCGGCACTAACCTACATCCTGGCCCTTGAAGACTGTTTTATGTTGACTTTAGGGTCTCAGTTACGGAGTTACCCAGGCTTGGCTTGCATCTTCGACCTTCCTGCCTCAGCCTCCCAGGGTGCTGAGATGACAGAGGTGTATCACCACACCTGGCTTCACGTTATGCTTTACAGTGATCTGTGCTCCCCTGGAGCAAGAATCCTGGGAACAGGAGCTGGGAGGAGACAGTGGGGCTCTGGTATCATCCAGGGGAGTCACTGAAATGGAACAGTCCTCTTTCCCTGTTTCCTTGGTAACGAGAATTGTTTCTCACACATGACAGCGAGGCAAGCAGCCGTCTGTAATGAGACACATGGCAGACAGACAGAATAAAGTGACCTGCTGATGCCGCTTCAGCAGACTCCGCCCTCCAGGAGGGGCTCCGGGTGCAGAGCGAGTCTACGGAGATCAGGGCTCACACGGAGCACTGTGTCAGAAAAGCCCTGGCTCCTGCCAGTGGCTCAGAGCAGACCGGCCGGGTCCTTGTCCACCTGCCGCATGGCCACGGGCTGGGCTTCTAGGGGTGGCCTTGGAGGGGCAGCAGCTGCCAGCTGTGTGGAGAGGATGATGGTCATCAGAGAAGGGGGGCAGTGACCCAGTGGGGCAGGGGCTTGAGACCCTGTGACCACGGAGGCCCTGCAGGGCAGAGGACACAGGTTCCTGAGAGTCTGACGCCTTGGAACCCGGGGCCCAGGTCCTCTGATGGGTTCCCTGGGGCACGGAGTGCGTGTCTTGGCGAGGGACAACTGCTGAGCCTCTGTTCTGCTGCTGCCTGTGCTGGGTGTGGTGGGGAGGGCTCCGCAGGCTGTTTGGGGAAGGACTGCACCAGGCTGGGAAGCGAGGGTGAGACGCGGTCTCTGCGCGTGAGCGTGAGAGGCCGGTCTGGCTGCAGCCTGGCGTCTTGGGCTGTCGTGTGTGGAACAGCTGTAATCGAGCAGGACTGGCAGGAACTGCCAGAGAAAGCTGCCCTTCCCACAGAGGGGGCTGCCTCGATGGCTCCTGTGAGCTGAGCATGCGGCCCGGGGGCGAGGCCCACTGCCTGGCCGGGTGGCCCTGGCCTTGAGGAGCGTCACCCTTCCTTGCCTGGGGCTCAGGGACATTTTCACAATTCCACTTCAACACATTACCTTACTTATTTAATAAGCGGTGCACTTAAAGTACATAGGCGAACAAGCTTTGGCGCTGGCCATTCGGGCAGCCGGGGTAGCTTCCTGGCCCGTGTCTGGTGTCTGCCTGCAGGGTGCATGTGTGTGGCACCCACCTTGCTCCTGCGAGTCTTCCCTGTGCTCCTCGCCGTGTGCACATGGCTTGCAGTTCACACCTGGGCTTGAGCCAGTGGAACAAACTCTTCCGAGTCAAGTCGGGCGGCCCAGGCGAGGGGAGGAGGCGTCTGCCTGCACAGACACTTGTCCTCCAGTGAAGCGGCCTGGGCATGGACAGGCCCGCCCGGTCATTTCCAAACCTGCTTTCCCAGCCCACTTCCTTGAAGCATATTTGTCGCAAGTTTATGGAGTTTAGACCTGACTCTGAAAATGACCATTCCCTTATTGGTCCGAGGGCCTGAGAGCCCTGCAGGCCTTCTATAGGCTGTTGTAGCCCTGGCAGCTCCAGGAGCCTGTGGGTCAGCATGGTAACCTATGGCACAGGGGCCACCGCGGGCTCTAGAAGCTTCACCATCCTATCTCAAAGGACCTTTCTGTCACCCCTCTTTAAATGCTCCGGGCTCACCCCACGTCTTTGTCCAGGCCCCCCCAGAAGGAGGCTGGGCAGTGACACTTGTGAGTCTGCCTCCTGCCTGTGCTGACGTGGCTCCTCTTCCGAGTTCACACGGAAACCGTGCAGTTGTCTGCTTTTCCTTTCCCTTGTGTCACTTGTCACTTTCCCCACAGATCATGGGCCACAGACTTCGTGGCTCTGAACAGTCCCTGTTTATCTTCCTGTGGCTCTGGAGGTCTGGAGTCCACAACGCACCGCACTGCTCTGGATCAAGGCATCCACGGGTCGTGAGGCCGCGGGGTCAGAGCAGAGCCTGTCCTGGTCCTTCTGGCTCTGTCTCCTCACAGCTCTCTGCCCTGACTCCCGCCGCCCCCAGCTGAGGACGGGTGTGATTCCATCGGGCTCCCCGGTGAGTGGGAGCGGTCTCGCCTCCGGAGTCGGCTTTGCTGTGTGAGGTGGTGCAATCACTGCGTCTGGGAGCTGGTCTGCCTGTCCTGTGTGCCCCTACCCCCAGCACTCACCTGTGCTCTTGGACCTGCAGGCCTGAGAAGGCAGCGGTGGGCGTCTGGGCACTTGCCCTCTGCAGGGGCAGGAGCACTGCTGCAGGAGGCTGTTTAAACACCCCTTCCAGTTCTCAGAGTCGCGTGGTGGTGTGTTAACTGTGCTGGGCTCACTGAGGTGCCGCCGAGCCGCTTGTCACAGGGCTGTGCAACGTCCCTTCCCATCAGCAGGTGAGAGGCCCGAGTCTCCACATGCTGGGTGGACAAGTACAGTCTGTGCACGAAAAGGAGGTGCGTTAGCACAAGCTTGTGGTGCAGGAGGCTTAGAAATAAGATTCGGAAGGAAAAGGCCGACCAGGCCCTGGAGCACACGATTCCATCTCCAGGAAGTGTCTGGAGTCAGTGAATCCACGAGACAGAGCAGGTTAGCGAGGGACAGGGGCTGGGGAGCGAGTGCTGATGGGCTCCTGTGCCCTTTGGGAGGCTGAAAATGTGCAGAAAGTGGAGGGGCGATGGGGGCACCTTCCCGAATTCCCCTCTGCCCTGGAGTTTTATGTTACAAATGGGTAGAGTGCTAAATGTTGTGTTATGTATATTTTACCACAATACAAACATCCCAAAAGAGGAGAAACTCTTTTCTTCTTGAAAGTTGCCCCAAAATCATCTCCCCCGGAATGTTTTGGACTCACTTATGGGATATGACTCCCCTTCCGTGTGCTCAGTCATTCCAGCTAAACCGCTTCAGGAGAATCAGCTCCTCTCTGTGCCGTTTCCTGAGACTTTCTAGGAATGAAACCTGCTCTTCCGGTTCAGTCTGTCCTAGAGCTCACGCCTCCCGGTGGGCAGGTCCTTCGGAGGGAAGGACGCTGAGCGTTGGTGTGGAGACTGGAACAGTTCCATGTTCTGTTTGATTTCTTTTTTAAAAAATAGATATGATGCTTTTCTTCTTAAAACTCATGAGCTATTTATTTCATGCATATTTAAAAATACAGAAATTATTGTGGGGCCTGCCCATGTGCCACACAGCTATATTACTATTTACTATCTTCCCAGATTTGCTATAGAAGCAAAACCGAAAGTCTTCCTCCACATTCTCTTCCCCCTCCTTAGAGCGAGCCATGACCCTGAATTATCTGTTTATTCTTGATGAATATTTATGTAATCTTACCGCACAAGTACCTTTCCATGGACAGTGCATTTGGCATGTTTTCAGACTTCGTATAAATAGATTGTGCTGTAAGAATCATTCTGCAACTTCTGTCTTTTGCTCAGTGCAACATTTCCCAGATTAATCCTGTGGATACACGTAGCCCTGATTCTTCTGTCCCTCCCTGGCACAATATTCCATAATGTAGATTTCCTGTCACTTGTTCTTCTAGCATGAATAAACACTATTTGAAATTTTTGCTCGTATGGATTTCAGCACCCATTTTTTGTACATGAATCTTAAATATTTACATAAGATCCTCCAGTGGATACTGAGTTTTAAGCTGAGGGCAGCAACTTATTAATGAATGTGGCATGGAAGCATCAATAGAGAAACTGGGTAGATCCGCTCAGGATTGAGAATATCCACAGTGTGGCCACCCACCCTCTGTATCCGTATGTCCAGATGGTCCAGGGCATACAAGAAGAGAAGTTTATTTCATGACACTTCAGTGTCTTTTCGGTGTCTGGATTTCGGGTTGTCCTGGCAGATGTTCTTCTTCCTGGGCTTGGGAGTGAGAAGTGCAAAGCTGGGGCCGCGCTGTGTGTCCAGAGCAGAGCGGGGCTCAGCCCCTGGTTTACGTTATCCTTGGCTTCAGGTCTCCTGCCGAAGTGTCCTTCACAGAGGCTGCAGCAGTTGGGAAGTTGTATCTGAGGTTAAAGGATTTGGAAATGGGAGGCTATCGTAGTCATTTTCTTTAAACTGGGATACAGTACCTGGCACTGGCTGTTAAAGAAGGAGAGGTCGATTTTAGGTGACATTTTTAGTCCATATTTGGCTCCCTCCCGTAGGCAGGAAGGTGTGGAGGAAGGGCCTGGCGGAAGAGTGCTGGTTATGGCCGGGAGCCGGAAGGGAGTGACCCTCCGTGATGCGGGGAGGAGCAGGGAGCCGGAAGGGAGTGACCCTCCGTGATGCGGGGAGGAGCAGGGAGCCGGAAGGGAGGACCCTCCGGCCGCACTGCGCTGACAGCCAGCGGAGGCCCCGCATCCAGGCCCTTTCCAGGGCCCCGCTGTGCCTGGGCCTCTTTGGCGTCATCGTCACAGAAACTGTGATGCAGGATTTCTCCGGAAGCCAGTCCTTGCATGACTTCCTTGGGCTGCTGTTCCTCTGGCTTGATTTTGTGGATTCTCCATTGTTTTGTTGGAGAAACTCATGCCAATTAGTTTCTGTGCTGTCAAGAGGCAGAATTAAGTTATTCTTCTGCAAAGGAATGATTCAAGCCCCGGAATAAAAGGTGCAAAACGCCGTGGTGAGACCTCGGCTGATGGACCGCCTGTCACTTGGATCTTGCTCCAAAGGGCAAGAAAGTGCTACTTAATCACTTTCAAAAAATAAAACAGTCATGATGAATTTGATGCGTTTGATGCCGAGGGACTTGCTACAGCCTGCTGTTACATTTTCACAGTAAAGCACCAGCACCGAGCCGTCCCCGGATGGGACGGTTCCAGAGCAGAGTCCGGAGCAGCTGCGTCCCCCGAGCTCTGCACACACGTGGGCGGCGGCACTTAGCAGGCTCAGTAGCTGACAGACCCTTCTCTCTGCACCCTTCTCTGGGTGGCAAATTGGGAGCCCCGGAACCTGTTCTGTTTGGCTTGCTGAGTTTTCCTTTACCCTTTACTCTGGGTTAAATTAAAAATATATCAGGTTTGAATAAAATACACATTTTGGGTACTCCTGGGGACACTGAAAGCGCCTGACACTGGAACCACGTTGAGTGCTCAGTGTAGAAGAGGCCTGGGCTGGGCCTGGTGATCTCCCGTCCTCCCAGTGCTTTAGGAGGCTGAAGCAGGAAGTTCAAGCCCAAACGTAACAACTCAGTGGGACAACATCTCAAAATAAGAAGTAAAACAAAGTGGATCAGGGATGTAGTTCAATGTGAAAGTCCTGGGTTCAGTCCCCAGGGGAGAAAAATTAATCAAGGGCCCAGACTGTGGTCCACCACAGACCTTTCTGCTCCTCCCACCCCATCTCAGGTGCACAGACAGCTAGACTGGGAATGCGCCAGTTTCTCATTACTGTGACCAAGTGCCAGGTGTGAACAGCTGTAGGAGAATTGGGGGGTTAAATATGTTGCCCTGGGTCATTTGGCTCTGTGGCTGTGAGGCCTGTGAGCAAGGACAGGTGCTGCTCACCTCATGGCAGCCAGAAGCAGAGGAGGGAGAGAGAGAGCTGACCTGGAACTCATGGGGATCCTCCTGCCTCAGCCTCCCAAGTGCTGGGATTATAGGGCTGTGCCACCACGCTTAGCTCTTTCTTTCTTTACTGGCGATTGAACCAAGGGCCTTTGCACTGAGCTACATCCCACCTCTTTTAATTTTATTTATTTATTGTTATTTTCAGATAGTTTTCCTAAGTCATCAGGTTGCTTTTCTTCTTAAAACTCTGGAGCTATTTATTTCATGCATATTTACAAATACAAACTTGGGCTTGAACTTGTGATCCTCCAGTCTCAGCCTCCCAGAGCACCAAGAGTACGAGTGTGCACGGAGTGATGGAAAGTGTTTCTTGACATCCCTCCCCTGTGACCTACAATCCACTACTGAAACTCCTTTGCCTTCCCTCCCGCAGCTTAAAACGAGGGCTTTTGTGCCCACAAGATGGGGCACAAAATCTGAAGCAGGTTCTGTGGTCTGTGTCAAGGACCCAAGACGTTGTCTGGCTCGAATTCAGTGACCGGAGGAAGGGCTGCGTTGGTGCCAGTGGCATGGACGCACATCTCCGACAGGCCAGCGCTCCCCCAGGAGAGAGGCGAGTTCCAAGACAGGAGCAGGAGCAGCATCCCGTGCAGTGCGAGGAGGGGCCCAGCTGGCGGGTACTGGGGGAGAGAGCACCCATGAGGCCCTGCAGAGTTGGCCGGGACAGTGGCGTGCACGCTGTGCAGAGCCCAGGGGACGCGTCACAGGGGCCCCACTGGCCCCAGAGCTTCTTTCTAAGTGCAGAGCCGCCCAGCCCGCTCCCTGGGCCTGTGCACAGCTGGCATGGGTCTGGACGCTGCTGGTGGGCGCCGGCTGGCCCTCAGCTGCTCCAGGAGCCCTAGAGACTGGGCGCAGGACAGGCGCGGCCGTGGGCGGGAAGTGGGCAGCTGGACTCGGTGGGCTCCAGCCTCTTCGGTGGGCTGTGCGTGTCTGGAGGGGCGGCGGCCTCTCTCAGTCTGCCCTGTACAGCGGGGCTTTCCGTGTGAGCCGCCGCCAGCCGTGGAGACCCGGTGAGGCAGGGCACGTGAACAGCCCGGCCCTGCTCCTCTGTGCGGGCGGTGTCCCCCGCGGTGGATGTGCACCCCGAGGCTGGAACACGGGCCGTGTTTGGGAGAGAACCTATCCTCAAAATTGTATTTTTTTCACCAGAAATATATCGTCAGGCAAATGACACTGGGTTCTTCAGGAGACTTTCAAGCTCTGTTCTGTTTTTCTACCTGGAAACCTTTCCACTCCACTTTCCCTCATTTCAAAGGCAAGAAAAAAAAAAGTCCAATGCTGTCAGAGGTTGGGCCATGATTTATTGAGGGGCAAAAACGACAGGAGTTTTGAAGGTGTTGAGGAGGGAAAATCGCTGTAAATCTCCTGCCCACGTGCTGCTCTTGCCTCTGGGAAGGCAGAGCGGCCCTGTCCGCAGCAGGGAGGGCTGGGGTGCGTGTCCCGTCCCCGTGCTCCTGGGACCCTGGATCTGAGCATCACCTCTGCACTGCAGGTTCCGTGATGTACGGGAATTTGGTAAGAGGGAAAATACCCAAGTCAGTTAAAATCATGGTCTTGGCAGTTACTGTCGCTTATGAGCTGTGCGACCCCAGGTCACGTGGCCCGGTGCCTCGGTTTCTTACCAGTGACACAGAAAGCCAAATAGTAGCTGCTTGGACATTTGCACTGGGGGTTGACGAGGTGAGTGACAGGAAATGTTTGGTGGCCCTTGGCCAGTGACCTGAAAAAGGTGAAGGTCCGAGGAGGGTGTGGGCCGCGTCCAGGACCACGGGTGGTGTGGCTCCTGACCGGGTGTCAGACGTCTGTCCCTCCGTGGCGCTGGGTTCTGCGCACACGGCTGGGCCCGCCTTGTCACATCTCCAGAGGCCGACCGTGGCCCTGGCACATGCCAGGTGGGTGTGATGACGCAGTGAGAGGGTCCTCGGGGCCCTGACAGCCGGTCGGTCACACGTCATAGCGCCTGGCTGATGCCTCTCACAGTGCGAGAGTCGGCGAGGGTGAGTGTGGCCCTCCGCTTCCGGCAGGCAGGCCGGACGCCCACGGCTGTTACCCTCCGAGCGCTCACAGGCCCCTCAGCCCTCAGCGGCCCGTTCTGCTAGGGGTGTCGCCCGGGAGCGAGGGTGCCCCTGAGCAGCCCCAGGTGCTCCTGTCTGTCCTCCTCCTGAAGGTGGAGGTCCTGGCAGGGACCTGAGTGTCCCCTGCAGGGCCATCCCTGGAGGTCCAAGGGACGAGTGCTGTCAGAGGCACCGGCGCGGCCCCGGCTGTGACGTGCAGGTCTGTGAAGCGGACCCCGAGGGACGGCCCGGGGGGATTGCACGTGGCGCAGAAGGGTGGCGGGCGGTCTCTCTGAGCTTCCGCAAGCTGGCGGCTCCCTGGTGCAGTGTCTTCTGCGATTCCCTTCTGGTCCCCTGAGTCTCTGGTGCCAATTCTGGGGTCCCCGCTGTGGGGCGCTAGGTGGACTCCTCCATGTGGCTCCAGGGAGCTGGGTGACGCTTGTTGCTGTTGGACTGGTCTGCAGTCTGTTCCTTTGCTACTAGTTTCTTCTTAAGATGGAAAGCGAATCTACCTCAAATTGAAGCAGAAACACTGTAATTAAACATTTATAAACGAAGTAGATTTATAGCTTATAGAGCTAGATTTTTCATTGTCAACAGATGCCATTGAAGCTAAAATACCCCTGGAATTGTAGGAAAATTTTTTTAAATTAAAAAAAATCTGTTAACAATGGTAGACTTGATTCTATTTGTTTTCTCCGGTGCTTCTGTGGCAGTGAGCTGGGAGGCAGCGGCGCACCATGAAACTGCACCGCATCGGGAAGGGCGGGGCTGACGGGAGTGAATTTTTTTCCCTGTGGTAATTTATTAAAGCTGCCTTGGGAAACGCAGTGTCTATTTGGGGTGTCTGGGTTGAGGGGAGCATCATTTATTAGCCATCAATCTTCTCTGTCCTCCTTTCTCTTGAAAAGGGACTCTCTCCTGCATACAAAAGACCTGGAATGTAGCTGGAAAAACACCCCTAATTATTGGAAAGAGACCTTGCTTTTTAAATTCATGCATCCTACTCTGTGTGAAATAGTTTTGCTCATTTTCCTCTGTATAATTTATGAATAATGCTCACAAATGCAAGCTTCCAAGTTTGATCCCCAGTACACAAATAGATATTATTAATTTACGAATAATGCAGAACCTTGTTGAAAGATTTGGAAAAGAGACAGTATAAGTAGCCACCTTAACATTTTTCTGGTTTCATGCAGGGCTCATATTCTCTGTATTTTTATATTCCGCATAAACAGTTTCTCTCCTGCTTTTTAGGGGTGACTACCTCTCACCCGCTTCCACACACCCAACCACATCCTCTTGTGAACTGTGATTACTCTGTGCTAGTTCTTCATCAGTGTTACATAATCGACTTACTTTTCACGGTGCGGCCGGTGAGTTTGTTTCTAAACGTCTTACTGTTTCTCTCTGAAGGTGGAGGGGCCTGGCAGGGACCTGAGTGTCCCCTTGTGGCCCGAGGGGAGAGTGCCGTTGTCAAATCGAGATGGGAAGCTCCGTCTTCCAGGTCTTCCTGGAAGCGCGTCCTGATGTGGTGGTGCAGTGCGTCGGGGTTTTTGAGGCTTGTCACAACTTTGGAAAATCGCCTTCCAGGAACTGTCATCAGGACTTGTGAGGGTCCGAGGCACGCATGCGGCCGCTGCCCTCTGTGGCAGCCCAGGGCTGGTGTGGGTGCCGGGCCGGCTGCAGCTGACTCCCTCGTCAGTGCAGAGGAGAGGAGCCTGCGTCGCCTGGGGGCTGGGTGCACGCACTGGAAAAGCCCAGGAGCTCAGCCGGTCCCGGAGGAGCAGCAGTCCCACTCCTGCCGCCTGCCCTGCAGCCTGAGGGCTGCCCACCTGCCTCACAGCACGGGGGTGCCTCAGCCTGTGCCCCAACAGGCTGCTTCTCGCCGCCACTCAGCCGGAGGTGTGCAGCCCCTTGGTCTCCCACGGCCCCCGAACTGCCCTGCGTCCTTTCAGGGGTACGCGCCTCAGTGCTCCCGGGGAGCATCTGCTGCCTTGGCGACCTTCGACGCAGCCGAGGTGATGCCAGCCCTGGGCAGTGCGGTTGTTACGTGTCACAAACATAGACTCAAAAAGAAAAGGAAGTGAAAGAGCCGATCTCCCCCACCCAGTCTGTGGATGCCCAAGAGGCCGGGCCTGGCTGTTCCACTAAATCCTGACTGAAGCGCACTCGGGCAGGGGTAGAGCTGTGTCCACTGCCCCCAAAGGCTTTTCAGAGGTGGCGGAATCTAGAGCCTGTGACTCACTCATGGTGCAGTGCTAGGATTAAGGTGTGTGATTCCAACTCACTCCCTGATTGGCTTGGGTCCCGGTAGCCTGGACACAATCAATATAGGGGCAGGACGAGGTCTTCTCTCTCTCCTGTTTGCCTGCTGTCCCCTACTTGCTGTGGCCTATTTCTCCTCTGCCTTGGAGCCAGCTGACTGTGGACTGGAACCTCTACATGCTGTGAGCTGACTAAACCTTTCCCTTTTAACTTTGGGTAGTGGGTATTTTGCTTCAGGAGTGAGAAAAATAATGAGGACAGTCAGGAGGGGTCAGACCTGCACCTTAGCTCTCCCCTTGTAGGGTTAGTGTTACCAGGTTAATATTTTTGCTTACTTTCCAAGTGCAGAATGTGTTCCGCTCTTATAAATTTCTTTTCCTCATGATGGGACCAAACATCTTTCAGAATGGACCATTTATTTCGCCCCTCTCTCGTAATTGTCTTTCACATCTTTGGTGGTGCAGGTAGTGGTGGAGGAGGCAAGCTCTCTAGCTCTGTTCATGCTGCCATTGTGAATGACCTCAGGCATAGAATCCCTCACTGCCTCAGCTTCTTCATTGGTAAAAGAAAAAAATAGCAGTAACAGTGCTATTGCAATAACTGCATTAGTGGTACTAGTAACACCCACTTTTGCCAGTTATTAACCCAGTGCCCCTCAGCCCCGGACCCCTTCAGCACCTGCTCGGAGATGAGGGCTGGTCTTTTGTCATGAGCGCCATGTGAGCTTTGTCGGTAGAGAGGACTGGAGTGACTCCTGCCGTCATGCCCCGCCGGGACTTGTGTCTTCTTTTCTTGCCACCCTGGCTGATGGGCTGCGTGTGAAGACTTCTTGTGTTTACCGCCCTGTGGCTGCTGTGACTCTTGGCTGTATAATCCTGTGACAAGCTCAAGTTCCTGGCAGGGCCGGGGACCATCTTCCTGGGGCCTCTCAGCATGAACACCCTGCACTCCACCCTGGTGCTGCCCTGCTAGAGGGAGACTCCTGTACCTTCTGCACACCCCTGCCGGCCAGGCCCTTGGCCCTGGAGTGTGGACTGTGGTATCCCCAGGGTAGATGGCGCAGAGCCTGGACCTGCATCCTTGCTGTTCGGGGTGGTCTGGACACCCCGACTCAGCCCTGCGCACCCCAGCCTGAGTCCTCGCGCACCCAGAATGATGTTCCGCACCTGCCGGGCACTGGGGCCAGCTGCGGGGCCTCACAGTGAGTTTTAATCCCAGGGGGCTTCGGCCTCTCTTTCCGACAGCATCTGATTTCCTCTGTTAGGAAGGCCTCTCTGGCCAGGCCACGCTTTTCATTTATTGGCTCCTTTGTGTCAGCTTCAGAGTATTCTTTTGTGTTCTCTTTTTACCTTGGTAATGTTTCTCCCTTATAGTTAATAATTATTTGTGTTAAACTCCTCTTGTTCAAATTACTAACTGAACGCCACGTGATGCTCTATCTCACCGCACTGTGAGTGTTACACGAGCTGGCCTGAGGCACGCCCTTGCATCACTGGTCTGTTAGTTCTTACAAACTTTGCATCTGAATCTTTTCTTACTGCTTCTGTGAGCATTTATATATTAAGAATGTGAGCTCTAGAAACTTATAAAGATAATGCAGTAGGATGGCCTGCAGAATGTTTAATTAGAAGACCTCACTCAGTGTTCAAAAAGTAGTCAGGCTGAGACTAACTTGAGAGTAAAAGCAACCTGGATCAAAATCAAGGGTCTGTGATTTGCTAATCTGGGGGAGTCCTTTTGCCATTCTAGTCTCGTGTTTCTCATTTCTGAAAAAGTGATAAAATTCCACCTGTTTTTTCGAGTTGCTGGGGGATTACAAGAGACAGGGCTAACAAAGCACTGAGGGATGTTTTGCCCCAGCAGTAGGCATGTTATAAGTTCCAGTTCTTTCCTTTCCTTCATGAAGGCGTTTGCTTTCACATTTAATGATGTGTCACGTTTGGCCTTTGTAGCAACCTTTTGGAAGCCACCGAGATAAGCCTCGTTCTCTGGTTTTGCAGAGAAAAAGAATGGAAACACAAAACCATTGTCCTACTGAGCACTGTACACCTGGTTGCAAAAGGAGCAGAGCACTGCATGTGATGTGATTTCGTTGTCCGGGAATCCGGTATGTTGTTTCGTGCCCCGTAGTACCCATAGTCCCTTTGGAGTGACTCTCTGGTCTGATTTGTGCATTTTGTGTTGGTATTGACCTTGCTATTACTATTTTATGCCAGGTTTCTTTGGGTAACTATTTACTTGGAATATATTTTCCTCCAACTTTTAATTGAAATCTGTACATGAGATATTTTGGCAGTCTCTTTTGTGTATTTATTTTTATTTTTGCTAGTCCATCAGTCTTTGTCTATTAACTGGCAAATTTTGTTCATTTACATTTAATGCAATCTCTGATATTTTAATGCATACTCTTATTATGTGCTTTGCTTTGATTGTTCCTATATCATCTCTTGTTTTTTTTAGGTTAAGGAAAAGGGGGAAAGGATAGAATAGAAAATCCTTAATTAGCTGGATAGTTGTATATTCTTTCATTATTTAGTGGCTACTCTATAATATTCAATGTCACTTTTATTTGTCAGTATCTAATATTATAGCTTTTGCATCAAATTCTTAGAAAGCATTGATTCCATTTATTTATTTATTTATTTATTTTTTTAGGTTTTTTGAGACAGGGTCTCGCTTTGTGGTTCAGGCTGGCCCAGAGCTCAGCCTCAAACTCACATCACAATCCTCCTGCCTCTGCCTCCCGAGTGCTGGGATTACAGGCGTGAGCCACCACGCCCGGCACTGTGGTATGTGGTACTGGTTGCTGCTGGGTGTGGGTCTCCACACCCAGTATTGTTATGTG
>PVIR01000068.1:0-66494 GCA_004026965.1 Petromus typicus | reverse complement strand
TGATTCCATTTATTGTACTTCCCAATTACATGCCATTTTTCTCCTGTAGTTTAATATTTTTTTCTATATACTGTATTATTTTATATAGCCAATATTCACTCATATTACCCATGTTTCCTTTTTCTTTCTTTTTTCTTACATGCTTATGTTGTTTACCTGGGCTCTCTCTTTTTCTGTTTCATTACAAGTGTGCTTAGTGGTGTTTGCTACAGGTAAATAGTATCAGGTTTTGTTTATCTGAAAATACCTTTATTTTATTTCTTTTCAGGGAGAATATTTCTCCTGATAATAGGAATCTAGGTTGGCAGTTATTTTCTTTCAACATTTTGAATATATCATTATATTGTCTTCTGGCACTATTGTTTCTGTTGAGGAGATGCTGTCATTCTGTTTTTACTTTCAAGGTAGTTTTTGTTCAGTAGCTGGTTTTATAAAAAAAGTCAAAAAATTTTGAAGGATAATTTGGATACAGTAAAACACACCCATTTTAAACGTACGTCTTGACGAGCTGTGACAGATGTATTCACCTGGCTAATCACCACTGCACATCAGGAGGTTGCCAGGTGCCTGCTGGGTTCCAGCACCCCATCCCAGCCGACCTTGCCCCCCGTTCCCAGGCAACCACGGAAGCACTTGGATCGCTGTGGACTGGATTGATCTTTTCTGGAGCCTAACATTGGTGAAAACATACCTCTGGCACCCTTCGCTCAGCGTAACACTTTGAGACTTACCCACAGTGTGTGGGTGTCCGGACTCAATTACTGCCCCCCCCCCCCCGCCAGACTCCTCAGTGCAGATATATTTTATCATTTGTGCAACTGTTCATATTTCCAGCGGTGAGCTATTCTGAATAGGGCTGCTTCGGAGGTTGATGTGCAAATAACTGGGTGGGTGTGCATTGATATTTTATTTGAGTACATATCCAGGAGTAGTCTGTTGTTCCTGTGTATGTAACCTTAGAAGAAGCTGTGGAATTGTTTTTCAAAGTGACTGCATCACTTCCCACTTCTCACTGTGACATATGAGAGCTTCGTTCACTCTCTGTCCTCATCAGCATTTGATAGTCAGTTTAATTTTACCCATTCTAGTAAATGTACAGAGCAGCTCTTTGTGACTTTATTTACATAATAGTTGCACATAACTAAACATTGAGCATTTTTTCCTGTGACTTTTGGCATTCAGATGTTTTTTATTTGAGGGGAAATAGCTATTTAAATATTTTTCCCTTTAAAAATCAGGTTATTTTCTGATTATTAAGTTATAAGTGTTGCTTTTATATTCTGGCATTTATTAAATATTTTGTACTCATTTCCCACACATTTAATTTTTGTTTTAAATATTTTGTAGGTCTTTCCTTTTTATTGGTTTTAGCAGTGTCTTTAAGAGCAAAGTTTTATGTTTTGATGAAATTTAGTTTATCAATCTTTATCTTGTATCTTTTTTTTTTTTTTTAAGTTTTTTGAGACAGGGTCTCACTTTGTAGTTTAGGCTGGTCCTGAACTCAGCCTCAAACCCAGCAATCCTCCTGACTCTGCCTCCCAAGTGCTGGGATTACAAGCGTGAGCCACCACTCCTGGCATCGTTGCATGTGGTTACCGGGGATGAACCTGGGCCCTTGCGCTTGCAAGGCAGGCGCCAGAACCACTGAGCTAAATCCCCGGCCCACAATCTTGTGTCTTAATCTTTACTTTGTTTTAGATCACAGAGGTTTTGTACTCTGTAGGAGGTTTATGGTTTCAGCGCTGATGTTGAGGGTTATACTTTGCTTTGGCTTGATGTGCAGATGTGAGGTCAGGTACGAGCTCTTTTTCTATTTGTTCTTTTGTATTCTCACTCTCCTCTCCCCTTGTTTCTATCATGATTCATGATTAATTTTTTTTTTTTTGGCTTGCTTAATGTCCCAGCAACATTTATTAAACAAGAACAAGAACAACAACAGCGTTCCTTTCCTGTGGAACTGCCTTGGCACCTTTGTGGAGTATCAGTTAGCTGTCTGTGTGGGAGTCTCTTACTATGTTCTGTTCTTTTCTTCATAGCTAGATGCCCGTTTGTCCACATTTTCTTGGTTGTGTTGAAAATAAGTAATGTCACTCACCTTCACTTTTTGTCACATATGTTAGAAATTTGCCACAGTCTAACCATCAATCTTATATTCTGCGGCTTTGCCTCTTTTCCTCCGATAATAAAACCTCAGACCTTGTCTCCCTTTTTATGAAGGTAATCTTATTTATTTTTGCATCTTGGTGTCTTGAGTGTGCGTGTTCGGGTGGGGTCATGGCCCACCTCCTGACAGTTTGCTGACCGTGAGCCCACGAGAGTGAGGGCACTCCTGATGTTCACCCCGTGTGCTTGCCCACACAGTCGCTGCATTTCGGGCCGCTCAGTGACACACGGCACGGCTCTGGGTGTCACGACTCAGCCCGAGGGTGTGCACTCACTCACAGGGTGTTGGCTGCTCACCTTGTGTTGTATGAGTTTCAGCTGAGAGTGGTTGGTGCCTTTCGGTAGTCTGCAGAGGCGGTTGAGTCTCCTGGTCACATCTGTCCCCCCTTCCCTTTACAAAGTGTCTGCGTGGAGCTGCAGGGGTGGCAGGGGGTGGGGGAGCCCAGATCCCCCTGCTTGCTGCTGTCTGTCACAGAGACATTGTTTTTTCTGGCCTTGAGTTCCTTGTCCTCAAAACGGAAGGCATGAATCTACAGTCCCTCAGTCCCCTTCTGCCTGTCCTGTCTGTATGATACTACAGTGATGAAGTCTAATCTTTGGGATGACTTGTGATCTGTGCTGCTGAAGACCTTTGACTTGACCGTAGATTATATGTTGCAAATTGGCAGCGAGGTAAATCCCTGCAAATCTTCTCCGGCAGCGGTGTGTCCTGAGCGTGGATGGCCTTCCGTGGGGTTCTCCAGATGCCATGTGCAGCCGTGTGGAAGCTAAAGAGACTTCCCGGCCTGAGATTCCCAGTGCATCCCAGCTTACTAAACACTGCGACTTGGTGAGGACAGATGACGGTGACCAAAGCCCGAGGGCAGGAATTCCCAGCCTGCTGTGTGCCCACTGTGCGTCCCCGTGCCAGGTCAGTCACGGAGCCTTGGGTTGTCCCTGCCTTGTTATTACCATCTGGGCAGCTGGTCCTCACCCCCACCCCAGGAACATGGCCAGGCCAGGCAGAAGGCATCTCTTGTCCTTCCTGAATTTGCCCTTGTTTCGGCCCTGCACATGGCTGCAGGGTGCCGAAAGGAGGTTCCAAGTCGGGCTCTTCCCAGCGGAGATCGGGGCCCTGGCTCTGACCACTGATGCGAGTGATGCTCTGCTGTGACGGCCGAGCTTCCGTGCGCAGGGAGGGGCGGGCGGGCACATGGGCACCAGACCGCTAAGGTTAGAAAGCACGGCCATCTGTGTTTGTGCTGGTGTCCAGCATAAAGGCGTCCTGGGATGGATTTCGTCATGCCTCCTCTCCCTGGCCCTGGCTGCATGTACAGATGAGAGGCAGTGTGCACAGCAGGTGTGTGTGCGCGTGCGTGTGCACACACGAGTGCTCTTCTGGCTGTTCCCAGCAGCTGCTGTGTGTGAGGGCACAGGAGTGAGCAGCCCTCTGTCCTGCCCCCGAGCGCCGGCGTCAGCACCGTGCAGGCCTCTCACATGGGGCACGTGTGGAGATGGCTGGGACCGCAGACATGCTGCCTGGAGTGTAAAAGAGAAAACATCTCTGTCATCCAGAAATCTGCTTATTTATCTCTTAGGAAAACATTTATAAATATATTTGGAGGAGACAGAAGCCATCTCATTCCAGACGATCTTGTTAGCTTCTCAGCTCCTCGGCTTTGCGTGGGTCCTTTGCTGCTTTTCTCTCTAACAGTCGACATGGGGTCTCGATGGATGGGTGTTTTCAGCTGAGAGAGAGACTGTGAAATAAATAGCTCTGGGTGAAGAGTGAGATCTTAAATGCTATGTGCATATCGCCAGCCCCCAACAGAAGTTATGAGACCCTCACATGCAGAACTTAAAATGAGCCTACATTGAGTCCGACTCATTAAAAACGAAACACACCTCACCATCCAAGCCCCTCAAGCAATGTGAACAGAAGGTTCCTTATGTATTAAAAGAAAAAATAAGCACTTTGAGTTTAACACGGGGCAACGAGCCACCATTGATGACTCAAAGGAGTGCTGGAGAGAGTCCTAATTGGGGGTGGGGTCAGCAGTGTGGGGGACAGTAGTGCATTGGTGCAGAGGAGCGGGGGCATCTGAGAGGTGGCCGGGAAGGAACAGTGACCCGCCCAGACCGAGTGGGGGGAGTGGGGAGCCGAAGCACAAAAGGGTACATGCCACTTTGGGAACAGAGGGGCCCAGTTCAGAAGCGAGCTGTGCTGGCAGAGGCTGGCCTGCCGCTGGGGCCGTTCGTAGGAATCCTGGCTAGCGTGTGCTAAAGTAAATCAGATTTGAAATTCCACCAGCCCAGGAGGGCGTGGGCACTCCCTGAAATGGGTCGACAGCAGCTCACCGGGATGTGTTGGTGATGGGCTGGAGTAAGAAGAATGCTAATCAAAGAAGGAAAGTGTGTGATTTGTCTCTTTGTGGGGTGTGTGGATGTGTGTTTTCCTTTGCCTCCTGAGTTTTCTGAAAAGCTTATTGTATGCAGGCAAATAGTTCTCCTAGGAAGGATTATTTTCATTGGCATGCCTGAAAACAGAAACAGGGGTGCAGATCTATCTTGGTTACTTTTCCGGTTGATGAGACAAAATGCCTGACACCTGCCCTTTGAAAGGAGGAAAGGTATGCTTTGGCTCCTGTTTCAGAAGCTCCAGCCCATGTGCATCAGGGTCCACACAGAAGTGCCAGGAGGAGGGGCCTGGGGGAGGAGCACTGCTGACCTCATGATGGACAGGATGCCGTGAGAGCAGGGCGGATGGAGAGGAGAGACAGACCCTTCTGGGTCTCTACTGACCAGGCCCTGCTCCCTACAGGATGTTAGCTTTGGGCCCCTATAGTCCAGTCGTCTTCCCAAAGCCCTACCTGTGAGCTCAGGATGCTCCAAGGGACACCGAGAAAAACCACACCTGAGTTTGAGGGTGTAGCAGCTCCCACCAGGTCCCCTGTGTGCTGCTTGCATGTCCAGCCCTTGGGGTTGGGTTGAGCCAAAGATCATTTCTGGCTGATGTGTGTGTCCCCTTGTGCTTTCTCACAGACAGTTTACTTATTGCTTTGGAACTCCTGGGCAGGGTGCTTGGAGCTGGTAGCAGATGAGAAATTTCTGTAAGGGCCAGGCGGAAATACTTTTGACTGTCCCCACTGCCACCTGGCGCAGCTGCTCTGTGGCCACCTTGCAGTGTGCGATTGTGCAGGGCTGTGTGCATAAGAGCTCAGATGCAGACTCAGGGTCAGGCAGCTGCCCCTGGCCCTAGAGGAAGAGCACTGTGGAGCCCTGCTGGGCAAGATATGAGCTGGAGAAGTAAACGCTGATGTTCAAAGCCCTCCGAGCTGTGGGGCTGCTGGCAACCCCAGCACACCCACCCCTGGGCCAAGGTATGACGAAGAGGAGCCCGAGGGTGCCAGTTTGAAACTCGAAGCTGTCTTCTTGGGAAGGTGCCCAGCATGACTGCTTAGACCCGGCTCTAACCCTGAGTCCATGGACCACCCACTGTGTGCCTACTCTTCACTGTGTACTTTGCGGATGCTCTTCCAGCTGTACGGGGAAGAGTCTCAGTGCCTTCCTGCGGAGAGACCGGAGGGAGGCTGGTGAGGCTTCAGAGGACACTCACGGTCTGGCCCTTTCCCTGGAGTGACCTTGCCTCCAGGTCAGGTCTGCTGGGCGCTGCCTGCCACTGAGGCTCCAGTGGTAGGAAGACAGGGCAGGTGTCTGGGCGACCTTTCTGCCTCGCCAGCCTTCTCTCCTGCAGGCCCCTCTGTGGGTCTCACGCCTGCAGCACAGCTAAACCCTGTGTCATCTTTTACTCAGTCTCAGTCTCCCCAGAACTGTTGCCTGTCCTTCCCGCGGGCAGAGACCAAGTGACGTGAGTCGTATCCGTGGCTGGCATGAGCCAGGGCCTCTGAAATCCCTGTGCACCTCTGAACTCCACTGGAGACTTTGCGAATTGTACTTAAATTTTTGGAAGCAAAATATATGTTTTCTGATTTTTATTCTCTGAAGCCCACCTGTCCCATGTCCTCTGTGGTTGGAGAAAGACATCTCTGCACTCAGGCCCTGTGCCCCCACAAGCAGGTGTGGCCGGTGTGCAGTAGCCCTGTTGCAGGTCCTGCTGTGGTGACGCAGAGGGTTCTTCTCCTGATCGACTGATCGACTGATGGATTGGATAAAGCTGCAGAGTAGAAGTGAGGCAGGGCTGGCGGGGAGGGTCTCTGCTGCTTCTCTTCCCAAGGACCTGCACTCCCTTCCCTTCGGACTTTGCTTAGCTTGAAGCTTCTTGAGGAGTCACGTCTTCCAGTTTAACCTAACATCTTGGCTTCTAAGTGGGGTGAAGGCCTAATGGATCCCCCACACCCAGATTTGGGGGAGGAGGGGCCTGCATTCTGGCACCTGGGTCCCTCGGTGTCTTTTCTCTAGTTCTAGGAAGCAAACCTAGGGCCTCACACACGCTGGGCAAATGCTGCACCTCCGAGCCACACACCAAGCCCAGATTTCTTTATGAATCACCCTGGCTTTTGTGGTCCCCCGGGCGTTGTTCGTTTCAGCCTGAATGTGAACGTCTGTTTAGCCTGGATGGGCCTTGCAGGGCTGAAGAGCTGGGAGACGGAAAGCAGGGCCTCCCAGGGAGGTTTCCACCAGCCCTCCATGGCTTGGGACGCTCAGCTGCACAGAGGCTCCAGCTTCACAGAGTGCCTGCCTCAGAGTGGCTCCTGCGTGGGGAGGCGCTGGCCGAGCTCCGGGCTCTGGTCACAGGAGGAGCTGTGTGGTCACTGCAGTCATCTGCTCATCAGGAGTCTTGCTGAGCAGCTACACATCCTACAGCAATGGAGAACGTGTCTGAGTTTTTGTTATATGGCAAATCCAGCCCTGAGGACTGTCGCCCAGCCCCATGTGTCAAGTTTCCCCATGAAGGCCCAGCTCAAGGAGGAACACGCGAGCAGATGAGACAGAGGGGCAGTGTTCTCAGTGCCTGTCGCCAGCGCTGGCCTGACCGAAAACATGGCTCCTGGGAAGTCGTGGAAATGCTTGCTCCCAACTCGGCCTTTCTTTGTGATCTTTTAATCCTGCCTGTCTGAAGGTGATAAAGCACAAGTTTGTCATTTTCAGCCTTGAGCTTCGGGAAGCTGTAATGTTCTGCTCCTCCGATGACGCTGTTGTCCCCTCGCTCTCGTGCGTCCTGCACTTTGCAGGAAGGGGCTTTTCTGAAGCAGTGAGGCAGCATGGATGTGCCCCGCGGGCCAACCTGAACGACAAGGCTGTGGTGTTGGCTCCCCGACATGTGTGCATGACAGAGGCTTTCAGGACGGGACCGTGTGAGCCACAACATTCCGGCTGGACCAGGGCGGCTGGTGGCTGGAGCTGTGGGGCTGTGTGACCTCTCATTGTGGGCTGCAGTCCCAGGACTCAGAGATGGATTTGGAGCCCGGGTCCTAAGGGAACCAGACCATCCTCTCCACTGTGGTCAGACAGAGGAGGCATGCTGTGGCCGGGCTGGAGACCGACGGGCAGGGAGGGGCTGCGTCGGGGCAGGGCGGTGGCTGTGGGGAGCCCAGAGCCCCGTGGGGTTTGGCAGAGGGGCCAGAGCTGTTACCTAACCCTGGTTGTTTTGAGAAAAGCAGCTAAGTTTGAGGTGCCGTGGAGCTGAGGTGACGTGGAGCTGCCGCCGGTGGCACTCCCCGCTCCCTGCGTCTGCTGACAGTGCTTCCACTCCACACTTTTTCCTCTGCTCAACTTCAAATCTTTCCTCAATCTAATCCCTAAAGAAATGTTAATTCACCTTTTCATTCAAATAAACTGTAGTGAATGTCTAAAATTAAAGCATTTTGTTATCATAAAAGGTGCATTGCTGTGAATACTCCTTGAAATCCTCCCCTGCTTCAAACACACTCACTCTCCGCTGTTGCCACTGTTCGGAGCGGTTCTGAGTCCTCTTTCTAGAGAGGACGGGCAAGGACAGCAGTGCGACGCGTCCCATGCCGCACGCATTTCAGACCCAGTGTGTTCTCCAGGAGGCCCCTGCTTCTTGTTTGTGATTATTCTTCTCTTTGTGTCAATAGCCTCGCAGATCTTGATTTATCAAATCAGTTTTATTTCTGTTGTATTAGTGACTGATCCCCCTACTGACCGTCCTTGGGGATCCATGGCTGTGCATTTCGAGAAGATAGAATAGAGGAACGTCCAGGTGCTTGGCTGAAACCTTGGAATCTCCTGCCCCCCACCCCCCATAGCTGGAAGCCTAGGGTCACGTGCCTCCAGGTCTCCCCTGGGAGGAACAGAGCTGGAGGGTCCTGAGCGAGGGGCAGATGGACCCTTTCCTCCTGCCCCAGGAGGGGCCCCAGTACCATCCACTTCGGAGCTCGTCCCAGCGCGGATGGAGCCAGCTGGTCTCTGCTGAGCTGGTCACCTCTGCTCAGAGCGGGTCCTCCGTGCGCCTGGGGCAGCCGTGAGACACAGGGGATCGACTGGACTGCGTGGCCTTTGTCTGTCTGGGCTCAGAAGGTCAGATGTCTGGGTCCTGGCCACCTCGCTCCTCGGCTTTGGGCCGGGGTGCAGGAAGGAGCTGGCCTCCCCGGTGGGCAGATCTGGGTGGACCCGTGGTGACCGGAGCTGACTCGGGTCCTCACTGGCACGGTCTGCGGCTGCATCGCCCACTGACACCGTCCTCACGTGGGCTCATGAGCCGCCCAAGGTCAGGGCCGGCCCGGTGTCGACAGCTTCGCCTGCAAGGCCTGGCGCTGCGCGGGTGGCCGGTGACCAGGAAGTCCGACTCCCTTTGCTCTCTGTGATTAGTCCATGCTGGGCCGCCTCAGCTGTCCCTGCGCTGTGGGGCTGAGTGAGGCCAGGCCGTGACGTGACACCGGGCAGGATTCTCAGTTGTCTTGTGTCCTGGGATCGGTTTCCAGACCAGCCTGGAAAAATGTCATCCCAGTTCTGGAGCCACCGATACTTTGCAAAGGTGTGGGGTAGTTATTTATTTTGCTAAATAACATGGACATGTGCTGCTTATTGACAGTGGTCTGGTGTGGAAAAGAATTGTAGTGGTTTTCATGTCACTGTGCTTCCTCAACGAGCCTCTGCTCACTTTTATTGGCTCCTTGGTGCCCTTTGGTTTGAAATGATTTTCCAATTTGCTGATGTCATTTATAAAAGAGAACATTTCCAGATTGTCTTTTGGTGGTTTAATAATTACATTTTAGAAAAGCTTGAATGTTAGTTCTTCCTTGATTTCCATACTTGACTGTGTGAAAATTTCGCCATCTTGGTGTGTCTCCAAATTATCTGCAGTTGTTTTAATCCCACCATGGAGAATCTGGAGGCTCAGGAGTCTCCCCTGAAGATCTAACCCTCCAGCCATCATTGTTTAGGTTCTAGCTCTGTGTCAGGTATGTTATGTCACACCTGGATGACCCTCAAAGCCTACTGTGTTCATAGGTGGGCCTGTAGTGAGTGACTGGGTTACAGGTGTGTGGGGCCAGATCACGGGTGTATGGTGCCAGGTTGCAGGTGTGTGGGCCCGGATCGTGTGTGTGTGTGTGTGTGTGTGTGTGTGTGTGTGTGCGCCTCTGGATTGTGTGTGTGATACTGGATTGGTCCACCGATTTTTTTTTAGCATAATCTGTGTCTGGATGATGGACTTCCTAGAGGGGGAAGCGCTACCCTGAGTGTGGTGGCACTGAGCTGGGCTTGTAGTTTAGGTGAGATGAAAAGGGAAAGAAGAAAGAAGTCATGCTGCCTCTTGCCTGCTGTGCCATGAGGTGGTTTTCCTGTGCCATGCCATCCTGCCTTGGAGCCAGCTGACTCTGTACTGAAACCTCTACAAACTGTGAGCTGCATGACTCTCTCCCCTTTGATGTGTGGGTTTTGGGTATTTTGTCCCAGTGAGGAGAAAGTCACTAAAACGGCTGAGGAGCTGGGCAGCCGTGGGTAAGGTTTTGTACACTCCTGGGTCTCACTTTGCTCCGTAAAATGAGTGAATGATTGACTGATGTGCGCGTACTGGGACTGGCCCCAAGGACTTTGAATAGAGCTACATCCCCAGCTCATTTTATTTTTGTTTTATTTTTAGTCTGAGACAGGCTATTTTTGTGTCACTAAATTGCATGTGGTGGGCTCTGACTTGTGGTCCCCCTGCTCGTTCTCCCAGAGCGCTGGGATTACAGGCTCCCTCCGTCACACCAGGGCTAGTGTGTTTATTCTTTCTGCCAGGACTACTGCTGTTACTAGAAACAGAGCAAGAAATGGGAGTCGACAAGATGCTCCAAGGCCAGGATTTTCTGTTTGAGTTGAAAGGACAAGCAGTAAGCACAGGAACGGGTAAATGAGGGGTAATTTGAATGAGTGAAAACCCCTTTGATGCAGGTGAGAATGTAAGAGAGAGAGCTGGAGGGGGCTGCTCGAGGGAGGCCGGAGGCCTGTGCGGGGACCCTGGTGGGAAGCCGTGCAGAGTGGCAGGCTGGGCAGCAGAGCCTTGCAGGCTGAGGGAGAGCGGGCGCAGCTGGGCACTGGGCTCTCCTGGCCCCTCAGTGCGGGCCAGTTCGAGAGTTCGGAGTCACGTCCTCGGGTTTCACACTCTGCCCTTGGTTCTCCAAGGGTAGCCTGTGTCAGCTCAGGTGACGTGTCACCCTGGGTGTTGGGTTTGCTGTCTTCACACAGCCGCAGCCTTTCTCCTCAATGCCTCAGTGCCGATCGGACGCCGCCCCTACCCCCTTTTCCTCGCGGGCTGTGTTTCCACCATGTGAAAGCTCAGCTGTCTGTCCTTGTGGGCTCCGTGCCTCCACTGGCCGGTGGCAGGAAGGCCTGTGGATCTGTCTCTTACTCCTTTTGCCCCTTGGAGAAATAACCCTTGAAACGCGTGCCTTCAGGGTTGCAGTTCACTGGTTACTGTCAGCAGAGTCTGATGCAGAGTGCAGGCACTTCTAACTGGTGTTGATCTGGTTCTAATTGAGGAAGTTGATTAGAACAAGGACGCTACTAAATAACTAATGCCTTCAGCAGTCACGATGTCGGCTTGTCCAATGAACACGCCATGCCTGTACGTCTCCCTGGTGTCCGAAGCAGCAATGTCCTGTCTAACTCAGTCCAGCACTGGGAAGCCAGCAGGGAAGTGCCGGCCCTCATTGTTATGGAGGGGCTGGACCTGCGGTTCAGGTCTGTGGGCTCACACTTGTTCTGTGGCATCGCTAATAACTGTAACTTTCCGTATATGTTATTCTCACATTCTTCATCACTGCAGCCTTCTGGAAAGCCACCTAGTCGACCTAGTAAGGAAGACACTGGTCAACCCACTTTACAGTGATTTCTCTTGATGGTGAAGTTTTCTTGACACTCACGCTTTCTGCCCTAATACCGGCCCTGCCTTCAGGCTGCAGTGCCAGCTGTAGGCTTCCTTCCCCTCCACGGCTGTGGCACACAGAAATGTGCTTGCACCACAAAGGCTACTGTTTCCTCAGTGTGCTTGATTTTCAAGCCAGTGACATTATCAGTTTTGGCCAAGGCAAATTTGGGATCTCTGGTAGTTGGGCTGGAATCAAGAGCCTGGAAGAGAGGTCTGGCCCGGGACAAACTGGGAGGCTGCAGTGGAGAATGTATTTAAAACAATGCCATTCGTCGTCTCCCCAGGTCTGCCTTTCCTCACAAAACCTGGGCCACTAACCGCTCCTTGTCAGGGCATGGTAGATGAATATTGTCACCCGAAGTTCATAGAACACATCCTCCCATGGGCTGTGGTGTTTATTTGGAAACAGCATTGCTTTGGGAATAATAGGGTGTGCAAAGTCTAGTGATGGGCATATTCACAGAGGGTGAGCAAGCGGGAAGGCCTTCACAGCAAAAAGGAGAAGGCCTACAGCAGGTGTTTTGAAACTACTGTCCTTGGCCGTGTGATCCATAACGACAGTGGCGTCAGGCCAAGTCTGGGTGGGTGTCCTGCTGATGCCCATTTGTCTGAGGTGCGGTGGCCGCTGTGTGAGCTGGTGGCTCTCTCATTCTGCTGTGGTTGTCACAGTACGGGGCCCTTCCCTTCATCACCTTCTGGCTCCGAGTTTAGCTCTGGTCAGGATTTTATTTTATTTTTGGTTCTGATAACTTCCACGTGTCTTCCCATTAGACTACAGCCAAGGCAGAACCAGCAAGAGGATGAGTAGCCGCTGGGATGTGGGTGGAGACTGAGGCCGTGAGAGCTGCTCAGAGTGCGGTGGGACGGCTCTCTGCCTCGCCGCCAGTGGGGTCGGGTAAGCAATCGCAGTTGTCACCAGGACCCAGAGCACAAGGCAAGACCAGGGCGGTGGCTCTCCTCAGCTCTCCGTCCTCCCTCTGCTGGCCTTAGTTTTGGCGCCACTCTCCAGAGCGATGGCAAACACAGTATAGACGGCTCCACCGTTGCTGTTTGTGAGTCGCGAACATCTCATAGCCTCCTGACTGGCGTGGAAGAGGTTCTTTGTGACTGGGGGGAGAGAGAGGGCACTGGAGTGTGAAGACCGCAGCTCAGAGGCTCCGCCACCGGGGCTTACTTGCCAAGCCTTCGACTGTCTCCAACTCCCATAGCATTTCCCACCCAGCGCCTGCTCCTGATGTGGCAGGAGCCGGCAAGGGCTCAGAGGGGTGTGTGACTGTCCCTTCCTTTCTCCTGCCGTGCTGGGGACTGAACCGGCCCTGAGGATGTGAACTGCATGGGTTGTGGGCAGGGCTCCCGTGCAGGATTCATGGAGGCCACACCAGGCCCCTCCACTACCGCTCCTCAGCCTTCTTTTTCTTTTTTGAAAGGAGAGAGCAAGGGACAAATGGACCAGTCACACACCCCTCCCCTACACGTCTTCATGGAGACAGCAAGCAGATTCCCCCATGGGCTGATGAAGAGATGTTTTTGTTTTATATATATTTTTTATATACATGAACTTCACATACCGTACAAGCCACCACTTTAAAATGTAGAACCCAGTGGTGGTTTTGTACAATTACAATGTTGTGCAACCAGTATGAGTTCTCTCTAATTCCAAATCCTTTTGTCACTCTGTTCTGTAAGAACACCTGCGTCCTTTGCTTGATGGTCCTTTATCCGTGTCTTGTCTGTCTATAGATTGGCTTATTCTGGATATTTTGTAAAAGTGAATCATAAAATACGTGGCCCTTTAGTGGCCAGAGAATATGGGAGACCACATTTTGTTTACCATTTTTCTGTTGTGCTGTAAACGCTGTGGAAAAGTTTCTGGGTGCTGCAGTCTTAACATGTCCTGGGTGTAGACCTACAGCAGAGTGTCTGTGTCATACGGTAGTTCTATATTTCACTTTTTGAGGCAACGTCAACTTGTTTCGCCTTCTGTTTCCCATTTTTTGGATTAAAGCCGTCCCAGTGGGTGTGAAGTCTGCTTTTGCTAACCACTTTGGCTGTATTTTATGTCTCTTACGTTGAAGAGTTTATCTGTTGCAGTTTTTGAACGTGAACAGATTCTGACATGTGGCGATGGGAAGAATAATAATTTCAATGTGAGTGAAAAGACAGATGTGGGAAGTCCCAGGGTGTGTTCTGGGAGCTGCAGCCCTGCCGGGTAGCCTGTCCTTCCCCATGGTGTGCAGATCCCCGGGAGGCTATTTGACTGTGTGTGTGAGGGTTAATTTCTGTTCCACTGGTGTACACCTGTCTTATGTTAGAACCACGTATTTTTGATTATAGCAACTTTGTACATTTTTTGTTGTTGTTAAGACGGAGTCTTGCTATGTTGTCCAAAGTAGCCCCGAACTCCTGCCACAGCCTCCCAAGTAACTAGAACTTGGTGTATACTACTGTGGCCAGCTTTGTAATAGGTTTGAAGTCAGGAAATGTGGGGACCCGTCTTGGTTTGCTTTCTTAAGAGTGTTTTCAGAAAGGAGATAGAAGGTGATATCAAAAAATAGAAAGATATACCTTGCTCCTGGGTAGGAAGAACCAATATCGTCAAAATGGCTATACTCCCAAAACTACTATACAGATTCAATGCAATCCCGATTGAAATCCCAACAGCATATATCACAGATCTAGAGAAAAAAATCCAAACTTTCATCTGGAACGACAAAAGACGTAGAATAGCAAAAGCAATTCTAAGCAACAGGGACATGGTGGGAGGTATTACAACCCCAAACCTGAAACTATACTATAAAGCCACTGTGATAAAAACTGGATGGTACTGGAAAAGTAACAGACCTGAGGGTCAGTGGAGTAGACTAGAAGATCTAGAAACTACTCTAGATACACTGAGCCACCTCATCTTTGACAAAGGAGCCAAAAATTCTCAGTGGAGGAAAGATAGCCTCTTTAACAAATGGTGCTGGAAAAACTGGGCTTTAATTTGCCAAAGACTAAAACTAGACCTAGCTCTTTCACCTATACCAAGCTAAAATCAAAGTGGATAAGAGACCTAAATATTAAAACCGACACACTAAACCTGCTGCAGAACAGGTTAGGTAAAACTCTTGAAGACACTGGCTTAGGGAAAGACTTCTTGAACAAAACCTCTATAGCACAGGAATTGGCAGAAGAAATCAGCAAGTGAGACTTCATTCTTTTAAAAAGCTTCTGTACAGCAAAGGAAACCACCAACAGAGTAAAAAGGCAACAAAAAATGTGGTTGTTCCTCAGACAAAGGGTTACTATCTAAAATATATAAAGTGCTTAAAAAAATCAGCCCACCCAGATTTAAAGACCCAATTCAAAAATGGGCATCTGAAATGAACAGATACTTTTCAGAGGAAGAAGAGCAGCTAAGAAGCATATGAAGAAATGTTCAACATCATTAGTCATTTGAGAGATGCAAATGAAAACAACACTGAGATTTCATCTCACTCCACAAAGAATGGCTACCATTTCAGAATTAGCCAGCAACAAATGTTGGCGAGGCTGCGGAGAAGAAGGAACCCTTCTCCACTGTTGTTGGGACTGTAGACTTGTACAAGCCATGGAGATCAGTTTGGAGATTCCTTAAAAAGCTAGGATTGGAGGTTCCATTTGACCAGGCCATCACTCTGCTAGGTATATACACAAAAGAATGAAAAGATTCATATCACAGTGACATATGTGCACCCATGTTTATAGCAGGTCAGTTTGTGATTGCTACATCTTGGAAACAACCCAAATGTCCATCAACTGGAGACTGGATAAAAAAGCTATGGTTCTTCCACAGAATGGAGTATTATTCTGCCATAAAAAATGATAAGTTTGAATCATTTCTACTTAAATGGACATACCTTGAGGATATCCTCATAAGTGAAATAAAAAGGTCACAGATAGGTAAATATCGCATCTTTTCTCTGGTATGAGAAAATAAAGATGTAAATGAGTTCTAGAGTTGTATGTTATATATTGTGAAATAGAAAATACTCAAAGTGAAATAGGGTGAAGGGGGAAAATAATGAGATTATAACAAAAAAGAAAGGAAACAAATTTTATGTATATGGGGGGTGGTAGGGTGGGTAGGGCTATGGTAAAAAATGAGAATTAAGTTGTGTTTTATACTGGTACAAATTCCTATTGTGGAGTGCAATCATGATGTGTATATGTAATATACCAATAAAAATTTCAATTAAAAAAAAAGAATGTTTTCAGTATTCGAGATCCTTTGAGATTCCATGTAGATCTTAGTATGTTTCTTCCTACTACTTAAAAAATATAACAGATTTTGACAGTGATCGTGTTGAATGTGTACGTGGCTTGGGTGGGATGGGCATTTGAACAACGCCATCTCCTCATCCATAAACATGGATACATTTCTGTTTACTTATATATTTTATTTCTTTATCTCATGCTTTGTAGTTCTGAGTGTGTGAATTTTTCATCTCCTTGGCTAAATTTATTCCTGAGTGTTGTATTATTTTCTAAAATTTTTTTGGTGTTTGGTTTTGGATTTTCGAGACAAAGTTTCTCATGTAATTCAGGCTGACCCTGAATTCACTATGTGGCCTAGGTTGCTGTGAAATTCACAGCAATGCTTCTGCCTCAGCCTCCTGAGAGCTGAGAGTATGGGTGTGTATCACCATGCCCAGATATACTTTTACAAATGATAGCAGATTCCTTAGTGTTCAGGCCTGAATGCCATCTGGGATAGGCCCCAGAGGAAGCAGATCTGAGTTTGATTCTTTGTCCCAGCCAGACCTGCAGTTGTAGGGGTCACAGGAGCTGCTCCCTGCTCCCGCTAGGCGCTGACTTGACCTGCTTTCCCCAGCCAGCCTCTGCTCACACAGTGAAGAGGGATTTATTCTTCTCAGCTGAGCATCTGACTGCTCACTGGGGTTTGAGTCCAGCCTAATGTATGTCCTCCCTTGTAAAGAGTGTCATATATTTTACTTCCACCTGAAAGTGTCTGAATGGATTATGAAAAGACTCAGACTCGGGACTATGCTTATCATAATTTACAAAATTTATTGGAAGAAAACTGAGTCTGCGGACAGCCAGGTCACACAATTATATGGATTTACAGTACAGACCCTCTGTCCAACGTGAGCCGCCTCTTTCCTTAGCACAGAGAAACCCTTGGCCAAGAGGACTAAGTGTTCCATCACTGGATTTTTCTTTCTCAAGAAAACCCCTTTGATCCCTCTTTCCCCCTTGCAAGAACGTAAGTCTTTTCTTTTCCACTCAGAGGTAAAATTATTATTTTTGATGTTGGGTGTAACGTTGATTAACTTTTGAGATCTTGGGGGGTAGGTTCAATACACTTATCTGGGCATTTTGGGTTTTTAATTGCTTTCCCTTTAAAGTGTAGATCAAAGACTTTTGGTCCTGATGATTGGACAAATCAGAGAGAAACAACAGATCATATAGTACATCTTCCTTTTAGCTGGGGCTTGGGTGAAATTTGGATCTTGCTTGGAGAGAAGAAGCTCAGGAACAGCTCCAGAGGGGGCGCACTGGCAGGATGCTGGTTGGTTGATTGTGAAATCCAGGGATCCTGTGGATGACCGGGCCGTGGAGGACCTCGCTGAGGACGTTTCTGCAGTGGGAACCCCTGGAAGCTCTCTGGGATTGACCCTTGATGCTGTCTCATTTCTCAAACTCCCCGTGTCTCTAAATGGCTGTCAGCCAGTAAGCTGGCTTCCCATGGTTGAGAAGTTGCTTGGTCCAATCAGTTACGGCCATGTGTGGGAGGGAGGAAGCTTGACTTGATGTGAATTTCCTTACCCTGGTCTGAAACTGTGAGGACTCCCCTCCAGGAAGCCCTGCCCTGTGTTTTGTCTGCTCCTTCCTCCCTACGTTCTGCAAGAACAGGCTATTTGACAAGGACATTGTCAGCTTCAGGCCTCTCTGCCTGGATATCTTCTTGCTTTGGTGGCAACTCCTTAATTTAATATATATATATATAATTACATTATATTTAATATTATATAATATATTATATTATAATTACATATAATATATATGTATATATGTATATATATGTGTGTATATAAATAAATAAATAAATATATATATGCACATATATATACATATATATTTTGTACTGGAAATTGAACGCAGCCTGCCAGGAAGGTGTGGTGCTATATCCCTAGCTCCTAAAAAAGATATTTTTAATTCACATGTAATTATGTATGTAGAGTAGAGTGGATGGTTTGTTACAAGTATGTAATGTCAAATGATCAAATTGGGGTAATTAGCATTTCCATGTCCTTAGAAGTTTATCATCTCTTTGTACTTGGAGTCTATGAACTCTCTTTTAGTTCTTTTTCTTTTTTTTTCCTACTTTGTAGTTCAGGGTGGTCCTGAACTCAGCTTCGAACTCAACAATCCTCCTGCCTCTGCCGCTTGAGTTCTGGGATTATAGGTGTGAGCCACCATACCTGGCACTGTGGTATGTGGTACTGGGGATAAAACTCGAGACCTTGCGCTTGCCAGGCAGATGCTAGAACTACTGAACTAAATCCCTGGTCCCCTCTTTTAGTTCTTTATAAAACAAAATGGTATAAGCCACAGTCAATGACCTCTTGAACTTCCTCTTCCTTTCTGACTCTGTCATTTCTTACCCAGCACCCCCACACCCTGAGTCTCCTCCTTTCTGCGTCTCCTAGTCTGTAGGAGTGACTCTTGCCCTAAAGGATCGCCTTTATTTAGATCCCCCGATCTAGATACAGACGTGCAGTCTTGTCCTCCTGTGCCTCCTTGGCTTCCTGCTGGACGAGCAGCCGGTGAGGTCAAGTCACCCCGTGCACTGACCGGGGCAGTTCCCTCTGCTCAGGCCCGACCTGGTGCCTCATGGTTTCACTGCCGCTGTCAGTTTTGACTTTGGCAAAGCGGGGAGTAAAGCTGTCTGCACTGGCCTGACTCTGAGTCCTTCGCCCTCCCACTCAGCAGTGTTCTGCTTGTGTCCTGCCCGCCCGGGCTCTCACGGTGTTGTCCAGCTGGTCTGGGACTTCTGGACTCCGGCCCCTTGCCCAGCAGCGTTCATCAGAGCTCTGTGAGCAGCCTGCACAGCGCTGGCATGTTAGGAATCCGAGCCCACTGTACTGATGTCAGCTGGGTGAGTCCCCCGTCCCAGTCACCCGCGCGAGTGCCGGAGCCGGGTCTGAGTCCTCCTTGCCCTGTGCACCTAACCCAGTGTGGCGCAGCACTGGTGCTCAGTAAGTCACTGGCACGTCAGGCTGTTTTGCTTTAGTGTTGCCCCAAAGGGCACCTGAAACCTCACTTCAGAGCCTCTGAAGCTGACTGCAGTTTGATCTGCCAGGTTAACAGGTCTGGATACGTTACCTGGAAGTTTTGGGGTCTACGATGAGGTTGAGCAGGTGGAACTAAAGGTGAAGACCCTGCAGAGGTCAGCGGCTCTTGGCCCGTCCACGCTGGGAGGGTCCCACTGAGGTTCCCGCCACCTCTGCCTTGCAGTCTTTGTCCTTTCTATTCCCTTTCCTGTCTTCTCTTTCCCTCCATTTCCTTCCTTTCCCTTTTTCTTCTCTTCTTCTTTTTCTTTCCCAGTTAGCATTAAACTACATAATCTGCTTGTCATGCGGTTTAAACATTGGAAAGAATGTTAAAATTGCTTGGGACTAACAAAATTGTGTGTGTGTGTGTGTGAGAGAGAGAGAGAGAGAGAGAAAGAGAGAGAGAGAGTGAGCGCTGTGCTGTGCATCAGTCCCCTAAATCTTGAGTCCTGGCCAGATAAAATAAACACCTAAGTGCGATGAGACCTGGCAAAAGGATAAAACAGACTTTTCCGTGAAGAGGGCCTGGGTGTAGAGATACGCAGGATCCCTGCTCACTGTGGTGTGCTTCCCTGATTACCACATTTGATGTGTGATGGGGGCAGTGTTACACTCTTAGCGAATTGCTACATCCTGTCCCAGTGTGTGGTCAGGAGCCAGGCTGTGGCTTTGAGCCCCTGGAGGCCTGACCGCCATCGCTGGGTGTGTGGCCTTGCAGGAGTCAGGGCAGTTTGACTGCAAAAACCCCTCTTGAGATTTAATTCTGGGTCAGTGGGCTCTCAGCATGTGTCGCAATCTGTTTGTGGGCTTCGAGTGTAGATGTCGGGGCCTCTAGGGGCCGGCACAACCACTCCTGAACTCTCAGCCCCAGAGCGGTAATGGTGAACTCTTTAGAGTGGAACTCCAGACCCACTTATTTATCACAAAGTGCTAACACTGCAATTCAACCCAAATACTGAGGATTTGGTTTAGGAAAACCAACTCATATATTAACACCTTTTGTCTTAAAAGAAAACCAAATAACACGCATGCCGTAGGTTCACCACTGCTGCCCTGGAACATTACTGACACACGAGGCACTCAGGCCTGTGAACCTTTGAGGGCTCAGTCCCTGTGACAGAGCCTCATCCCCCGGGCGCGGAGGGCAGGAGTCCAGGGAGAGAGAAAGACCTCTGTTTCTCGGCGCCTGGAGACACGCATGTCCAGTTCTGGCTGCCCTCAGGTGGTTTTGGCTGACCGAATGTCTCCCCCACTCATTTCCTGTCTTGCTTTGTGGGGGACCATGGCGAGTGGGTGCTCAGCTCACATTCCTCTCCCAGCTGAAGTTCAGGAGCTTGAGGGGAAGCAACAAAGAGAAGCAGATGCAGTGGTCTGGAGTAGCAGTAGTTTGTTTGTTCAGACACCGTGGGTGGCTTCCAGTGATGATGGAAGCCTTCACCTCTCCTTTTACTTGAACTTTCATGCAGTCCGCTCTTCATGACCCTGCTTGTAATAGCTGTGGTGGATCTTGGTTTTTATATTCACAGGAAAAGCACAAGGGCTTTTTCTTCCCAAGTGCCCAGGAGGAAGGCTGTCTTTGGGAGCGGAAAGTGAAAGGCCGGAATTTTAGGCCAATGCGTAGAGCCCAGAGCCTCTCAACACTAAGAAACCCCTGGGACGCCACTATACTCTTTGAAGTCTACCTTCCCCTATGGCTCTTTGTCTCAGTAAGGGCATTCAAGTTAGCGGCGGTGCCAAGTAACCCACTATCGCAGGGCTTAATACGGTCTAATGAGACTTGGATGGAGTTTCTGGGCTCTGTCCAAGTAGGTACACACAAGTCCAAGCGGTAATGAGGGACCCTGGCCACTTCTGTCCTCTGCCTGTGTTGTCTGGAGGCGATGCCTGTTGCTATGCCATCCTTGGGTTTCCATGGTAACCCTGGAAGTGCTCACAGGCAGTTTCCAAAGGCCAGGACTGGAAGGAGCTCATGTTGCCTCCCCTACCTCGCTGGTCAGCGCGCAGTGACATGGCTTTGGGGGAGGCTGGGATGCGTGAAGTGACCTGTGGCGTGGCTGGCCACACTCGCCTGGTGTGCTTTGCTGTTTCCCCCCCTGCAGCTGTGTGCTTTTGTTCTCCTCCCAGTTCAATGCTGATTTCCCATCTCCTGCTTTTTCTGTTTTGAAACTGACCTTGCATTTTCCCTGAACTCCTGCCAGCCTTGAGTTCGCACCTTTACCATTTATCATGCGCCCTTGCCTCATGGTTGGAAGGGCTCCCCGCTCCTGCCCGTCCCTCCTGAGCTGGGCACAGTTTTCCCAGTGTGGTCGCCTGGAAGTTCTCCATTTGTCTGCAAGTGCTGCTTACTGCTTCAAGGATGAAAACGGTCGCTATTTTAGCTCATAATTTATGTAAAAACACCTCGCAAAGTATAAATAGAAAGAAATTTTCTTAACTTGATAGACAGTGTCGTCCAGAAGCCCAAAATAAACACTGCATTTAACAGGAATTCAAGGCCAGGGAAGACAAGGCAGGCCCCGGGGGACGTGTGGTGACACTGGCCCGAGAGCCTGGCTGTGGCAGAAGATGCGGGAGGGATCACGTCAGGAAGGTGCTTCCCTGTTGGGGGGCCACTCGCCGGGGCGTGGGGCAAGAAGCACTGAGCTGCCGTCCGTTTAGATGATCCAGCCTCTTCAGAAGGTCCTAGTGTAAGAAGCCAGCTGAGCGGCGACTGCCTCTTCTCATGGTTGAGAGGGTGTGTGTTTGCCCCGATGCACACCAGCAGATGAATCCTGAGAGGTCAGGTGGCCAGAGCTGGGTAGGATTCGAGAAGCCATTCAGCTGGGAAGGCAGAGACTACGAAAAGAGTCTCCCCAGCGCCACAGCGAGCCTGCAGCAAGGCTTGTGTTGTCAGCATGGATGGTGCTGAGGCTGTGCTGGTTGGGACTGTGCCGCAGCTGGCCTTCACCATGCCCTCTCTCAGGGCCAAAGGATGGCAGGAACACGGCAGGCCACCATGCCTTGGGAAACACGTGACCTGGGTGTGCTGCTGCCCTGGGCACGGATGGGGTGAGAAGCAAAGCCCTAGTCCCCGGCCCCAGAGGGCGGCAGTCCAAGGAGAGAGAAGGACGAGGCTGTGAGCTGTGTGTACCTGCTGATGGCTGTTCTGTTCCTTGCCTGCAAGGCTCTGAGGGAGCCAGTGTGTGGACACCAAGACCTATTCCTATGGTAGAGGTCCTGCCCGCTGGACGCCTGTGACAACCTTGTGTCTTTCCTGTGACCTTCAGTGTTGGCCCGTGCTCCTCTGGGCTCCTAGGGTCCCTGTGGCTCCCTCACTGCTGCCTGCATCTCTGCCAAGATGCCCTCGTCTGGCTCCCTTTCCTGAAACCAGTGAGTGGAGTCCTGCTCCGGGCAGGGCCAGGCGGCAGTGTGACAGCATGCGCTTCATTGTCAGTGGCGGGCAGGAGACCTGGGCTTGCTCTTCGCTTTCTGGCACCAGCTTCCTGCCGGAGACACTGGTGGCGAGGACAGATGTCCCCGGGACGCCCACGTGTGCTGGCGTTGGCTGTCCGATGACGTCAGGCTGGAAAGAGGGGCTTTCGTTGGGTTGCAGTTCTGGACTCTGCTGGGTGTTTGTATAAAGTCCCAGCACAGAGGAAGGCCCAGTACTTCTGGTGGCCATGGAAGGGTGCCCTGCACAATGATGTATGGGGGCTGGGAGGTCGCTGTGGGCCGGGGCAGGACGCAGCAGGTGTGCCCCAGGCCCAAGGGCTGCACACATGGCTGAGCCTCGTGCAGTGCGGGCCTTGTGGCTCCAGATTGACCAGCAGAAATAGGTGGGTTCCACAGTGAGCCAGTGATGTCGGCTTGGGAGATGTGCGGCTGTTTGGGATGTAGCCTTTTCTGAGAGGCCAAACTGGCTGTGAGTCCACCTGCTGGAAGGATTAGTCCGCCTGTGGAAGAAAGTGCTGGGCACGCAGGGAGGAAGTTGTCCAGCACTTGGTGAAGATTTGTCCCTGTGCCCATCTCACCCCATGCGTCAGCTGAAGTCTAGTCAAGAGCCCGTGGGAGTTGGCCCCATGGAACTTACGAGGGGAGGAAATTGATGCTGCTTGTGTGTCATGAAATGCTGCATCTCCACCTCCTGACAGACTTCACAGCGATCTCATGTTAGTGTATCAAAAAAGTTTTGACTTTTTGCAAGTGGCGGGAGTTTGAAGCAGATCAACCTAGTACAGAGCGGATAGTCTGGCGCGTGTCGTGGGCGGTCTGGGCGAGAGCTGGCTGTCTGTGTTCTGGAACCGCCCTGCCCATCGGCAGCCTCCCCTCTGCGGTCTCGGCACGGACTGGCCTCAGGTGGGAGCGGCGTGGCTGTGTTACACCGTGCGCGTTCAGGCCACGCTCCCGATTGGCCCCGCTGGACCCCATCAGGCCCCTTCCTGAGCGCTGTGGTTAGCTGTATAAAATCTCTCATGCTCCCCAAGAAATGCGCGCATCCACTCAGTCTCACGGCTCCTCTTGAAGGCCAGTTCTCCTTATTACTCTGCCCGGCTGCCTGCACCTGCTGTCCTTTGGCTGTCTGCCTCCACGGGGCACTTAACCAAGCTGCCCTTCGAGTGTCTGTCCCGGGCAAGCACTTCAGAGCCGGCCTTGGATGTACTTCCCACACTGATTGTCAAATTTTCTTCTCTCCTGTCCTCCGTTTGTTCCCTCCTCCTCTCTCCCTTCCTCTGGCCCTTTTCTTTCTCCCCTTTCTGCCCCTCTCTTCTCCTTGCTCCTTCCCCTTTTCCCTTTGTAGCCACTGAACCCAGGCCCCACCACTGAGCGAGAGCCAAGCCCAGCCCAGCTCCTGACCGAGGGCTGGTCTCACATTCCCGGTCCTGATGGGCGCCTGCAGTTTTCTGTACCGGCCTTGGCTGAGTGAAGGGCTGGCAGCTGGGGGGATATTTCTGGATGATTCCATTCGGTCCTTATGACAACATCTTCGGGCTCTCCTGTCCCCACCGTCCTGCCCCTTGTAGGCATTCCAGGCGCTGGCTTCTATCTTGAGGATTTAGGAAACTGGGGTCAAGTGGCATGCTGAGCCAAGGAGGCCTGGAGTTCCTGCTGGATTTCAGGGGCTGCGGTTTCTGACCAGTGGCTTTGCTGGCTGCTTCTGTGTCTCTTTTTTATGCTGTTCCTCCATCTCCCTGATTCAGGGGCCCCTCCATCTCTTTGCCTGAACCGCCTTTAGTTGCTCTCCTCAAATTAATTTCCGAAGTGTTACTGATGAGGTGACGAGTCTGACTTCCGTAGACAAACTGCGACTTGACGAGGAAGCGGTGTTTCCTCACAGGTGTTCGAGCCTCGGGCGGGAAGACAGGCTGCTGCCAGGCTGTGTCTTGGACAGTGTCGCCGTGTGCACTGTGGTGAACAGGTGGCCCACTTCCTCGCCAGGCATCAGGGTGAGTTGTGAGGGGCTTTGCTGGAGGCTGAGTTTGGACACAGCAGCTGCCATCTCGACTCTCACCTCTCACCTGCTGTGGGGACGGAGGGCGCTGAGATTTGTCTGCCAGGAGCTGGGGGCAGAGGTGGAAGGAAGCAGACTCGGCTCATCATCTAATACTCTTGCTCCAAAAATGTGTTCATCAATCTAGTCACCTGGCTCCACCTACCTGTCGGACCTAGCGCAGTGCTGTTGTGCGCTCAGAAAATGGGGGAGCTGCAGGTGTTCAGCGAAGGGCGCTGGCGCTGCTGAGCTCACGCGGGTGGAGCAGTGCTTTCTTTCCACCGGGTCCTGGCTCTAGAGGGCCTCAGGAGATGCCGGGCTGGAGCGCCTCCGTGAGGCGGGGCGAGTGGGCTCCGGCAGAACTGGAGACACAGCCGAGTGCACTTGCGAGGCTGGCAGAGCGGAGGCCGCGTTCAGAGAAGGGCTTCTCGCTTGTTCTCACACCCTGTGGGCACGGCGACCTTCGTGTTCTTGCGGGACGGCCTCGTTCACACGTCCGCTTCCCATTCGTAGCTCACATGTCCCAGGCCATGTGGTCTTCTGAGCTCCCGGCATCTCTCATTAGGGTGCGTCGGCTGGCCCACATCAGAGAGCAGTCAAACGATTGCTGCAGAACTGAGTGGAGTCTTCAAAGAAACCCGCTGTACGGGTGCTGACCTTGCAGGCTTGCGTCCGAGTGGGGACTGACACTCACTCGGAGTCAGGATTGTGTCCGACCTGCCTGAGCAGCTATACAGCACCCTCCTGCTGGTGGTGGCACGCGGGGACAGGTGCAGTGTCAGAGTTCGGCTGGCTGCGTGGCCAGCACACAGCCACAGAGCCCTCATTAGCGCTGCCGGGATGAGCCGCCAGAGCAAGTGACACCTGCCATTCCATTGTTTCAGGCCAATTAGTGGTCTTTCTCCTCTGAGGGGCTGACCTGGTGCTGACTCACGTCCGGACCTCATCATTATCTGGAATCGTTTTTGTTCCTGGGGGACCTGCGCTGTGGACCTGCCTGTGAAATGCAGACAGGTGCAGGGGCCTCAGCACCCTACGTGAACCCCGCAGCCCTACCTGGACCCCAGAGAAACAGCTGCTCCAGTAATGGACCCGTGGCCCTCCTGTGTCCCGGAGCTGCTCCTCTCTGCCGCCTATAATTGGGACCAGGAGCAGCCCTGCGAGGCGGCAGGGAAGAGTCTAGCTCGTTAGCACTGTTAGCTGTTTTTCAGGCAAGTCTGGCTCACACTTGCTGTTGGGAACAAGTTAGTCTTTCAGTGACAATGTGACAGGGGAGAAATGGGCCCAGTTTTACGGAAAGCATTTCAGGAGTGGTTGAGTAGATGTGATCAGTGGAGAAGTCAGAGAATTACAGGCACATAATTCTTCCCAGTTGTAGTTGACTTAAGATGTAATTACTGTAGAGTAATAGGCCTGTTAGAAAGATTTTGAGGTGGTTGTAATGAATACAATGGGCCAATAGAAAATCAGGAGTCATCGAGTTTCAATTAATTGGTGGCAGGAGAATTTCTGATTCCTGAGGGAGAGCTCCTCACAGAGGTGATTTACACTTTGGGATTGCGGGATCCTGCCCATCCGGCCGTTGACTTTCTGCTCACCTGACCTTACTGCCAGGAAATGGAAGGTTACAAGAGCAGTCATCTGATTTTTGATCCAAATGACATTCAGAATGTCAGTCTTCATGCAGGGACTTCTCAACTCTATGGCATTTCAAGGTTAATGAGCTTAGAGATTTTGTTTGGGTGTATTTCTGAGTGTCCTACAGTGTCTGCCCGTCCCCCACTCCTTGGCTTTCCCCTCTTGCTTGGGGAGTGTTGGAATGATGCTTTCTGACTTGGTGATACCACGAGCTTCGGGAGCTTGGGAGGGGCGCTAGATAGGTACTTAGAGAGAGCTGGCCCTCACCGACTCCCGTGAAGCCCTCGGGAAGTCCTCTGCGTGGTTCTGATCTGTCCTCTGGGCTGTGGTCACTGTTTCTGTCTCCACAGCCGTGGAGCTGGGGATTCAGCTGAGGAGCTGCTGTCCTGCCAATGCTTATGTGTAGATGGCGACTATAAACTGTGGAGAAAGTGCAGAAAACAGCAACCTGAAACTGGGAAGGGAGACCGGAAGCAGCAGACACTGGAAACAGGAATGGCCAGGTGTCATTGCCCTGTTTCATGATTTACGTGGAGAGGAGGCTCAGTGCAGCGAAGCTGAGACTCAGAACGTTTAGTCCTGTGGACTTACTATCTTTCTGACTTTCTGAAGAGTGTGGGGAACCACGACCACTGGAAAGAGAGAAGGGTATTGGGGAAAGAAATGTGCAGAGATGGGCGCTCCCATGTTCTGTGTATGATTTCTCCCAAACCTCTCCCTCACTCTGGAATCACACGTATTACCATGAGCTCCATGTGGTTGTTTGTTTATTAGAAAATCAGCAACACGATTCTAAGTCTTCAGAGACTTACACAACCCAGAGTCTCTGCAGTGCCTCCCTCCCAGTGCCCAGGACATGACCCCAAATTACCTGACATAAGAAGAAATGGGGAATGAGATATAAACACCAGAGAAAAAAAGTGATCAGTGGAAACTGGTGGAATTAACAGACTAAGTCGACGATGTTGTTGTGAGTGTAGACCTCGGGGAGGTCTGCCGGTCATGGTCTGGGTGTGATTTGCTCTCCAAAGGTTAAGTGTTAGAGGCTCTGACTCCAGTGTGGTGACGTTGTGGGCTGCTGGGGCCTCTGAGAGGTGTAGCCCTGGGAGACTCTTATGTCTTTGGGGATGTGGCCCCCAGAAGAGGTTCAGGTGGTCCTCATGGGACCTGCTTGGGGTCCCAAGGCGCTTGTTGTAGGAGAGATGCCCAGCTCCTGAATTGCTCTCTGGCTGCCTGCTCCTCCACGTATGGGGCCAAGGCCATGAGACTGCCGCACCTCGGACTTGAAGCCTCTGAAAGGGTGGGCTGAATAAGCCTTTTTTTTTCCCTCAACCCCACCTGTTTGTTCCAGCAGCGGAAGACGGACGAATATGATGGATAGAGCAAGAGAGATATAGAAACCGTAAGAGTGATAGAGTGGAGACTGTTGCAGTGAACTGTATGCTCTCTGAAGTGAATTCCCACGGGATGGCTTATCAGAAGATTGGAGATGACAGTGGGAACAGCCAGGCATGGAGCTTGACCGCCGAGAAACAGAGGGAGACAATCGAAAACAAATCTAACAGAGCCCCGGGGCGCTGTGACGACAGTGAGTCTCCGTGTGGAATTGGAGTCGAAGGAGAAGACAAGGAAAAGGGACGGAAAAGTATTTTAAGAAATAATAGTCGGACAGTTTTCAGTTTGGTGAAAGATGTGTGTACTTCCTCCTTAACCCAGCACACTCACTTCCCGGTACCTGGTCAAGAGAAAGGGAGTAAAACTGACATGAGGTGGATATGCTGATATCCAGACAGCCTTACCAATAACAGGTGCAAGAATCCAGTATTCCTTAAGCCCTTAGCAGGGAGTGGACGGGTGGTAGCCGTACGTGGGCTGCCTGCCAGTCACATGCCACCTTTCGGTCATATGCACGACAGCGTAAGTGATGCAAGTCAGATACAAACCATGTACAGTGTGATGTCAGGTTCTGTGAAAGTCTAGAAATGGCAGAGCCACAGGGAGATGGATGGATCGGCTGCTGGAGGCAGAGGAGGCAGATAGCATGTGGGGCGGCCATAGAAATGCTGAAGGTACTTTACAGGGCGGGATGTTTTGTATCGTGATGTTGTGAAAATCACGTGAATGTGCTTTTGGCAAAACTGATTCTTAAAATGGCGGAATTTAGCTGAGTACAGTGGTATATGCCTGTAATCTGAGCACCTAGGAGGCTGAGGCAAGAGCCTAAGTTTGGAGCCAACAACACAGTGAGTTCAAAGCCAGCTTGAATTGCATAGCGACACCCTGTCCAAAGAAACCAAAAAAGAAAAAACAAAGGTTAACTTTATTTTATGTAAATAATATTTCATTTGATTTGTGTTTTTTTGCTGCATAAAATGCAGGTCCTGAGGCCAGGAGTGCCTGGGGCCGCAGGGGCGGTGGGGCTGATATGGCTGTGGCAGAGCGCATGGGGAGAGCAGAGGCTCAGGGGGACATAGCCATGGGGCAGTGCCGTGGGGGTCTCTGTCAGGATGTTGGCTTTTACGCCGCTGAGGTGCGAACCCCTCAAAGGTGTGGGGGGAGCATGAAACCAGGCCTACGTGCTGATAGGAGCCTCTGGGGAGAGAAGACACAGTGGAGGGCGGAGGAGAGGGAGGAAGCAGAGGGCTCATTGAGCAGGCGATTGCAGTAACCTGGGAAATGGGGATCGTGGGCCAGAACAGGGCAGGAGTCGCAGACAAGGTGAGAGTGAAGGTATTTGTAAAAAACACATTTCCGAGGTAGTAGAGAAAGATTGGGCTGCTGTGTAGAGACAGCACGGGTGTGTGAGATTTCGAGTGGCGCAGCGAGGGTGGCGGGGCCGTGTGTGCGGGTCCCGGAGTCCCGGCGACCTCTACCTCAGCCCTCGGAGGCCGAGCTTCCTGGCACCCTGGAGCCTGCCGTCGGCCTGGGGTTTGTTGCAGTGCACCTGAGCCACTTCTCACCCAGAGTCCTGCAGGCCTGGTCTCCGGCTGCTCGTGGAGACCCAGTGCCATCCCCAGCATGTGGTGTTGCAGGCGATCTAGGGTGCGGAGAACATTGGCACTAACTGCAGTGGTAGGTGCCAAACGTGCCCAGGTGACCAGAGCAGCCTGCGGGGTGCCCTTCCACTGAGCAGCAGGCATGGGTGGGAGCCCCGGTCCCCAGTCTTGTTAGTAGCTGCTCTTCCCTGGAGGGGGGGCCGGCCGGGGAGGCCACAAGAACTCCCCACTCCACAAGACCCTGCCCAGTCTGGTGCCCACGCAGGAGCAGGCCTGCGGGAACATGGTGCTCTCCGTCCCCATCTGCGTGTGGACCTGGACAGGGCGGGGTGGCAATCCCTCCCTAAGTGGGCACAACTGGGGCACCCTGGATGCTCTACTCGTGGCCGAGTGACCCGCTTCTGCCAGGGCCTCCCGAGCTCTGGCCAAGAGTGCTGTGGTCACTTCCCCCAGACACGTGGGAGAGTCTCTGCTCGCTCGGGAGGGGGCCGCTGGTGACATCACCATCCCAGGGCCAACGGGGAACGAGGCGTGCGAGCGCTGGGAGGACACAGCTAGGGGAAAGAGGCCTTTCTCTGTCGTTTCCTCCTGTACTTCTGGATTCTGAATCCTGGAGATGCGTTGTTTATGAAAAGTTAACTCGATGCTATAAGTCAGAGCCAGGTTCCCAGCTCTGCTCTGAGGGGAAGCAGTGAATGTCCCTTCGGGGCCCTTCAGGGAGCTGAGGAGACCCGATGTCCTCCATGCTGTGTCTGGAGTCTGTCACTCAGCGAGGGCTGTCTGTCCTCTGCAGGGGACCTGCGCAGGAACATGTTCCGCAAGAATCACCTTGGGCGTTTTATACAAGAGCGTCCCCCCAGGTTGGTAACGGGAGACACGGGACAACCTCAGGAAGCCATCTTAGGAACTTGTGTAAGATGATTCCGAGCCATCTTTTCCTGAAAGGGTTCAGGATGTTGTCAGACATGTAGTGGCAGAAAGGAAAAAATAGCTGTGGCCATTGTCTCTGCTGTCTCCGGATGTGTCACTGTGCCGCAATGGCGTCGGAAAGGCTGGCTGGGTCGTCAGCGTGGCGTCCGAGTGGATTTGGCAGCTGAGGCAGCACCGGCGCCTCGAGTGTTTGCTCATTACCGGGGTGGATTGTTTTCAGGGCTGGGAAAATATTCGGAAGCAAAAACAAGGCCTTTCACTCCTGTCTGCCTGTGCTTACAGTGTTTAAAGATGGAAAAACTTCATTTCCCTGTGGAAAGGAAGCAGGGAAAAGGCGTGGCCTGGCTTCTCTGAGCTCCATCCAGAGACAGAAGGAGACTTGGGGACTGGCTTAGAGATTTCAACCAAAGCGGAATAAATCAAATAAGAAGGGGAGAAAGGGAGAAGGCTGAAGATGGTAACTTGCTATTCTTAAATAAAATATTTCTTGATGAGAGAAAAGTCTAGAAAATGGCATTATGTAAAACACTCATTTACCCACCTCCAGCTGTGCTGAATCTTATTATTTGGGTTCATTTTCTTCAAATTCACAAAGAAATGTATATTGTAGACATAATTGGAGCTTTTATGTGCCCCTTGCTGGTCTCGTTTTTTCCCTCTTTTATCTGAGCTAGGCATCATTACCTTGCATGGTCTAAATAGTTTTCGGTAGAAACTGTAGAAAAACAGTTGCACATGTGTTTACCATTTTTATAAAAAGAATTATACTCTGTGTATCTTTTGGAAATATCATTCTTCCCTTTCAATTTTCTACCTTAGAAGTTATATACTGTAAAATGCATCCTTCAGAAGTGCAATTCTGTGGTTCTCGCGCACCCTCAAGCTGTAGAGTCGTTGCGTCTGCGTGATCACAGCAGAGTTGCGTCGTCTGCCCAGGAATCCTCCCTTGGCGAACGGCCCCACTCCCCACCTCACTGGACCCTGGCATCTGCGAATCCGTGTCCCACTGTGTGGCTTTACCTGCTGCGAACGTCTCCGATCAGGGGACAGACACACAGCCCACCACGTCTCAGGACTGACTTCTGTCATGGGGGGCAGTGGTTTTGCGGGGGCTTCATCAGCACTTCACCCTTTACACGGCCAAACAATACTCAGCTGGACGAAGCCCCCACGTTTTGTGTACCTGCTCCCCCGTGATGGGCACGTTGTGTTCCTCCCTTCTGGCTTTGGATAATGCTGCTGTGAACACTGATGCATGAGTTTTAAGTTTCACTTGAGTACAGAGCTCAAAATGGATTGCTGGGGCGTGCGGGGACACGCCACTTAATGTTTTTTTCTTTGTTTTGAGACAGGGCCTTGCTTTGTAGTTCAGGCTGGCCCTGAGCTCAGCCTTGAAGTCAGCAATCCTCCGGCCTCTGTCTGCTGAGTGCTGGGATTACAGATGTGAGTCACCACGCCTGGCACTGTGGTGTGTGGTTATTGGGGATCGAGCCTGGGACCTTGTGCTTACAAGGCAGGCACTGGAACCAGTGCTAAAAATTTTTTATATTTGGGATGCTCACCCTTTATCAGACATACAAATTGCAGATATTTTACCCAAGCTGTAAGCTGTCTTTTTACTTTATTCATAATTCCTTTGAAGTACATGGCTTTTCATTTTGACTAATTTGCTATCTTTCCTCCCGTGCTTATGCTTTTGATTTCATATCTAAGAAGCCATTGCCTGAACCAAGGACACAGAGCTTGTTGTCTATTTTCTTCTAATAGTTTTATAGTTTTACTGTTACAGTTAGAGTTCTGCTCTGCTTTCTGTTAATCTTTTTGTGTTGTATAATTTAGGAATTGAGTGTTTTATATTTTTTGTGGATTATCCAAACACCTTTTATTGAAAAGATGATTCTTTTACCTCTTGAACTACTTAGACAGTTGGTCATAAATGTCCGAGTTTGTTTCCTTGCTCTAAGTAGGTTTTCTTCCTTTGATTTATGTGAGCCTGAAGTTTGCATTGAATTTATGGATCAATTCGGAGGTACTGTCACCTTAACTTTATTAAGTCATCCAATTCATGAATATAGGAGGTCTCTCCATTTATTTAGCTCTTTAAAAATTCCTTCAATGGTATTTTGTAGTTATATGTACACATTTTGTTAAATTAATTCCCAGATTTTTCTTGAAATTATTCAGTAAATGGGATTGTTTTCTTAATTTCATTTTGAGATTGTTCATAGCTAGCGTAAAAAAGATTTGTATATTGATCTTTTGTCTTATAACCTTGGTTAAGTCACTTTTTGGCTTTTATGATTTTGTTTTGCTTTGTTATAGGTGTATGTGTGGGTGTCTTAGAATTTCCCATAGAAGTTTTATTTCATCTAGCATTAGAGGAAGTGCTCCCCCTTCTTTCCTGATCTTGGTGCTTTTTTCTTGCCCAATGCCCTGTTGGGAGCTTGACAGAATGTGGAGCAGAAGTAAGAGGCGGCCTCTTTGTCACGTTCCCAGCGTTCGGCAGGAGGCTTGCATCCCATGATCCATATATTAGTTGTGGATTTTTTCATAGCCATGCTCTCAGGCTAAGAGCATTTCCTTCTCTTCCTATTTTGTTGAATGTTTTTAATGTGAAAGGATGGTAGGGTCGTCACATGCATTTTCAATTAAAATGACCAGGTAGCCACAGTGTAATCCCAGTGCCCTTGGAGGCGGTGGCAGGGGCTTGTATGTTTGAGTCACACTTGAACAACGTGCTAAGATCACCTCGAGATGAAAAATACAGAGGGCAGAGGAGCTGCTCAGAGCAGAGTGTGCGTGTTCGACCTTTGAATCGCCACAAAAACAAAGTGAAAACCACAGACTGTTTTTCCTCTTAATTAGAATAATATGACACATTACTTTGATTTATTTTCATATGCTGAATCACTTTTGGGTTCTTGGAATAATTCACACTCGCTGATAGCGTATAGGCCCTTCAGATGTTGGTAGATTCACTTCGCAGGAGTTTTGTTGAGAATTTTGCATCTGTATTCTTTAGGACCACTGGATGTGTGGTTTGACTCATGATGCTGTCTCTGCAGGACTCTCCTGTTAGGGTAATGATGGACTCAGGATATGAACTGGGACACATCCCTTGCTCTTTGAGGGGGAGTAAGAGTCCGTGAACTATTAGTGTTAATTCTTTATTCAACTTTAGGTGGATTTCATCAGTGAAGCTGTTTGCTTCTCGATTTCTTTTTGGGAAGGTTTTGAACACTCATTTATTTTTAGGCTAGTGGAGATTATCTATTTTTTTAAAAGTCGTTTTGGTAGGTCTTGCCTTTGGAGGAGGCAAGGCCTGTTCCATCTAGTTATCTAATTTGTTGTCTCCCAGTTATTATGATTGTTCCCTTGTGACTTAGAAAATCGATGATGTCTCTGGAGAGGGCTCCTCCCTCATCTCTCGTGCTAGTTTGCTCCTCGTCTCCTTTTCTCTGGCCTGTCTCGCGAGAGGTTTGCCGACTTCCTTGAACTTTTCGAGAAACAACTTGCTCTTGTAGATTTTCTCTGTTCTCCATCTCACTCGCTCCCACTGTACCTCTTTTTCCCTCTGTTTACTTTTGCCTTCTGTTTCTAGTTTGTTCCTGTGGAAGGTTAAGTTATGAGAGCTGTGCTTTCTTTCTTTCTTTCTTTTTTTTTTTTTTTTTTGAGACAGGGTCTCGCTTTGTGTTCAGGCTGGCCCTGAGCTCAGCCTCAGACTCACATCACAGCAATCCTCCTGCTTCTGCCTCCCGAGTGCTGGGATTACAGGCGTGAGCCACCACGCCCGGCACTGTGGTATGTGGTACTGGTTGCTGCTGGGGTGAGTCTCCACACCCAGTATTGTACGTGGTTACCGGGGGATCAAACCGGGTCCTTGCATTTGCAAGACAGGCACTGGAACTACTGAGCTAAATCTCCGGCCCGAGCTGTGCTTTCTTTCCAAAAAATACAAAGACAGTTTGCAGCGCAGTCCCCACGAGCCCTGTTTCCTGTGACTCGTAAGTTTCGCGGCACTGTAATGAGGAATGCTGTTTAATTTTGACACACTTAGGACCTTCTCCATTCCCATTGTCGATTTCTAGTTTTTACTGTCGTGGTGGGAGGTTATAAAGCATATGATTTCAGCTCTTTTCATTTGGCTGGGGCTGTTTCATGCCTGGTTTCCGCCCAGCCCGGCGCTGGAGGCCGTCACGGGTGTGGGAAGAGGCATCGCACTGTCCATCCTGTGCTTTGAGGCCCGCAGGTCTGCCTGCTCTGTCTGGCGGGAGCCCCGGTGCTTGGCCACCTGCTGAGGCACTCATGCTAACCACCCTGGAGGAGGCCAGTGCGGTCCACAGCGGCCCCGTCCAGTCCTTCGTCACTCCTGTGTCTGGAGGAGGCCAGTGCGGTCCACAGCGGCCCCGTCCAGTCCTTCGTCTCTCCTGTGTCTGGAGGAGGCCAGTGCGGTCCACAGCGGCCCCGTCCAGTCCTCCGTCTCTCCTGTGTCTGGTCTGTGCAGTTTGGCGGTCACAGCGGAGCACCCTTATGTGATGGCACACTCGTGATGAGTTCCCCACTGTCACTGTAGAGTGCCCTTCTCTTCCTCTAGTGCTAATTTCATCTTAGAGTCTACTCAGACTTTAGTGTGTGTGTAGCTACCTAGCTGTCCTTTTGTTAGTTTAGCTGGTGTGACTCTTTCTGGTGACCCTCCCCTGCCATGGCTCTTAGCCACATTTGATGGGGAAACCGCTTGTAATTTAATCTCTCTTAAAGTGAGGAGCTAACTCTAAGTCTGTAGAGGTCCGTGGAACTTCAGCAAAGCGGCACAGACGGTTCTAGTGGTTGGACAGGGGTGCGGGAATCTGGCAGGGATTCTGGGGCTCGTTCTGCCCCGCTGTTTCACTCAAATCTGCCCTTTGAGTTTTCAGTGGGCCTTAGGAAGAGGTCAGCACGTAGCCACTTAGATTTCATGTTTCGAATTGGAAAAGCAGCCCACGCCAGGTGTGCACTTTCTGGGTCAGAACTCCACGTTCCGAGGTCGCATCCCTGCTCAGGCTGGCCCTGAGCTCAGCCTCAGACTCACATCACAGCACTCAGTGCTGAGCTGAGAGCCACAGACGGGCCGGGTCTCAGGTCTGTCTGCGTCAGGTGCTGCCCCGGGGAGGGGGTGTGGACCCTGGAGATGTGTGCTCAGGTGAGCGAGGGGTCACAGCTGAGCTGGGTACTCGTGAGGTGTCTGTGGACCCAGGGTGTGTTTCCACGGGATCACAAGGGTGGACAGGCTTTGGGGATTTGACGTGGGTGATAAACAGGCCTGTTGAGGGGTCTCAACCCCGCTAGCGGGGGCAGCAGGTTGTCGTCACATGGGAATGTAGGGCGGTGTCACCTCACCTTCTGCTCTTCAGGAAAAGCAGAAGTTCATTTGTTGTGTGGGTAATATTTGGGCTAGGTGGCACATGCCTGTAACCTCAGCAATCTGGGAAGCTGAGGCAGGAGGATCCTAAGTTCAATTTAGTGACTTAGGGAGACAGAATCTCACTAAAATAAAAAATAAAGAAGGGGTGAGGATATAGCTCATCATGAAGGCCCTGGTTCAATCTCTAGTACACACACACACACACATACACACAGCGCACACACGCACGCACACACACATGCACACGCACACACGCACACACACGCACATGTGCGCGCTCAGATTTTTCAGAAACGCAGAGTAGGGTGGGTAAGTAGAGCGACGGGCAGCCTTTGAATTTCCTCTCTACTTTCCCAGTCTGCCCGAAACTCTGTAAAGGAGCCCATCACCTGGACTCCTCCCGGGGAGGGCGGCCCCGGGAGTTTTTAAAGAGAACACTTTAGAGAGTTAAAGAGAACACTTAAAGAGAGCACAGCAGCGCCGTGACAGGAGGTCGCGAAGTCAGTCGGACTGATAAGGAGAGAGCGTTTGGATTCCGGGAGGAGTATGCCCCGATCTCGACCAGTGGCTTGTGAACATTTTTAGACTTCGCTGTCAGCTGCTGCCTGACTCGTCAACCAGAAGAACCACATGGGGAGAAAGCAGATGTGGTGGCAAGAAGGAAATGGGGAGCCGCGTGGGTCTGGGGAAGGCGTGAAAGGGGTGACTTGTCCACGCCGGCCCCGAAGCCGCCCTGGGACTCCGTGTGGGCTGGATCCAGCACGGGGGCGGTGTCAGGAGAGGACAGAGAGGTGACGGGGCGCAGACGGGCGCTGTGGCTCCGTCTCACGTGCACGCTCTCCAGCGCCCGGCTTTGCTGGATGCCAGCCTCGGTGCCCATTTCCTCCCAGCGCCTGTATTGCCCTGCACTTTCGCTGTGCAGTTCCTCTGAGACCTGTCACACCACTGAGGGCACCAGTCAGACCAGTAACTTAGCGGCAGGCGTGAGCGAGTGCCTCCTGTGTTCTAGGCAGCGGCTGTTCCTGGGCACGTCGGTGTGCCAGCGGGCAGCAAGCCTTGCTTCCCTTGCGTTTGTGTGTATGTGTGTATTTGTGCGGGTGGGTGACGATCAACACGGTCAGTCATGAACAGAGCGCTGGGGGATGAAGGCTGTGGCCAAGCCGGGTCAGGAGGGGCAGAGGCAGTCGGGACGGTCCCTGGCTGCAGAGGTGGCTCTGTCGGACAGACAGCCATTGCCCAAGGACCCGAAGAGCGTCCCTTGTTCATGCTGACTGTTTGGGACACATCCCCTCCCTATGATTACTTGGGCTTAAAATAGATTTTCTCATTTATTCAACAGATACTTGCTGAGGGACCGCCTGCCTCTCCCCACCCGGTAGGTCTCGGCACAGGTGTCAGTCCCGACAGAGGCGTTTCTTGGAACCCTGTCACTCTCTCTCTCATTGTGATTCATATTCTATTTTAAAATTAAAATAGCTGTTTATAAATTATAATTTTTTTTTAATTTTTAGAAGTTGAAGTTAACTTTTAAAAACAAGTTGACTTCTTCTGTTTTCCCGTGGAGACAGTATTTGGCATTACACAGACCCAGCTGTGGTTTATTCCCCTGCCCGGTCAGACAGGGACCACGTCTGTTTTGTCTGCTCCCACGAGCTCTCACGTGATGAGTGTGCGTGGTGCGTAGAAGGGGGGCTGCCGGGCGCCCTGGGGGCTGCGGCGGCAGAAGGGGCTTTGCCCTTTGGAGAGCATGCGTCCTCAGAGTCGAGACGTGTGTTTTGTGAGCAGTTGGTGGACACACGCATGCCAGCAGAAGGACATGCCAAGACAGCACACTGTCTGGAGCTCTTCGTCCCCAGGAAGCATCTCACGGGCTGCCCTCCCGGGCCTGGAGGGCCAAGGGATGAGTCCAGCAAACCCGTATCAGGCACCTGGCTGGCTCTGCCACTGAGCAGCAAGGACACCTTGCACCTCTGCCCTCAGTGAGTTCACAGCCAGGGAGGAGCCCAGGCAGGTTCAAGCGTCCCCGGAGTTCTGCCACAGATCATCTATCTGTGCCATCTCTGCTGACCTTGTGTTTTGGTCATTTTTCACATTAATGCACAGAAAATGGCTCATTAGAAAAACAAACCTGAGACAAAGACATCTTGTGCCATCTCTCTTGAGCCATTTCTAGGAAAAACACCTCCCCTATTTGGGGAGGGGAGCTGTTGCCATCTTTTCTCGGTGGCTCAGAGCCGTCCGGGAGTTTATGGGGGGAGGTGGTTTGTGGGTGGCACAGCTCCCTGGGGACGGCTCATGCTGGCAGACCCCGGCTCTCTCCCCTCCAGCGTCACTCTCTTACTCCCTCCTGTACAGTGACCATCGGTGTCCTCATTGCCACACACGACGGGGTCCCTGGTTAAGAGCTGCAGAGGACAAGCTGGTGGACGGGTCCCCAGTCTCTCCTCTTCAGTTTTACTGATAGGTCTGAGCTGCAGCCATACTGTGTGCTCAAAACCCTCTCAGCTGTGCCTCAGTGGTCCCTAGGTTCCCAGAAAAGGGTCAGCCTTCATTACAGTGACGTTTCCATGGGAAACAGGGCTTCTAGGATGCACCGTGTGGAGGGAGGTTGTACGCTTTGGCATGAAGGTATTGCACCCCTGAACCCTCCCAACACACATGCACACGCACATGCGCACGCATGCACACACTTGCCCAAATTACACACACACGTCTTCACCTCCAGAAAATATGACTAATGAGTATCTCATGGCTGGAACATCAATCCTGACTCGTCAAAGGCAGTTGTAATTATTAAATTGAGATAATAATAAAGCACTTTTCTAAATGGAAAAAGTTTATCTGGAGCAGGTAAAATTAATAGCTATCAACCCATTTCCATAGAAATGACTGATAGACATGCATTCCAGGGACCAGAAGTGAGGTTTCCTCTTTTCCTGTGCTTTGCAGAAAACTACAAAATGACTATAGCAAAAACTTATCCATACAAAATGACTCTGGGTAATTAATAGCTATTCTACGCATTACCCAACATGGTCCCCTCTAAGCTTGGTCCAACTCATGGGGTGGAAAGTCAGAGAGGAGAGGAGGTGCCATGGCTCAGAGGGCTGCTCGTCTGACTACCCGGAGCCTGGCCACCCCTTCGTACCCCAGGGTTGAAGTGTAGGTTTAGCAGCATAAACAGTGAGTGCTGGACAGAGCTGTGTCTCTGCTGGTTTGGGGTCATCAGGATGGATGCACAGTGCTGAACAGTGCCCGGAGTGAGTGCAGTCCAGCCCCTTGTCCATCCTCGTGACTCCACTCAGCACGGGCAGTGGGGCATTGGTGCCAGTTGCTCACCTTCCTGGAGAGGAAACGAATGGAGAGAGCAGCACAAATGCCTTATGGATATGAAACAAACCAGTGGTTCTCTGTCTGCCCTGTCCAACATGGTGGCCATCTGCCATGTGTGGCTGCTGAGCACTGGAGACAGAGCTAGTGTGTCTGATTGCTAGATACTTCATTTTTTTTTTGATGCTATTGTGAAAGGAATTTGTTTCCCCAATTTTTCCCTCAGTGAGTCTGTCATCTGTGTGTAGGAAAGATACTGATTTTTGAGTGTTGATCTTCCACCTAGCTCCTGTACTGAATCTGATGATTAAATCTAGTGTCATTTTGCTGAGTTTTTGGGCTCTTCTATGTACAGTATTATGTCATCAGCAAATAGTGACAGCTTAACTTCCTCCTTTCCTATCTTTATTCCTTTTATTTCTTTTTCTTGTCAAATTGCTGTGGCTAATGTCTCTAGAACTATTTTGAACAGGAATAGTGACCGTGGACATCCTTGTTTCTGAATTTAGTGTGAAAGGTTTCAGTTTTTGACTGTTTAATATGATGCCAGATGTTGGCTTTTCATTAACAGCTTCTGTCAGGTTGAGATAAAAACCTATTCTAGTTTTCTGGAGAGTTTTAATCATGAATGGGTGTTGATTTTGTCAAATGCCTTTTCTGCATCTATTAAGATGATCATTTCATTTTTGTCCTTGGCTCTGTTAATACAGTGTATTACATTTATTGATTTATGTATGCTGAACTATCTTTAAATTCTTGGGACGAATCCAACTTGGTCAGGGTGTGTGATCTTCTTGATGATTCTCTGTGTTCTGTTTGCCAGCATCTTACTGAGAATTTTTGCTTCTCTATTAATTAGGGAGATTGGCGTGTGGTTCTCTTTCTTGATTGGGTCTTTGTCTGCTTTTGGAATCAAGGTAATAGGTGCTTCAAGAGTGTGAGAAGAAAGGTGGTAGTGGGTATGTGGACTGGTACAACCACGGTGGAGATCAGTGTGGAAATTCCTCAAAAAACTATGATTAGAGGTCCGATTTGACCTTGCTATTCCCGATGGGTATATTCATGGAAGAATGAAAAGCATCACAACACAGCGACATATGTACACCTATGTTTATAGCAGCACAGTTTGTAATACTTGAATCTTGGAAATAGCCCAAATGCCATCAACCAGAGACTGGATAAAGAAGGTGTGGTTTCTTTCTTTCTTTCTTTCTTTTTTTTTTTTAGTCAAAGGAGTATTACTCAGCCATAGAGAACCATAAATTAGAGACATTTATAGCTAAATAGATGCACATTGAGGCTATGCTCTTACATGAAATAAATAGGACACAGATATATAAACACCATACTATTTCTCTACTGTGAGGTCCAGAGTGTATGACAGGTATTGTGAAATAGGAAGAAGATATTCAAAGGGAAAGAGGAACTGAGTGAGAGCTGGGGAAAGCAAAGAAGGAAAGGAAACAATTTGATGGTAAAAGGAAAAAATGAAACAAAACTTAGGTACATGGGGGGAAGAAGGGCTGAATGGAGAGGATGAGACTGGGAAAAATAAGAATCAAGATGTGTCAGGTACAGGTACAAATTCTCAATGAGGAATGTGATCATAATGTATTCCTAAAGTGTACCAATAAGCTCAGTTCATTAAAGAAGAATGAGAATCTGATTATAATTTTTTCCATTTTCAAATGAATTTCCTTTGAAGGTAAATAGCCACTTGTGGCTGGTGGGTGCTGTAGTTGATATTACAGTATCTGAGTGGTTTTCAAAACTTTTCCAAGACATGTCCAGTTCCATTGGGGGCTGGTGTCTGATTGGTGTACTATTTCTCTCAAGTCACATCAGTGCAGTTAGGTTTTGTCAATACCATTATTACATCTGGATGTTGCCCAATACCTCCTGGCACGGCAGGGAAGCGTACGGACGTGGGCCCCCACTTCCAGCCCTACGTCTTCAGGCAGCAGGGTTGTCCACGGCTGAGGCTTCCACTGGATAGGTCCCTGGCGGGCAGCAGCTGCTGTCTCATACATGCTTTCCGGAGTGCAGGCCTTGCCCAGGCTCAGGGCCGGGAGGGAGAGTCCTCTGTTCACTTTAGTCTGACAGCCTCATGGTCCAGGGTGGTGTCAGCCACCCTTCAGGCCCGGTGGGACTCGGGCCTGGGGCCGTGGAGCCAGTTCCTCTGCTGTCGCCTTCCTTGGTAGATGCTTGGAGGTAGAGACCAGAGATGGAGGAGCTGATCGGCTCTGGCTGCCTGGTGTGCTGTTTCCACTCTCCTTGGTTACTTCCTTGTCAGTGCGGTGGTCAGCCTGCAATTCACAAGAGCCTCTCCTCGTATAAAACATGCAGAGTAAGAGGCCTTTTTGTAACGTGCTCCCTGTCCTCCTTCCTCTCGTTCTCCTCCAGGCACGCACAGAGGCCAGGCCTGGACTGAGGCGGGCAGGGTTTCCCTACATGCGTCTCACCGCACGTGGGGCTGCCGAGAAGAAAAATCAAGGGTGCCCTCTCCGGCACGCAGGCTGTAGGACAGTCTCGGAGTTTCTGAAGTCCTTTCTCACTGTTGGTCTCATGCTGCTCCTCCAAGCACATCAAGCCACCATACTCTACCCAAATTCTGAAGCTTAGCAAGATTGACTCATCGGTCCATAAACCCACAGCCGGGAAGCAGCAGGAATAGCTGCAGTCAGGAAGGGCCCCGCACTGGGGGAAGCCGGGCTGGCTGGAAAGGCCCCGCACTGGGGACGCTGGCCGGGCTGGAAGGGCCCTGTGCTGCTCCTGTGTGGGCTGTGCAGGCCTGGAGGGGCTGCTGTGTGCAGTGTGCCCGGATGTGCCCTATGCGAGTCCCTCACTCAGGGAAGCTGGGGAGCTGTGGCACAGGGGTGGCCCTGAGCGGGCTCTGCCCACGTCCAGGCCAAGTTATGTGCTCTACGCTGAGCTTTAATGCGTTTGTTTTCCAGACCAAATGGCTCCTTCTATGAGATCTTGCAAGTGGACTTTGGAATCGACAACAGCAGTGACCTGGCTGGGGCCCAGCAGATTACCTGGCAGGTAGAGTACCCCGCCGAGGACTCCATGAGTGAGCTGGTCGTCTCCGAGATCTTCGTCAGCCAGACGACCTTCGTGGGCATCGTCCCTCTTGCCATGGTGAGAAACTCGGCCTCAGAGCAGTGGAGACTTTTCTCTCCACTCTTCTCTTTCTCTTAGGTGCATGAAACATTGTAGACTCTGTTACTTCTCGTGCACTATGCACATTGTTTAGCCAAGGAAAATTCATGTAAATACCATCTCGTTTATCTGCTTTCCGTCATGACTCCCTGGAAACTACTCAAGGTCTACTGCGTGCGTCTTTCTCTAGTGTGGATGTGGCTGAATGGTGTCCCGGGAGCCCTTGTCCTTTACCGTCTCCGTCTGTGTGTCAGCACTGAGTGCTGCGCCCTGGGAGGGGGCTTCACTGAAACGCGTCGGGATGAGGCTGAGAACAGCGGCTCCACGTGAGGGACCTGCCCCATGTGGGTGGCTTCGCCCTGAGAGTCCCCGGGTGGCCCTGGAATTGGCAAACCTCGAAGTGCAGCTGGATGGACCAGAAGAACACTGTCAGGACCTGAGCGGCTGAGCAGGGCCCGGTCCCAGGACCCACTAGAGCACCTGTGTTTTGTTTCCCTGGCAGGAGCTGAGTGTAGCTGTACACCCTCTCTGAGTGTAGCTGAAATTCCATCTGTACCCACTGTGCTTGGGAAGCAGGTCATGGGTGGGAGTCCCAGGCCTAGAGGGGCTGCAGTTGGCTCCGGGCCCAGGGCAGGACATGTGGGGCTTCCTGCCCTCTGCACCCCGAGACCCCCAATGTATTCTGCCCTGCTTGGACACCCATCTAGACTCCTGTGAGGGTGTGGACCCCAAATGCTGCATGACAGCCCTTGGTACTTGTGCTCTTCCATTACCCGAGTGGGACAGCAGCGGTAGTGTGGCCCTACAGGTGCAACCTGACATCCACAGCCCACTTTGCCATCATTCTCCGTGTTTGCCTGTGCTGTGCATCTCCCCACGTCTGCCTCCTCTGCTTCAGCTCAGTCGTGGACAGGCATCTCCCTGGGTGACACTGGCTGTAGGTCCCGGACCCTCTGTCTGCGGCATGGTCGTGCTGTACCTCCTCCCTGGCCGTCGTCCCTGGCTGGTGTTCTGAGTTCATTCTGTGCTGTCTTCGTCCTCAGAGGCAGGGCCGTGAGGGCGGGCCCGCGTCAGACCGTGCATGGCACAGTGGATGTCTGTCAGAGGCGTGAGTGAAACCAGGCTTTGTCTCAGGCATCCGGGGCCACCTAGCTTGTGAAGACTGGACTGAGGAGGAGATTGTCCCCATCGGCAGTGGTCCGGGTTTTGGTTTGGTGGCAGCTACAGCCTGGTAGGCAAGCACCCGTTAAGGGACAGAGAGGGGCTGTGGGCCTCAGGGAGAGATGCAGCACCCTGCAGGCCGGTCCCTCCCACTCGCCCGAGGGGAGGCGGAGCCTGTGACCCTCTCCTGAGGCACCTGGACCACCCTGCTCCAGGTCTGACTCCCTGCAGGCGCTGCGGCACTGACGCTGCTGCAGCCTGCGAGAGGAGCTGGGTGGTGTGTGTGTTCACCTGCTGGGAGGCCGCGGCCGCGTGAGGGCAGGACCGGACCGAGTGCAGCTCAGGCCAACCATAACCTGTTGCCTGCCTGCAAATAAAACTGTTGGAAACACAGGGTCAGGGGTCGTCATGGGGAAAGAACAGGAGCTGGAAAGAAAGCTGCTGGTTATATGTGAATATGAAGGCCAAGCAGAGAAGCAGGCACGTGGCCCGCGTGCTCCCACCCGGCTGCCGCGGGCACCTCTCCCCGCTGGTGACCGGCTGTCTGCTCCTTGGTGCCCGGTGCAGAGCGCAGCGAACAGAACTGCACACCTGCCCTGTGGAGCTGGTTCAAGTGCGGCCTGCCGCCCGCATGTCTGCGCTGTCCTCACGTCTGCCCCGTCCCCGAGGACACTGGTTTAATCGTCTCCCACTCCGCGTTTCTGTGGCCTTCAGCAGCGCCCCCTGGGCTGAGCTTCACGGCGGACGTTTCTGTGTTCACATCAGACACCGTGGGCAGAAGCGCTCAGGTGGGTGGGTGGGTTGTGTCGTATGTGATGCCGTATCTCACAGGTCTGAAGTCACTCTAGGTGCCTGGAGTTGCTTGCTGGCATTTCCTGAAGATTAGGCGAGATACATCAGGTGCACTGTGTTTGCATGCTGGTCCAGCACAGTGTGTGCACTCAGTGGTTAGCTCTCGTTATTTCTTTGCTGTTGCTACGTGAGCTTCCCTCGTAGGCATCCCTGTCATACTATGGGAGAAGGCTGAACAGGAGTTCAACAGCAGGACAGGTTTGGGGGGTCTGCTGGGCCGAGCCAGTCTCATCCACAAGTGACAGAGTGGACACACGGTGGAGAGAGAGGAAGAGGGAGGGAAGGGAAGTGGGAGGGGAGGAAGGGGGGAGAGAGGGAGAACGTGAGCCCACTGTGGAGGTCTGGTCTACAGCGAGGGAGTCAAGGAGGAAAGAGCAGGAGGGGCTGCTCTGTCTAATTCTTGGTGGCGCGTGGACTCAGCTGGGTAGCAAAGGGCAGGAGGGTGAGGCTGCCCCGAGGGTGCGGCGGAGGCTGTGCCAGGATGGGGAAAGGGCAGCCTCGCTGGCCGGGCTTCATCCACTGTGCTGGGACATCAAGTCTCTGCTCTGGGCTCATCTTTTATTCATTTGCTTGGATTATTTATTACAGACTGTGAAGGTTGTGTTGATCCCACAGACACCCGGGAGGGGCCTGTGGCCTGTGGTGGGAAAGTGTGCCGTGGGACTCAGGTGGGAGTATGACCCACAGTGGGGGTTTCAGGAACGGACCGGAAGTGCAAGTCGTGAAGGTGTCCCCTCAGGAAGGGCCGCCAGGCAGGCTCAACACACCCGGTGCTGCTGCTTTTGCTTCGCGTCCTTTCCCCCAAGTGAGGGCACAGGCTTCAGGCCCCTCTGTGGATGCAGCCACAGGCGCCATCTTGTAGGAAGAGAGCAGACCCTCGCCAGACACAGGTCCTGGCGGCACCTGCCTTGGGTTCCTGGTGTTCCGAGCGAGGCGATGCATTTCTGCTCCACACGGACTATTCTGTCAGAGCAGCGCGTCGAGCCTGGTGCCTATCGGAGGCGCCCTCTCAGTGACTGGTGCATGTAGCATCGGCACGGCAGATGCGCTCCTGGTCCTGGTCAGGCCGGACAGATCGCTGGCCAGATTCCCACCCTGTGTGAGCCACCTTGTGTTAGGACTGCTTGGAACACAGCTCCGTGATGGAGCCAGAGCCTCCTGCTCGCTGAGAGAGTCTGTGGTTGTTCAGCTGTCTGATGTGAGTGGCGCAGGAGGGAGGAAGCGCGCCCTGGCCGGCAGGTCAGGCTTTGGGGATGTGTTGCTGTGGTGAAGGCACGTGGACTGAGAAAGATGTGAATCTGCTGCGACTGGTGAGCTGGTGAGGACCAGCTCCGACTGAGACCCCTGAGGCACTTCCGGCCTTTGAAATCTTTACCTGAGGCCCAGGGAGTTGCCGTCAGAATTTGGCTAATATTTCCTAAACTTGAGACATTAATACATTATCGTTTCTTATTTTTCTATAATCTTACTTTATATGCATTTATATGTGTACATATTTTTCTTTCAAAATATTTATATTTTTAGATAAAACTTTCTATGCATAATTTAGATAGGAAATCAGCCTCTTTGGGTATAAATATGAAGATGAATTTTGTTTTTGAGACAAGGTCTTGTTGTAGTTCAGGCTGGCCATGATCTCACTTTGCAGCCCAGGAGAGTCTCCAACTCATAGCAACCTGCCTTCCTCTGCCTCCTGAGTGCTGGATTATACATGTGAGCCATCATTGTTATATGTGGTTACCGGGGATAAAACTCAGGATCTTGCGCGAGAACTTTGCCACCAGAGTTCTGGGGTCTTGCCTTATGTTCTATGCTTGATACCTTCTAGATGGTGAATAATGCTTTTAGTTTTTTTTTTTTTTCCCCCTGAGATAAGGTCTCACTTTGTAGTTCAGCCTAGTCCTGAACTCAAGCTCGAACTCGGCAATCCTCCTGCCTCTGCCTCCCGAGTGCTGGGATTACAGGTGTGAGCCACCACGCCCAGCACTGTGGTATGTGGTGCTGATTGCTGGTGGGTGTGAGTCACCACGCTGGACATTGTTGTATGTGGTTACTGGGGATCAAACTTGGGTCCTTGCATTTGCAAGGCAGGCACCAGAACCACTGAGCTAAATCCCCAGTCCTGGTGAATCATTCTTGACAACATGAAAGTAAATATGCAGCTTTGAGAGAGCATGGCCTGCAGAGACACCAGGCGTGGAGGGTTGGTGGGTCAGGCGGGCAGGCTTGCAATGGGCAGTAGCTGTGGTGAGTCACACATTCATCTGTGCAGCCATCCGTCCATCCATGCGTCTTTCCATGCACCCACCACGCAGACATCCATCTGCCCACAGTCTACTCCTCCACAGATCTGTGGATCTGTCCAGCCAAGTATCCATTCATTCATCCACTAGCCATCCACTTAGCAGTCCACGCACCCACCCATGCGTGTGGCATCCATCTATACATCGTCCGTCTGTCCATCTATACATCCGTCCGTCTGTCCATCTATACATCCGTCCGTCTGTCCATCCATCCACCGCACATTTGCTCCTCCATCCAGCCTATCACAACCACAGCATTTATTTAGCACACGCATTCCAGAGGCATCGCTTTCTGCTGTATGAAAAGAGAGAAAATGGAACTGATGAAGATTTTGAGGTTGAAGTCATTAGGCCTTAGAAGCTGTTTGTGCCTAAATTTAAACGTTGGAACCTCCTTACGAGGACAGCGCGCAGGGGCTGTGGCCTGGGCAGTGACAGGGTGCTTTCTGCATCATCTTTCAAGGTGCTGTGGTCTTTCTGCTGTGCTCTCCACGTGAGAAATGCTAACTAGTGTGACTGTCTCTTTTCTTTCTCCCCCGAAAGTGCATGTTTTCTTCTTTTCCCTCATAGTGTTCTTTTTCTTTGGTTTTCTGTCCAATTACTGAGCTTTGAGCTCAAAGATTTGTTCCTGTGGGTGGCTTGGAGTTAGGACTGCAGCCCACTATTCAACTACAGTTCTTAAAACTAAAAAGCTCAGCTCTGCACATGTAGATAAAAAACACATTATCTTTCAAAAAGATTGGAATAAAAAAAAATGAACGCACTTGGTGAGTTTCTAGGCAACTGGGAATAGGGGCCAGCATAGGCTGGGGAAAGAGTCAGATTCCCTTTTAGTCTCTCTGGCCTGGCACCTTGTGGCACGGCCTGGGCACAAATGCGTCTTTATTCCAAGCGGTGTTTGTGTGCCAACTGTGCCAGCGTTGTTCTAGGGCACCACGGGGAGTGGGGCAGGCAGGGTCTCAGCTCTGCTCACATGGGGGCGCACACTGACAAGCGCCGGAGCTGGAAGTGCTGGCACCTTGGAGAGACACGCTGCGGGAGGAGGTCCAGAGCCTGGGAGGGGCGGGCGGCGGTAGAAGGACCAGGAAAGCGTCTCGAGCACATGGCATTTGCTCTAGGACATGAGAAAGAAGAGCCAGCCAGAGAAAGCAGTGGGGGAGGGTGTTCAAGTAGGGCCAGTGTAAGTCGTCAGGTGGAATTCAGCGGGACAGGAAGGAGGGCGGGGCCAGGGATGGAGAGGGCGCTGAGGGCGGGGCGGGAGGGCAGAGGGGAGGAGGGCACGGTGCATGCGGGTCTTGAAGCCCATCTCCCGGCCAGTAGTTCCCTGAAGTTGCTGTGACAGTCCACGTGCACCACAGCTGGAGTCAGTGGTGTGAAGCGGCTTTCGGGTCTAGGGGGCTGTGTCCTGTCCAGAGGCCGTGTGTCCTGGCAGCCTCGGCCCCTGGCTCCTTTCCTCTTGGATCTGACCTACCTCCTCCCTCCTGTAAGGACTCTGCTCACACTGGTCCTGCGGGAGAACCCAGGACCCCTCTCTCAGGACCTGGATGCCTTCACACCGGTGAAGTCCCAAATTCTGTGATGAGGGCGTGGCTGTCGGGGGAGCTCAGACACATAGCAGCCTGCAGGGTTTGTCCTGTGGCCCAGGTTTACAGAGAGAGCAAATGCTCGCAGGCATCTGCGCACCCAGCAAGTGGCAGGGCTGGTGTTGCCCATAGGCCCTGGCTCTGGGGTCTTCCTCCATCAGACCTGATGCTGCCCCTTCTTTGTGTTGTGAAACTATTGGCACCCTGAAGTCTTATGAAGGCGTATGAGTTTTGGAAATTAACAAGAAACCAATTGCACTGAAGTATTGTCATGGAAATACTCACAGAAGCAATCTGTGATGCAAGAATAGAGGTAGCACTTTATGGCATCGTGTGAAGCAACTCAAAGCCAGCTCTGCCACCAGGTGTAACATCTGGACAGTGTAACATCTGGGCACCGGGGGATGCTGTGCTCTTGTGTGACCTCGTACTGACTACAGTGCGGTGCACAAACATCTGCTGTGAGAAATGCTGGTGCTGCAGTGCCACTGTGGTCGGTGTTCTGCACACGTAGGTCATCAAAAGAAATGTTCACCTTCAGGTAGAGGCAGATACAGACAGAGGTGTGCATGTGTGTGTGTGCGCATGTGTCTCCGTGTATCTGCACATCTGTGCTTTTGTCTTTGTGTGTGTGTGTATTCATATTTGTGTGCATATGTGTGTGCGCAAAGGTTGATATGTGCATTTGTGCATGTATTTCCCACGGAATGTCACAAACCTCCACATTCCAACAACAGACCCGTTCCATGACCCAGATCAGATCCTGGCTGGGGTTTGCTTTGAGTGCAGTGGGAAGCCACAGACATGGAGTGATAATGTGTGTTCATGTGAACAGCAGCCTCAGGACAGTGTGCCTCTTCCAGCCCTAGAGCTCGGTTAGGACAGCCCTGGGGCCCACCACCTTCTTTTGTGGTGTGATGGATACTCCCTGTGCCAGCGTCACCTCTACGCCCCTGCACACTGGCTCCCGACCTGAGTCCTATGTGCCCACTTCATACACACATACGTGATTGTAGGATACCCCGATTGAGCTGTGTGTCGAGCGCGTTCCTCCCCAGCAACTTGTGAATAGCCACCAGCAGCCAGGTGCTGCTGCTCTGACTTCTGAGAGATGACTTTGTTGCTTTCTCTTCACGGGACATGATATTGACACCCGTAAGGCAACCTAAGGAAGGGGAGGTTTGTTTTGGCTCACAGTAACAGTGCAGGTTCCAGCCCATGGTGCGCAGCAGGAAGGAACAGAGGAAGGGCCGGACAGAGGAGCACTGCTCACCTCATGACGGAGAGGAAGCTGAGGGAGAGAGAGAGAGAGAGAGAGAGGGAGAGGAAGAGAGAGAGAGAGAGAGAGAGAGAAGGAGAGAGAGAGAGGGAGAGAGAGAAGGGGAGGACTCTTGCAGGCCACACCCTGGGGACACGCCCCCTCTAAGACCCCGCCCGGCTCCGAGCACTGTAGCCCCAGGCACCTTCCGTAGCCTAGCCTCTGCGACAGCAGTCCATTCAGTTTGCTTCCGTTTCCTCCTCCCTCTCTGTCCTTCCCCCACCCCCTCCCTCCTTTCTCTTCCCCCTTCCTCCCCTCCCCTCCTCCCTCACGCCCTCTTTCCTTCCTGTCCTTCCCCTGCTTGTCTCCTTTCTCCCTCCCCCCTTCCCGCGCTTCCTCTCACTCTCCATGGCTCTGCCCCCTCTCTCCTATCCCCCCCCCCGCCCCTCCTGTGGCACAGCCAGTGAGGCTCCAGCTGGCTTGGGGCGGGCAGTGTGTTTTACATCGTGTGCCCGCCGGTCCCCTGGAGCACTGTGGGGAGGCAGGAGAGCCCAGTCAGCTCGCACAAGTTGCAGCGAGAAGTCGCCACACACTGGCAGAACAGGCGGATGCGGGAGCCCAGGTGTCTGGGGTCAAGGTGGTGTCCAGAGAGACGCCCTCCCCGCTCTCCTGGCCTTGGGTCCCCATGGGTTCCTTACCTTGCAGTTCCCTCACAACAGTCTTCTCATCGCAGTCTGTGTGCCCATCTGTCTGTGTGTCTTCCCTCAGGAAAACACCTGTCACCAGAGTCAGGGTCTGTCTGAGTCCAACCGACTCAACTCAGTCAAGTCCACGCAAACCTGTGTCTGAGTCAGATCACGCCTGTAGCTCCAGGTGGGTGTGAACGTGGAGGATGCCCTTCAGCCGAAGCACACGCGCCACACATGTGCTGCTTGTTTCAGGGCCCAGTCTCCGCCCAGGCGACACCTGCAGCGGTGGTGCACTCCACACAGCCCCTGCCCCAGTCCCCGGCTGCCCTGCTGTCCCGCTGTGGGGAAGTAACGTTCAGGAGCACGGGCGACCAGGACTCAGGGCTTTGCTGTCTGAGTCATTTCGGTGGAGCCCTGATTTCAGAAGCCTACCTGGGAGGTCTGTACACGTCTGTCCCCTGAACAAGCTTGCCATTGTCCCTCCTTGGGGGGGGGGAGACCGCACAGCAGGTGTCCAGGGGTGTCCAGCATGAACCATGTGGATCTGTCTTGTGGCATTGGCAGACGGTGGCATCCTGTTACCCACACACAGCTTTACCTGACTGATCCACCTGCTCTCAGCTAGAAGCAGCCATGCTAAATAGTCAAGGACAGTGTTGGTCCAGGCGGCACTCTTTACAGATGGCCAAGAATCTACACCCTTGTTGTGGAAATGAAGCCGTGTGCTTATCAATGCCACCCTGGCGCTGCTGGCAGAGCCAGGGCCTGGACTACGGCTGGCCTCCGTGGTCTCCTGCCCCATGGTGCCAGTACAAGGCTTAGCAGACCTGTCCCCTGTGGCCCCCTAGCTGGATTCGCATGTTACGCCAAGTAGTAGGAAAGGACGGCTTTGCGGAGGGAGAACTGCAGTCGCTAAGTGGACAGGAAGGGAAGGCCCACGCAGACGTTGGTTTGGCCGATGGCCAAGGGGGATTACAGTTTCCAAAGGGAGAAGGACGGCATGAGCCCACCCAGCTAAGTGGGTTCAGGGAGAGCGATGGATTTGTGCATGTCTGTGGCAGGGACAAGACGTGGCACATCTTTAAAGGTTCTGTCACTTCCATTAATATTCATGACCGCGCCTTGAAGACAGCCGTCGCGGTGCTTTCATCAGACTTCCATCCTGAGCCGCTGGGCCCCGCCCGGCAGAACTGAGCACCGCAGCGCATCTGACACCTCCGCGAAGGTGGCGGACACTCGGGAAGCTGCCTTCTGAGACAGCCAGTTTCTGCAGTTGACAGCCGAGCGGATGTTCATCACCACTCAGCTGGGAATGTGGAAGCTGTTCCTTCGCCTTCCACTTCTGGTCACTGCCCGAAGCCACAGGTCCGAGTGGGTGTGGACAGGTGGCGTGGCTGGCTTTTCAGGCCCAGGGCGGAGACCCTGCTCTGGACGAAAGAAGATGCTGCACCAGGAGAGTCAGCTCTCTGCCTGCAGAGTGTGTGCCCCTGGGCACCTGAGCCGTGCTGATCCTGCCTCGTCCCCCGCACAGCCGCACCGTGAAGTCATCAGTATACATGCTGACCTTGCTACATGGCTGTTTTTTTTTTTTTTCCTTTCAAGACAAGGTCTTGCTTTCTAATTGAAACTGGCCCTGACCTCACTGTATAGCCCAGGGCAGCCTCGAACTCAGCAATCCTCCTGCCTCTGCCTTCCAGGTGCTCGGATTACAGGCATGAGCCACCATGTCTGGCATTGTGTATGGTACTGGGGACCGAACTCGGGACCTTGCCAGGCACATGGGAACCACCGAGCTAGATCACCGACCTCTTGCTACTGTCTGTACAATACATATTGACCATTTATTTTTAGTTTTTGTTCAAAGAGGAAATAATTAAGAACTGTGATGAAAATAAAAGATCTTCAATAATGGCGACGTGTCCACCCAGTGGATACCACATGCGAAGTTGGCCCCCATCCCAGAGCACGGGTGCTGCGTGTCAGCCCCACCTGCGCCCACAGCGAGGACACGCTCCAGCCCGCTGTTCCTTCTTGGCCTGCTGCTGAGCCCGGCAAGGGTCAACATGACGCTCTCCGAGCCTCTATCTTCTCCGTTCCAAGGACGTCACCATGGCGGCAGTCCCAGGTGCGCCCGCTAGATGGCGCTGGGAAACCAGGTTGTGGCCCAGGTGCGCGCCCCGCGCCCCTCCCCCACAGGGCTCCTGAACTCCTGCCCTGGCCCCTTCTCTCCAGTTCGCTGATCGCTGCACCAGGAGGTTTGATCCCAGGGATTTCCGGTTTCCCCTGGAGCCCGAGCAAACCGGGGCTCCACCTGCAGCCCACGCAGGGCTGAGCACCTCACCTGCCCCAGACACCTGCAGTAGGGTTGCCTACCTGAGCGTGGACAGCTGTCCACATTACTTAAAATGATGCGCAGTACTCTACAATTCCTAGACAGCCTGGGATAAATGAGAATCCCTCACCCTGGTGCGCAGAGCCAGCACCCGCGGTCTGATCCAGGCCCGTGCAGCCTCCAGAGCTGGCCCTCTGGGCAGATGGATCACAGGCGGACCCACACTGTGTGGTAATGAGCCCCGCTGTACAGCTGCTAAGTTTCCTGTTTACTTATATTTAATAAAAGACAAAACCCCAATGTGAAACTCCTGAGTTTCAAAACATATTAGCCACTTCAACAAATACTTTTTTAAAAACACTTTTGCTATGATTAGGGAAAAAAAATCTAGAAAAATCAAGGGCTGAGCCATACTTCACTTTTATTGTTGCCATCCCCACACTCTCACTCCTGCTGGGACTGCGCTCTCTTTTGATGCCATCACTTAATTTAGTGCAGAACTCATGTTATCCAGGATGGTCACCACGAGCTTAGCTGTGGCTGTTGAAATTAATATTTGGTAAATTTAAATAAAACCCTTGGCCACAGAGTGGCCGCATTCAAGTGCTCAGCGGTGTGCACAGTGCAGATGCGGAAGAGCCCAGCGGAGGGGAGGCCTGTGCGGCTGTGCAGGTGCTGACCGGCCTGCCCTGGCCAAGGGATGGCAGCGCCCGGCCTCCCGCTCCCCACGCCTGGACACAGTGCCCTGACCACGAACTCACCTCATCCCGAGGGCTGGCTGTCACTCGCTGGTCAGTGAAGGCTCGGGCCCTGCGCGCAGCCTTCGGAGTCTGCCTCGCGTACACAGGCAGGTCTCAGGGTCCTCAGGGAGACACGGCCCAGGACTTCCCAGGTACCCCACATGGGGAAGGGCGCTGTCACCTTCCTTCTAGAGCTCTTTAAGGGTCAGATCTGTACCTGAGACACTCGGAAGCAGATGGCCGGCATTCTGGTTATAGCTCAGGACCTTCGTATGACTTGACTCTTTTTATATTGATCAGAGTTTGCTTTTATGGTGTAGAAAATGATTCTTCTTGTTCCATGCTGTGTAGCTGTTAACTGGAATATTTTGTAAATGTCCGTCAGAGCGGTTGATAGTCTTGTGAAAGTCACTAAATTCTTGCTGATTTCCTGCCCTTTTGCTATATCTGTTTTTTATTTTATTTTTTTTATGTTTTTTGAGACAGGGTCTTGCTTTGTAATTCAGGCTGGTCCTGAACTCAGCCTCAGACTCAGTAATCCTCCTGCCTCCGCCTCCCGAGTGCTGGGATTACAGGCGTGAACCACCACACCCGGCACTGTGGTATGTGGTACTGATTGCTGCTGGGTATGAGTCTCCATGCCCAGCATTGTTGTATGTGGTTACCAGGGATCAACCCGGGCCCTCACACTTTCAAGGCAGGTGCCGGAACCACTGAGCTAAATCCCAGGCCTCTGTTATATCTGTTATTGAGAGACGAGTTTTCAAATGTCCTGCTATGAAGCTGGTCATGCTGGCACACGCCTGTCATCCCAGCACTCTGGGAGGCTGAGGCGGGAGGATGACGAGCTTGATCCCACCCTAGACTACTTATGACTTAGAATCTTCCTCAAAAGAAAATTTAAAAAATGAATAAAAGGCAGGCCGGGGATTTAGCTCAGTGGTTCTGGTGCCTGCCTGGCAAGGGAAAGGGCCGGGGTTGATCCCTACATACAACAATGCTGGGCGTGGTGACTCACGCCCACCTGCAATCAGTACCACCTATCACAGTGCTAGGCGTGGTGGCTCACGCCCGGAATCCCAGCAGTTGGGAGGCAGAGGCAGGAGAAGTGCAGTGAGTTCGAGGTTAGTCTGCACCACATATTCAGCTCAGGTCCAGCCTGAACTACAAAAGAGTGAGACCCTGTCTCAAAAAAAAAAAAAAAAAAAAAAAAAAAAAAAAAAAAAAAAAAAAAAAAAAAAAAAAAAAAAAAAAAAAAAAAAAAAAAAAAAAAAAAAAAAAAAAAAAAAAAAAAAAAAAAAAAAAGGGCTAGAGATTTAGTTCAATGCAAAGGCCCTGGGTTCGATCACCAACACTCCCTACACAACACCCTAATATAACTAGAGATTTGTCTGCTTTCATTGTATTTTTGCTGGTTTTGCTGGGTAGATTTGAGCTTCTGCCATTATATGTGTAAAATTTAAGGTTTCTGTATCAGCTTGGTTAGTTGGACTTTTATATATGTCTCCCTTTCATTTATTTTTTACCTATTTGTATCTTTTATGGAAAAATGAAACAAAATTTCATAACAATAATAAGAGAATCGCAGTAGCCGATACGCCAGGGGTCAGAGTTGCTGTGGCCAGCTTTCGTTGCGTCTGTCTGTCTGTTTGCACCACAGCCTGATAATTGCTTTTAATTAATGTTTAGACCATCTGCGTGTCCTACTCTTGTCTGTGTGGGGAGCTCGGGTCTGTCGCTGTCGTGTGTGTTTCTCACGCGTCCCATCAGTTCTCCCTTCTTCTTTCTGACTTCTTTTGAATTGATCAAGTATCTGATCACTTTTACTAGTGCATCAGCTCTAACTGTTGTTAGCTGGTATCGGCTGCAGACCCCGTCACAGACCCCCGCAGACCCTAGCCTGCCTCCGTGCCAGGTCCCTGGCTGTGTGCGCTGGGGCCCTGCACGCCTTGCACTCGGCGGCGTCTGGAAGCCTCCTGCGTGGGACTCCGCGCTGCGCTCCAGGCTCGCCACGCTGCTGTGTTATCTCGCTGTGGTTATGTTGTTATGTTTTGTTTAAACAGCGGATACCCATTTGAACGCTGAGCAACTTCTGTCCTTTTTTTTTATTACTACATGTTTGCGTCCCTCCTTCTGCCTCTAATTCCCTTTCCCCCATTTTCATTCTTTTCTTTTCTTTTAAGTCAGAGTCTCACCATGTAGCCCAGGTGAGCCTCGAGCCTCTAACTCACAGCAATCCTCCTGCCTCTGCCTCCCAGGTGCTGGGATTAGGGGCGTGAGCCACCACGCCCGGCACTGTGGTATGTGGTTACTGAGATCTAACTCGGGGCCCTTGCACTTGCTAGGCAGGCACCCCAACTAATGAGCTAAATGCCCGGCCCCCCATTTTCATTCTTACTGATACTGTTTATCTTAGCTCATGTTTATGAGATGTAACACTGGGGCTGTTTGCGTTGGAGTTATTTACGATTGCCATTCCATTAAGTAACTTTCAAAAGTCTTCTGCTCTTGTGCTATTGCCCTTTCCTTGCTTTTCCTTCCTTTGTGCGGATTTGTGTCTGCATCTGGTATCTTTTTACCCAGGAAGCTTTTCCTTAACATTTCCGGTGTTGTGAGTCCGCTGGTTACTTGTATTTCTGCTTTTACACATCTTTAAAATTCTTTATTTTCCCATTTATTTGCTGGAAAGGTGTTTTCAACGGCATAGAACTCTACACGTCTGTGTGTTCCTTTTCATTACTGTAGGTATGTTGGTCGCTGACTCCCTATGGCACTGCTTCCTATAAGGAACGTGGACTGCGTGTGTTACTCTCGTTCTGCGTTCTTCGTACTTATGATATTTTTCCCTTCTGGTCGATTTTTTAGATTTCCCCTTTATTCCTAATTTTGAACAACCTGATTGTGATATTTCTTTTTGTAATTTTCCCATTATTTTTCTTTTGGGATCTGTTAAACTTATTGTATTTGAGATACATAGTTTGTATCAAATTGGGAACATTTCAGCACTTTATTCTTCATATATGTATAGATGTATACATCGACCTGTCCTCCCCTCTTCTATGGAGACCGAATTATAGTACGTTATCTCTTAATTCCTGAATGTTCCTCTCCTGTTGTTAAGAGTTCCCCTTTCTCAGTGTAGTATTTAATTTCATATATTTCCTTCTCTCCTCCAGTGCTTAATCTGTTCATCTCTCATAAGCATCACTAATGTCATCTATTGCAGATTTCACTTCTTCAAGTTCCCTTTTGGGGGTTTTTATTTTGGATGACCCCATTTCCACGCAGTTGTAAGAACCAGTGTCCTTCCCCTCAGCTTCCTTCTGGGGTGACATCTTATAAAGCTCGAGGGTGACATCGTGTTGCTAAGTTAATGTGGCTGTGTCCCCCGATCTGCCCAGTGTCAGCCGGACACACGCTTGCATGTCTGGCTCTGCGCAGTTTTACTGCCTGCGGGCGTCTGGGTGATGGCCACGGAACTCAGACTTCTGCCACGGCCCTCTGGGTGCTCACTCATCGGTGCTGTGCGGTCCTGGAGCCACTGGGGCCGCGCCCTCTAGTGACCACTCGTCCGCTCTCTGCCTCTGGAATTCTGTCACTGGAGAGTGGTGTGTAAAGACAGTCTCATTACATGTAACCCTGTGGGAATTATTTTCTTCTGCTCAGTGTAATTCTTTTGAAACCCATCCAAGCTGATTATATATATATATGTATATATGTATATATTGTATTATATATATACTATATTATATTATCAAATATATATTCTATTATATATTATAATATATATTATCTATATATGTAGAATATATATATATATTTATGTTTATATTTATATTTTGGTGGTACTGGGGATTGAACTTGAGCCCTTGTGCTTCCAAGGTAGGAGTGGTAGCACTTGTGTCAGATCCCGGCCTGCGAATGGATAGCAGCGATTTTCCTGTCACTGCAGTGGAAGGTTCCAGGGTGTGCATAGACTCCCGTTTCTTTCACCATCCTCTGTTGAAGAACATCTTGGTTCTAGCTTTGGTCTGATGTGAACAGGTGTGCCACTGACGTTTGCGTACACGCCTTTTTGCGTGTGCGTGTAAGTTTCCAGTTGTCTGGGGAGATGTCCCAGAGCAGTTTCTGGCCGTGTGGTGCCTGTTTCCCTTGGGTCATGCACGCGTGTGTGGATGCTAGAGAGTCTGTTTAGATGATGTCCTTCCCCTCCCTCCACCTCTCCTCTTTGCCCTCTCCTTTCCTTGGTACTGACAGTCTGGGGCCCTGAGGATTGGACCCAGGACCTCACAGATGCTAGGGGAGCTCTGCCACTGAGCTGTGTCCCTAACCCATTTTAGACAATATTCTTGAAACATGCAGAGTATTCATCTACTTAATAAATAGCATTGCTTTAAAATGTGTATAGCACTTCACTGAGGTATGATGATATTCGAAAGCTGTATTTAACGTGCCTGGCTCACTGTGCTCAGAGCAGACTCACTCTCGCAGTGTGACTGAGACCTGAGCTTGGCGTACGTTTACCCTGGTAAGAAATCGCCAAGCTGCTCCTGGAGTGACAGTGCCCTTTCTCACTCGGTCTAGCAGGGAGGGCTTGTCCAGTTCCTCCGCATTCTCCCAGCATTTTGGTTTTGCCAGCACTTTTTATTTTAGGCACCCTGGAGAGTGTGTAGTCAAAGTGAAGTCTCACTGCAGCTTTAGTTTTTCCTCCTCTACTGGATAGTGCTGAGTATCTTTCCATGTGCTTGTTTTCCATCTGTCTCTAGTTATCAGACAAATGTGTTTGTGATGATTTCCCATTTCCTATTTGTATTGTTTTGTTTTTTTTTTTTCTCTTACCATTGAGTTTTAGCTGTTTGTAGTCTAAACGCAGGTCCTTTGTTGGACATTAAGTTCTTAAATATTTTCTCCCGGCCAATAGTTTATCTTTTCCTCTACCTCACTGGGCCTTTGAAAAGCAAATGTGTTCCGATTTTTATGAAATCCAATTTATCATCTTTCTCTTATTTCATCTTTTTAGTAGCAAGTATAAATGGTAATGTGTTTTAAATTTTGATTTCAGTCTGTTCCATATGGTTATTTTTGTACTTTTGATAGGTGGAGACTGAGCTGAGACTTCTGAGTTTCCAGCTGGCTGCTGTTCCCAGGGAAGCTCTTGGGCACAGGTGCCACCCAGCCTGGTGTCAGCTCTGGGCACTGTCTGACGGACTCTTCTGGGTGGTCCTTTCCGGGCCTCCTTGTGTGGCTGCTCTGACGAGCATCGCCCGAAGGCTTGGGTAGGACTCTGCTCAGAGCTGTGGGCTCCTCGCGCCGCTCCTTCCCCTTCGTTCCCCTGGGTTGCCAGCTCCAGCTGCCTTGGTCTTCATGGAGTCTCAGCACCATCTCTCAGCACGAGGGGCCCAGCGGCAGCTTCCTGAGCTTCAGGCTAAGAAGGAAGATGAAGGCAGGAAGCTGCAGCGGTCCCGGGGCACCTTAGGGCTCACCGTGCCTCTGCTAGCACCTTTTTCTTGCCTAATGTACACTGTGCTCAAATTATCTCCTTTATCTCATCCCTTCTGGGTCGAGTCAGACAAGAGGATTGACTGGGTTCCATTCGTCTTCTTCCATGGGAAGCAGCTGTCCTGGAAGATTTACCTCCCCTCTGTTCATCTCTGCTTTCCCCACTGGCCCTGGCACGTCCCATATCCGTGGGGGCCGGCTGGTCCTCAGCGCAGCTTCGTCACCGGAAGGGGCGAGTGCCCGGGGCTGTGTGATGCTGGTTCTGTTTTAGTCCATTCTGCAGAGTTCTGTCCCCGCGGTGCAGCCTAGCAATGTTCTATCACAGCACTCACCAAGCTTAACAAGAAGCTCTGCTCTCTGTAATAGCAGAGTAATGAGACATCGTTACAAAGTTTTGTAACTTCCAACATTGTCATTTTGTTCTTATTGTGAGGCATTTGGGGGAAGAAATTGTGGTCCTTAGAGGAGGCTGAATAATGTCTCCCAGAGTGGTCCTTGCCCTGACCCTTGCTTGGTGCCTGGAATACAGCCCTGTGCATGACTGAAGAGACCTGGCAGATACAGCTGGGCCCAGGCCCTCGGACAGGGGGATTTTCCTAGTGCTCTTCTGGGTCTGTAGATTCAGGACTTTCCCAGCCGCAGTCTGAAGAGAGAACTGTGAGCATGACGGAGGGGCTCTGAGGGTGATGTACCACCAGCCAAGGGGCTGGGAGCCCGAGGGAAGAGGTTGCTCCTGGGCCTCCTGGACCTCTCTGGCCCTCAGCCCAGGGAGATGACTGTGGGGCCCCTCGGAGCTCGAAGGTAATGATTTTGCACTGTTGTGAGCTACCACGCATGTGGCATTTGTTACAGCAGCAGCCGGAGACACGGTCCTCTCGTCCCCAGACACCTGTGACTCAGTTGTTGGCAGTGAGGATGCCACTCACCACCACTGAGCCTCTCCTCCCGCCTCTCTGTGGCCAGTGCTAGCCTGCCTTCCTCCTGACCTCGGAGTGTGGGGCTCTAGAAGGCTTGGTCCAAGGCCTCTCCCCGCCGTGGCCTCATCTGAGCTGCTCAGAATCCTTTGGACACTGAAGACACCCGCGGTTCGTCTGTAGCCCCAGTGTCCATTCTCACGGCAGACTGTCCCTGACCTTCTGGCTTGTCTCCTGGTCTCGCGCAGCCACAGCTCCGCTCCACCTCCCTCCCCTCCCCTCCCCACGTGTCTCCTACTCAAACACGTCAGCTCTGTCCTTCTAGCCTTTTAGGCGCGAATTACAGAACTTATACTGTCTCTTCTCTTTCTGCACCTGCTGGTCAACCCCCTAGCCCTCTTGAGACGATGCCCCTGATGCGGACGTCTCCATGGCCAGCATCTGTGCCTAGCAGCACCTCCTGCCTGGGCTCCGGGGTGACCTCTCCTGCTCACCCCTGCTCATCGGAGTCTCCCCAAACTGCAGCCAGACACACCAGGTCCCATCTCCGTTCCAAACCCATCAGGACTTCTTCCTCAGAGGGTATCAGACACACTGTCCTGCACGTCTCGGAGGAGCGGCCCCTGGCTGGCTCATCTCTCTGTCCCTTGAGTCTCTGGGGCACTCACACCACGTCTAGTGCAGCTGCGAACCGCAGCACCCGGCGCACTCTTTCTTTTAATTTAATTTAATTTAATTAATTAATTTATTTATTTGAGACAGGGTCTCGCGTTGTGGTTCAGGCTGGCCCTGAGCTCAGCCTCAAACTCACATCACAGCAATCCTCCTGCCTCTGCCTCCCGAGTGCTGGGATGACAGGCGTGAGCCACCACGCCGGCACTGTGGTATGTGGTACTGGTTGCTGCTGGGCGTGAGTTTTCACGCCCAGTACGGTATGTGGTTACCAGGGATCAAACCCGGGCCCTTGCGCTTGCAAGACAGGCGCCGGGACCACTAACTCCCCGGCCCGGCACACTCTTTCTAACTAACTGCCGGTGGAGCTGCGTCTGCAGCCGCGCCTCGGTGTACAGCAGGCTCTGACTCACTCTGCACACATTACCCGAGGACTACATGGCAAGGGCCTTGTGTTTGACCTGGTCACGGCCTCGGGTCTTGCTTGTTGGGTCTGCCGAGGTGACTTCCTGGCCCACAGTACACTGGGATCCACAGCTGAGGAAAAGGTTGTCTGAGAACGTGACCTTGAAGCTGATGAGTGGGGGAGGAGACTGTTTCTGTGGCGGGACAGGTGTGTGGGAGCCGAGAAGCGTGGCAGCGCAGTGGCCAGGTCAGCATGGCAGAAAGCAGGCCAGAGACGACGGCAGCCCGGAGGGCAAGGCGGGTCCAGAGCTGGGCTTGGGTTCCCCTGTGTGAGCTGTGGAAGCCTCGGTGGGGATTAAGGGCGGGAGGGACACGATGACCTGACACACTTGAGGGATGATGCAGCCAGCAGCCTGGCTGCTGTGTGCGTTGGATCTGGCAAAGGTTCCGCAGCACTGATGTCAGTCACTCTAGGAAGGAGGCGGCGGCTTACGCGGAAGTGGAAGTACTAGTGTCCGTCTTGATGGTGAGCTCCTGAGCTAGTTTCACGTGTTGTCCTGTGAGACAAATAATCTAGGGGTCCAGATTACTTCATGAGTAAGAAGGGAAGCCTTGAGTCAGCCATATTTGTAGAAATCCTCTTCAAAGTTGCCTTTGGCCAGTTGGATCCTAGTAAGTTGCTAAAAATAAATGATGATATCAGCTTCATTTCCCAGTGTCACTTCACAGGACAGACCTGTCGCTGTCTTGGGCATGACTGATTATTGTGGAGATAAATTACGCCCATCTGATGAGCAGCCACACGCTGAAATGGCCTCTGAGTGCTGCGCAGTCAGGCTGTGGCACTGAAGGCTGTGGGTTCCCAGGGGCTGCCTCTGCCTCTGCCCTCTTCACAAACCCACACTGGTCTGGGAATGCCAGAACGCAGCCCTGGGGATCCTGCTGTGTGAGTTAAGGGGCCCCCTGAGTAGCCATCAATTCAGGGCCTCCTCGGCAGGAGGCCATTGTGCTTGTTCTTGCTCTGCTGAGGGAGGAGGTGGCAAACTCAAAGTAATTCCCTCCTGGAAATTAATCTCGGCTTTCTCTGCGGTGTGAGAATGCACACAAAGCTTTCTGTGGGCTTTGAGGAACACGGGCTCCTGTGCTCCCACGATAGGAAGGACCCACAGAAAACACAGAGAGTCATGGTCGTCATGTTCCCTCCCCAGCAGCCCCTGCGGGAAGCCCAGTCCCCGCGGGAGACCACACTCGGGCCCAGGAGGCTGACTTCCACTGCAGGCCGGCTGTGGCTGTGGAGCACATTACTTCCCTGTCTTCATTTTCTCCCTTGAAAATTCATTCTGCTGGAGTTGAAGGTTGGAGCCACGTAGCAAACATGGTGGTTGTTTACTGAGTGTAGAGTTTGAACTCCCACAAGAGGGAAAATGAGCCCTGTAAATACTACTTCGGGGAGCGATGGGGAATTCTGGGTACAGTTCTTGAGCCATACCAGTGGTTAGATGACTATGTATCAGCCCAACAGCACCTTCCGTCCCTGCACCGTGTCGGGGGAGCGGGCCCAGGTCCCCTGTGGGTGTGCGGTGTCAGCTGGTGCAGTGTGAGCTTCTCAGAGGGCGCTGGTGACCCAGGGCAGGGCTTCCCGATTTCCTGCGGCCCAGCCTCCCGCTGAGTCTGTGTGGCACTCACAGTCCAGGGAGCCGCGCTGCGCAGAGGGCGGGTGACCTTGATGCCCCTGCTCCACTCTGCCCTGTGCGGCAGCTGCAGCCAGCCCGTGTGCCAGGGGCGCCCTTCACATTTGGGGCTCTCCCTCAGCACAGAGGAGGCTCCTGCTCCCTGGCTCCGCTGTTCCTTTAAAAGGTGCCCTTCAGGAGCTACTCATTTTTCTTTCCTGTGTTTCGTTCATTTAAGGTTTCTGAATGATCTGAACATCTCACGAATCGGGTTTGCGGTGTGTAGTGGCCACACTCGTCGTGCGGAGCTGTGCGTGGGCACTTCACGGTGTCGTCCGCCCTTTGTCTCTTCCCTCTCCCTCCATCTCCTGCTCCCCTCCCTTGTGCAAAAGATCTGGCGTGTTTCCCAAGTTCCTTTCACTACTCGGGACCGAACCCAGGGCCTTGTGTGCACAGGCAGGTGCCCTACCGCACACTACACTCCAGTCCTAGTTAGTGATTCTTATTTTGAGATTTTCTGATCATGTTCCCGGTGTGTTTCCTTGTTTGACTGGATTCTCGCAGATGCACCTCCACGTGTAACGGTGCAGTATCCCGCTGAAGTGCCGCTCCCGCCAGCTCTCACGCCTCTCTGTCAGGTGCCTTTCCTCAGGACATTTTCTGGCCACCTACTCTTGGTCAGCGAAAGCCTTTTCCTGAATCTGACCAGGAAGTGGAGGTGCATCGGGGCAGTAAGCTTTCCCTCCTGGAGCGCCTGGCAGTCTGCGCAGGAGGCTGGTGTTCTTCAGTACACCCAGAACCTCGGCGGAGCCGCACCCAGAACCTCGGCGGAGCTGGTCTAACTATGCTCTTTGGCCTCCTCCCCAGGGGTGGCGCTGCTGAGCTCATCATTACGCAGCCTCTCTGGACGCGTGCTTTATACTTTATCCATGCATCACCCGCTTAGGCGCCTCACCCCTCCCAGGGCTCAGTGGCTGGCAGCGTCTTGCAGCCAGTTAAGGACTCTGTGGGGACAGAAGCCAAGGCCAGAGCTTCTGGCAATGGACCCTTCTCCTTCCCTGCACGTCACTGCTTCCATCACACAGAATGAAACTGCTTTTTCTTCTATGTAAGTGAGGAGGAAATTGAGCCAGGAAAATAATTTCATTTTTTAAAATATATTTTTTGCTCATTGTAGAAAGTCTGTAAAACACAGACTTTGATCAAGAAGAAAATAAAAATAATCTTCCTTCTTGCGACCTCGAAACAAGTTTTGACACATCCCTTTCTAATTTCATTTCATCTTGTTTTTAATGAGATGAGGACTGTATTTTACCCTTTAACCTGCTACTGTTTACCTTATAGTCGTATAGACTTTATAGTCGCAGCTGGCCTGTTGTGTAGCCCCGTCCCCGGAATTTGGAGCTCAGAACAGCTGCCCTGTGTTGGTCTGCAGCTGTGTGGACAACACGTCCTGGAAAGCGGAGAACCAGCTGGGGCCAGCTCGGTGGGACCAGAGTGGCCGGTGCCGCCCTGGGCTTAACACCCTTCCGGGCCAGAGACCAGGCGCGGCGCGGCTTCATAGCCCGTGAGTGAAGTGCAGCAGCTGAGGAGTCACTTCTGTTTTTGTGGCATAAGAAGGTGACTTTTTTTTCTTTTCCTGTCTTCTTCCCAGCCACCTCCAGGCCACGCAGAACCTCTCAATTTCCCCCGAATGCCTGTCAGTAATAGCTCCTACCACTGTGCATTGTATGTGACTACTCCAGCTCATTGAAAAACACCATCTGATAAAATACCCTGTGTAATTTTCTTCACAGATGAATATGAGGGAAAAAAAGATCACACTATTAGAGCGTGGCACTGTATATGTAGCTGGCTGCACACCCCCAAGGAAAATGTTGAATAGCTTTTTCTTCCCACAGAATTGCAAATAAGGCAGAGAATCCAGCCAGTGTTCTTCCCTAGGGACGGCATGGCTGTGGGGTCCCGGAGGGTCACTGGGCACTGTGAAGGCTGGGGGCAGAGGTGGAGGTGGGCATCCTGGCTCTGGGGTGGGAGAGACCAATGTCAGGCTGAAGGCAGCTCCGCTTCTGACCACTGCCCCGCAGCAGCATGGCAGGAGCCACCCTAGAGGCAAAGCCTTGTCCGCGGTCGGCCCAGAGCGCATGTGCGGTCAGGTCTGCTGCGGGGACCACACGTCCCCTCCGAAGGCTGCCACGGCCCCACCCACCCCTCACACCGGCCAGCCGCTGCCCCGCTCTAGCTCTGCCCACAGGGCCACTATCTCGTGCCTCAGAAGATCTGTCGCATTTGCTTTTTGGGTGATTGCTCAGCCTCGTGGTGGGGACAGATTTCCAACTCAGAAATTTCGGTGCGTGTTTTTATGTTAAATCCCACTTTATGGTTTTGAATCTGTGCTGCGTTGAGAGGTGGAACACAGCAGTTGCAAACCAGCAGAGGAGAGCTGTTCTGAGCTACAGATTCTAGGGGACGAGGCTGTGCTACAGGCACAAGACAGCACTGCTGTAGAATAAAAAAGCAAGAGGCTAAAAGGTAAAACGCAGTCTTCATCTCATTAAAAGGTGCAGTCTGACCTGCGCAGGAATGGCTGGCAGGTCCCTGCAGGAGAGGTCAGGTGAGGGCCACAAGCCATCCAGCCAGCACTAGCTCCCCTCCAGCCCCCGTCAGCCCATCTGAACACACTGATGGCTGCTAGACTGCCCACAGGAGTGTCTAAGGCAAAATCACCTGCAGAGCTCATAGGTTTGAGGATTTAGTAGGACAGGTGAACTCAGATGGCAAGAAAATGCTCTTGTTTTACCAAAATCACTGTATTATGGCCATTTTCTGAGAGATGGAAGAAGTGGCATTTTCTAATTGCATGGAACTCTTGTGGGCCTAATGCTAGCTGCTCTGCGCTGATAGCTTGTCGAGAACGCGCTGTTCCCTGCACGGCCTCAACTGTAGTCCTTTCAGTGGCATTTAATGAAAACTGGGTGGACGTCTGCTAGACACCAGCTCCGGGCCGGGGCCTGTGGGGTGCAAGGAGGTAGAAGGGTGAGGATCCTCGTCCCTCAGCCCAGTGAGGGGCGCCGTGACCCCCGAAGACACATGTGAACCGTGGCCTTACCGGGCAGGTGTGCGTGTCAGGGAGCCCCGGGGAGTCCCCTCGAGCCTGGCTAGGCTGGGTGTGCAGTCTGCAGGGGCGAGCCAGGGGGCTGAGGCGCCGGGGAGGAGGTGTGTGCTGGAAGCTGCTCTGAGCTCTCAGGCCGCCTAGAGGCGGTGAGCTCGGGGGGAGACAATGGCTCCCTTCCTTTCCCTCCTGTCCGGGCCTTCCCGACGAGCGCGAGGATGGACCTCACTTGAATCCCGAGTATTCAAAGCGACTTTCCAACAGGTATTAACCTCCTTTTAGTAGAGCATCCTACGCCCTGTGCCGAAGCCCTGGACAGGCGACAGTGCCCATGCCATCAGCGATGCTGCGTCATTTCTGTTGCAGGCGTCCTGCTTGGCGTGGTAGTGTGGGGCTGTAACAGTGACCTCATGCTGCGAACCACAATCATAATACACGTGGGGAACGAGTGATTGTCCAGAGGCCGCGAAGTTTCTCCAGAACATAAAAACTCTTGTACTGTTGATTATAATTGTGTAAGGAAGTGAAAAATAGAAAAACTCACATTTATTAGTGTGCTGTGCTCAAAAGTAGTAATGTGAAGATGTTAAGTGCTGTCGTGCCTTGTGAGGGCTTGCTACCAGGAGTGGGGAGGCTGGTGTTTCCGTCTCACTGAGGCTCGTCCAGCCTAATGGGGGCATGTTTGCCACACACAGACGCACTGGCAGATTGCCACACCTTTCTGGCATCAAGCCACTTTCCAACATTTTATTATCTGCAGTTTTGAAGCTCTGAGGCATCTCTGATAATTCTATTACTGTGAAATGGTTTGTTTGAGTACTGAGGATTGAAGCCAAGGCCTTCACACTGAGTGATAGTCCCACCTGTTTTCATTTTTTTATCTAGAGACAGAGTTTTGCTAAGTCATTAAGTTGCTCCGGCTGGGCTCCAACTTGAAATCCTCCTGCCTCAGCCTCCTAGAACACTGGGATTATGAGCATGTACCACCGTGCTCAGGGTGACAGTGTCTTGGCCAGTGTCACTTCTGAGGCATTTCCATGCTAGTTCCATCCGCTTTCCTCCTTTATGTTAAATGTGCCCTCATTCGGTCCCTCTTGCTGCACATAGTCCACTGAGTTGTGGTGGGGTCAACATTTCCCATGTCAGCTCTTTCTTCTACAACCCCACTTACATTTAATTTTAATTTACTTCCACCATTATCACACCAAACTTTTTTGTTGCCCAGTCCCATCTTGCGATTATCCATTTGTGGAGGAGGGGCCCGGTGGTCCTATCACTGGGAGACAGAGAGACATCGCAGCCACCTGGCTTTCGGTGTGTGAGTTGGATGACGGTGCGTGGTGGCCGGTCTCCAGCACACTGAGATCCCGGTCGTCACTGGCCACGCACACTGAGGCCCCGGCCATCACTGGCCACGCACACTGAGGTCCCGGCCGTCACTGGCCACGCACACTGAGGTCCCGGCCGTCACTGGCCACGCACACTGAGGTCCCGGCCGTCACTGGCCACGCACACTGAGGTCCCGGCCGTCACTGGCCACGCACACTGAGGTCACGGCCGTCACTGGCCACGCACACTGAGG
>PVIR01000067.1:212888-315945 GCA_004026965.1 Petromus typicus | reverse complement strand
CAGTTTATCACTCATTCAAGTTCTTGCAATGCTTCATAGGACCAGTCACTTTAATTTTAGACAGTCCAAGACGTGTGCAGTAGTCATCAAATTACAATATCAATTTGCATTTTCTGAATAACTAGTAGTGGAGAATCTCTCACTGGCCCTCCCTGTTCCTTTTTTTTTTTTTTTTTTTTTTTTTTTTTTGAGACAGGGTCTCGCTTTGTGGTTCAGGGTTCAGGTTGGCCCTGAGCTCAGACTTAAGTCACATCAGCAATCCTCCTGCCTCTGCCTCCCGAGTGCTGGGATTACAGGCGTGAGCCACCACACCCGGCACTGTGGTATGTGGTACTGGTTGCTGCTGGGGTCAGTCTCCATGCCCAATATGCTATGTGGTTACCGGGGATCGAACCCGGGTCCTTGCGCTTGCGAGACAGGCGCCGGAACCACTGAGCTAACTCCCCGGCCCTCCCTGTTCCTTTTTAATGAAACATCTGTTCTAGCTCACTGCTAAATTTTTCAGTGGGTTGTCTACTATTTTATTATTGAATTTAAAATTTCCTTATATGTTTTGAATAAAACTCCCTTAATTAGTATGTGATTTGTAGAAATTTTCTACAGTCCTGTCTTTGCATCCTCTTGGGCTATAAATCTCTGACCAAGAATTATAAAAAGGTACATAAGTAACAGCCTATAATATTGACTTGACAACAAGCCTGGTCATCAAATTGTACTGCATCCAGCTCGGCTGTGCTCACCACCGTGCCAGTAGTCCAAGCATTCAAATACCAATAATACTCTACTGATAAATGTCTCCTCTACAATAAACACCTGAAATAAAATCTTTATGAAATAGCCTTTAAAATAGATCATCTATAATTATTTCTTGGACAAGTTCTGTGGAAGAAATACAGCCAAGTACTTGTGTGCATTCTTAAATGTTTTAAGGTGTTTTATTCTCACACCTATCCCCAGTGTCAGTGCAATGCCAAAAGAAAAATATATTTAAGAACAAAACACCAGCTTTTTATTATTTAAACTCAGGAAAGATATTTCCATGAACTTTTGGTAGAAAATGGACAACTAACCCTTGTTTTTGTTCTTATGGTCCTACAAACCGAGGTCAGGGCCTCACACGTGCTATGCCAGGCCTCCGAGCCCTCTGTGCGCACCACCGAGCCTACCACCCCACTGAACTTTCATTATTTTTGAGTGATTATCAGTCAGTACTATTTACACTTACACATGGCACATGGCCATTGATGTACTTATCTGTGATTTTACAAGTCTTAACAGTTATTATTCTCTTTTCTCCATGAGAAAAGTGAATTTTCATGAAGTCATACAATCTATTCAAAATATTTTAAAGAAATGCCTACTATGTGCCAAGAAATACTTTATTTCCTTACATCTTTTATCCTAAACTTATAATACTGGAATAAAGGCATCCCACATCTCTTCTCGTTGAAGGAGTCATCATTGAATGGTGGCGCCACAAATAGTTTCAGTGTTATTTTCTGGCCTTTTAAAGTAAAAACAATAACATATAGAAATCAATATACCACATATTCATCTGACTCCTGCACATGCAACTTACATCAGCTATTTACTTCTGGCCAGTTTACACAGGGTGGCACCGCCCAGCATGCCACTCAGGATAGAGAGCGAACGACCTTAGCTTCGTGGGTTAAAAACCTAACCAGTGTAACAGATTATTTCCCAGAGTTTACCAAAATGGACCCAGAAGGACTCTCAAACTCTAAAGGGTAGGATAATGGCCTTCGTGTGCTGCTGGGCTACAACTGATTTTCAAGTTTAATTTAAATGCATCACCAAATCACTACTTTCATATTCTTTTCAGCAAAGAACGACTGAACACCTACTATTGCAGACACTGGCTCAGTTAATTAACAATCAAAATCACTGCTTTCATAGATCTTGCAGACTATTATGGGTGTCAGGCAATAAAGAAAATATATAAGTAAATTTTTGGAAATGAATCATAAAGAGAGAGAAAGAGACAGAGAGTTCTGGGGCTACAGCGGTGTGAGTTTTCATTAGAAGGGCATGGAAGTCTATATTAAGAAGATAACTTTAATTTTATTTACAAGATCAGTTGTATAATACAACCTGCCAGGTACTACACTAAGTGTGATTCAAATATTAAATCATATAATCCCCATGGCACCTTTATGAAGCAGGTACTGATTTTAGCCTCATCTAATAGAAGACAAAACAGGGAAAGAGGATAGCTATGCGTTCTCCCTGATCTGCAGGGTGGCGAGGGGCCCCTCACCTCGGGCCGAGACCACCCTCCCTTCCTGCAGGTGAGGACAGTGAGGCCAGTCTTGTCAGCAGGTGAAGTAAATGTATTTTAGAGATGAGGTTTTGAATTATTTGGAAAATTGCCTGGGCATGGGATAGAGCTGGGGAGAGAGGACAGAGAGTGCTGGCTAAGTGTCCGGGTTACGGGCAGGAGCAGAGTTCCGGCACACTTCTGCACAGTGAAGACACTATAGACAATGACACTGCACTGTACATTTTTAAAACTAGAAAAAAAAGGGGGATTTGAATGCTTTCATCATAAAGAAATGATAAATATCTAAAATATGATTACCCTGACATAAACATTATACAAAGGATACATACATTGAAACAACTTGAAACTCTATAAGTATATATAATTATGTTCTTAAATGTCAATTATCAGTTAAATACTATCTAACATTTTAAAGAAAACCAGCAAATGCACCACGGAGTGCTGTATGGTTAGTGTGACACACAGGTGAAGAAAGCGTCCTCAGGATGGAGCAGAATGCCAGGGGAACGCTGTCACACACCACCTGAGCTTTTTCCTTGAGGAAAACAGCACCCATTGAGAGACTGAACTGTAAAGAGGCACCTCCTTTAATGTAAGAGAATCGCTGTAGCTTCGCAGCTAAAACGGACCGTGTCCTTGGAAGAGCAGAGCGCAATCCCGGGCATCGAGAAGGAAGCATGAGCTGCAGCAGTGGTGAAGGGTTATTGCTCTTTGGGCCGAGGGGAGACGTGGGCAGCTTCTGATGCATTTTGAGGCTGGATAACAGAATTTGTCACTGACTCTGGTTATTCAGAAAATTAAAACTGTAAACCAGGATGGTGTGAAGCACTCCAGCCTGAACAAACAGAATAAAGACTTTAGTGGAAGCAGGTTGGACATGGAGGCAGCTTGGAAATGGAAACATTAATTTTTACATTTATGTGGCGTCTAAGAAGAAATTTCAAGAAGGTCATTGTCTATGTGTGCCTGGAGTTTGGGAAAGGGGCCCACCTGCACAGGTAGGTTTGGCATGTCACAGAGTCAGTGTGAGAGCTGGAGAGCAGATGAGATTAGGGCAGCAGGACTGCACAGGGGGAAGAGAGTCAGGCTCCTACCCGGGGAACCTAATGTGATGTGTCACATGAGAAAGCACGCAGATTGACTGAAGGGTTCCCGCTAAAATCTTTCTTCTTTGAACAAATGGGAGATCCTGGCATTGAAATATCTAAGTTACATAGCACAAAATATCTTAAAAGTTCAAAATACAATTGCTCTTTGACAGGGTTCAAGTTTATCTTTTCTCAAATTGACCAGTTCTCAAATTTGAACAGACATATTCAGAACTGTCATGCTCCACTTTACGAAAGTTTCGCAATAGATCATCCTTGTAATGCCTTGGATGGCCCATGAGTCACAAAACCTGGCTGATAACGTTGTGAGTGACTTATAAGTGGGCTCATAAAGTGATGTTTGTTGTAGTCATTAATGAGAAGAGAAAGAGAGAAAAGGAAGGCAGAAAAGGAGGGAAACAGAGACAGACAGAAAGACAGACAGAGAGGCAGGGAGGGGAAGAGAGAGACAGAGAGGGAGAGAGAGAGAGAGACAAAGAGAGAGAGAGAGGGAGAGAGAGAGGGAGAAAGAGAGAGAGGAAGAGACATGTGCAGTATCTACAGTCTCGATTTGAGCAGCAAGTTTTACAGGAATCTCCTAATCACCAAAGCCTTGTCACATGAACAATAATCACAGCCAAAACACACTTTCTGAGCATCTGACACTGTGAAAGCTGTCTGTCTTGGTATTTCAGTGACCCACAGTATTAAGGCTTTGTTAGGGCTGAGTGTGGAAGGGAATTTGGCTTTCGAAGCTCATGAAAAGCAGACGGATTCTGGGAAGGAATTCAGTATCTGCTGGTCGGAGGGTGATGGGTTGTTTCATTAATAAAATGTGAGCAGCAGGAGGGTGCTAATGAGTAGACTCCCCGGAAACTGCATACCAAATGCATCCCGTGAGAGAAGAAACTTGAATACGTTAACAAGCAGAGGTATTTCACAAAAGGAAATGCTGAAATGGAGGAAAAAATTGCTTAAATGGTATGGCTTCTACAGATCAGCCTCTGCTCCTGTCAATACAGAATCGTACTTCATTCAGCCTATTGGCTGAAGCTCAGTGAAAATTTACCTAATTAATATTACTTAATATACAATAGTCTGTACATTAAAATATTGATTCCAACATTTAGGGATTTGTGACATTGATTTTTTTGTGTGTGTTCATAGCATGTTTTCTCAGTTTTTTGAATAACAGAGTCAATCTTTAAAAATTTAAACTAAATTTTTATTTTACATAACTAACTCATATACATACTTTTGAAGTGGAAACCACAGATAAGCCAAAAATAAGAGCATTAAAACATACTATATAATTCCCCATCTAAAAATTAGCAGTTCCAACTCCCTGGCCTCCAAAACGAAAAGTGTAGACTTAAATCTATCACCTAAATTGAAGTCCAGTTACTGTTTTAAGTACCTAGCGATGCCGCCGTGTGCCGCACAGACAGTGCTGCACCTCAGGGGTAGGGACCCAGTAGGGGTCATTTCTTTCCATACAAGTTCTTGGCTTTTGTACCTCACCGAGGCAAGATGTGCGAGACCTGACCACTGTAAGGTGCCACAACCCGCACGGGCACCTTTACTCTCGTACTCCCGCACATCCTGCTCAGGCTCCGGGGTGTCGGGGCCGGGGTGTCGGGGTGTCGGGGCCGGGGTGTCGGGGTGTCGGGGCCGGGGTGTCGGGGTGTCGGGGCCGGGGTGTCGGCCGGGGCGTCAGCCGGAGGCTGGGACCCCAGGAGGCCCGCAGCGCTCTCCGCTGGCTCCCACATCCGAATGCAGGCCGCGGAGCTCCCTGCGTGAGCGACAGGCAATTATCCACGAAGAAATTCTTAAAGGACCACATGGTACAAAGATAAATCACCGCGGCTGACAGCTCCATTACGAAAGTGACCCGCGGTGCGGAGCGCCGGGGCTGGAGGGGCTCCCCTCGCCGCTGCCTGGACGCCTGGGCCGAGGAAGGAGAGCCCGTCCGAAGAGCGCGGACGGCCCGCGCGGGATGGGAGGCCGCTCCTCACAGCACTTACTCGTTAAATGCCCCTTGAGATTCCCCTGACAAGTAGATGCGCTCATGTTTAGGATAAGACTGGAGTATCCAGAAGCGCGCCCCGGACCGGCTCCACCCTGCTCGGGCAGACCCGCCTCCGTTAGGGCGTAGCTTCCCCCGGCCCAGGCTGGGCCTGCTGAGTTCTTTAACTCCGTGAACTCGCACAATACCTGACACTTAGGAGACATTAGGTACACACGTATGAAGAGGAGAATGCATGAAAAGGCCTTAGAGCTTACACACACTGCCTGCCACAAAGCAAAGAGTTCTAGCGCTTCTTGAAAACACTCATATTTCAGGAAGATGTAAGTCACTGACTGCACTACGTCTCTCTCCGCTCCCGACTCTTCCCACATCGCCTGCCCCAGAACAATCTCAGGAAGACTTCTGCTTTTGATAAAAAGTATGTCCGCAATATAGCATCATAGAGATTTAAATCACACAATTAAAATGAAAAGCGCCATGTCTGGACTGAATAAAGCGCTGAGACGTCAGTACCTGGCTGTTCACCAGGTGAAGCGGACACTTAATCAGAGACCTGGGAGGAAAAGGTAGCTTGATTTGCTGTGGGAAAGGCAGAAGATTTTAGGCGCTCCTTCCTTCACTTCCTCCGTTGGGAGCTACACCGTTGCCACAGAAGCACAGGCCAAACGAAGACAAAACTTCTAAACTTGACTTCACAGTTGCGTGACCGCAAGTGAAGGCCAGAGTGTCCGAGTCGCACGGGCCCCTCGCGATGGTCAGCCTAGCCTCCCACCCCTCCTGCACGCTCCCCTGCCCTTGTCAGCAAAGGTTCCTCCGCTCACGGCCACGGTCTGTCCCCAGGCACGGCCAGGGAACAAGCTGGGGGAGGGGCGGCACACACTCCCCCTCCCTGCTCTACCTTGTTTCCCATGTTTGTTTTTAACTCTCATTTAACATTCAAAAGTACAAAAGCTTCTACTCTGTGTGACAATCCAACACCACTGGGGGCTTCGTTTAAATTTGGGAACTCTCTTATTCTCATTTTGGATCCTGTAATGTGGGATGTAATGAAAATGTCAGGTGAGGTTACTAAACGATTTAGGCACATTTTCAATTCCTGCATTGCATTTTTAATAGTTACATTAAACGTGAATATTGTAGGGACTGTCTCTCTCAGGGAAATGAAGTATTCTGGAGATACAGATTTGATATAAGTAAAGGCTTTAAAGAGACAGCTATTTAATTATGCATTACTATAAATGTGGAATAGGAGATGTTCGTAATGAAGGGAGCCCTTATTAGGGTTATATCCTGCTCACACTATTAATGTATAGTTCCTATTACTGGTTGTTAGAATCCCCAAGGCTGGATAGACCAGAGAAACCTAAGTTGCTCAGTTTCTTGGGAGATGGGAAATTAAAAGAGATTGATGTTCGAGGTGAAAAAAGTTAGGCATTGATATGAAATGAACCGGAGTTCATAGTGAAAGATTGAGTGTGAGGTTATGGCTTGAAATGATGAGTCAAAAAGACTACATTGTAGAATTCACATCCAAATACTGCTCCTCCCACTCCATTGTAGAAAAAGGGTTTGAAAATGCCATGGCAAGAAAAAAGTTAGTCCAATTAAAAAGAAGATACTCCCTTAATCCTGGAGACCTCAAGATGACCCTATTCAGAAGTGCAGCAAACCTCTTTATAAGTGAAAGACCTAAAATAGACTTCACATCTGGCTACTTTGGGCTTTAGGCCAAAGTGTACTGTATTCTTTTGCAACACTGTGATAATTGTCCAGATAAAACATCTAAGAAACTCTGAAGATGAGAAATAATGGAGAAACAAGATTTAAAGCACTTACAAATGTACAGACAGATGAAGATTATGGCTATAGGCTCAGTAGTTGCTTTCTATTGCTCCCATTGGCAGCAGGGATGTTCTTGATGCAGAGACTATAAAATACAAATCAGAAAGTCAGGCAGAAAGTAGACAGGAGAAAGTTTTGAAAGGGGGTTGCTGAGGGGTAGACAAAAATCAGCTCTACAAAAACCACAGACAGCACCCAAATCAGACAACTAGGACACCCCAAGTAAAGATGGACACTGTCGGCCTCTGGAGGCCCAAAGGTTCTGTCCACAAACTAGAAAAAGCGTCCAGTTCTCACGACCAGCCACATCTAGGGACGTGTGTTGTGTAAAATATCTTGAACATCCCAAATTAACCCCAATTTAACTATAATGAATTGAAATCTTATTTGAATGGTGAATGTATTGATTTATTTATTTTTGGAATTTTGCGACAATGCTATACAACCGTACATAGTTATGGCTGATCTTGAACTCACTAGCCCTGGCTGACCTCGAACTCACAGCAATCCACCTGCCTCAGACTTCTAAGCACTGGGATTACAGATGGGGCTGGGGCGCCACGGTATTCCACAAAGGTCCATATTGTGACGAATACTGCCGCCCCAGCTTCCACTGATGGAAGTGAACTGCTGTGTTTGTCCCCAGAGTTCCTCCTCCCCTAGAAGAACCCCCCTCCAAATGCCTGGCTGTGTGGGAAAGTGAGCTGCTTTTCCGTGGCCCACTCCCTGTCTGAGGAGTGCATTTTTGCTAATCATCTCTGCCTTCGCTTCCATCTCTGCGTGTCTTCCTCAGCTCTTCATTCAGGACAGTGAGCATGCAGAATGGCCACCGCCCTCGACACCGTTGCTTGGTGAGGCAGCCAAGAGATAAGACCCACTGACTGGGGAATTCTTTCCTCTCCTTTCCTTCTCTTTCTTGCCCATTTGCTCTGAGTGTCTACTTGCTCATCCTGGACCTGGTTAGCACAGTTAAAATCCATGCGAACACGCACTCCCTGAAGATCCAGAGCCGTGCAAGCACAGAGAACTTCACATATGATGGAAGTCTGTATTTCCTGTGCGTGCTACCTGCAGTACAATATGTCTCTAGCTTCTGTACTTCTGCTCTTTCTGCTACTTTCCATTGGCTTTCACCTTTGCAATGGCAGAACAGTGTTCAGTGACTCGATCACTTAGTGTCCGGCTCCAATAGCCATCTGCCCCTCACTTTCCTCTGCCGCCTGCATCAAGACCACAGCAAATCTCAGCCTTTTGTCTTAGATGGATTTTATTCCTGGTTGTGTCTGACGAGATATCTATTCTACTTTTCTCTCCTTCGGATGCAGAGTCAGAAAATCCCTGTCTTCAAAAATTCCTGATTGTCTTCCCGGTCATCAGAACAGTTCTTATTGCTAGAAGGGAGCTTTAAATCCACTATAGGAACTGTCTGTGTCAGGGTCACCTTCTCAGTGGTAGACATCCCACAGAGCAAAATACAATTATCAGAAGACCCTTGTCGATTTGATGATGGGTTTCAAACTTCGTTCCTAGCTCTTCACCTCTCACAGTGAGATATGTAATTTGTCTTGGCTCTGTGTTGTACCACAGAAGAAATAGGCTGGGAAACAAGCACATAAATAATATACCACAAAGAGAAATAAAACTGCTCCCAGACTTAACGGACCCTCCTGCAGAACTAAATCGGGAGTATCATACTGTGGGGGACATAAGGCCCACGGTAATGTAGTCTTAGTCACTTTGCTCCTCACTGTGACAAAATACAGACCTCACGAAACGTTTGCCCTGGCTCACAGCTCCAAAGTTTCAGTTCATGTCTGACATTCTTAAACACAGAAATAACAATGAAGAAGGCCCTGAGGGGAGAAAAGTTGCTCATGCCATGGTCGTCAGGAAGCAGAGAGAAAAGGAAAGAGCTGGGAAGAGAAATTTGACCTTCCGGGTCACACACACAATGAATGGCCTATATCTAAGGCCAATTAACAGCACGCCAACAAGAGCACCCTCATAATTCAGGCACCTTCCAAAACTTCTGCCTCAGACTGTGTGAGGATTCTGAGAAGCACTTTTGACCTAAAGCATAGCACAGTTAAGTGAAAAAATGAGAGGAAGTATACAGGGTAAAGAGGAAAATCCAGCTGTTCTTCATAGCCAGTTGGAAGAGGCTTTCCAGAAATATACAAACCAAGATTCTTCTTCCAAAGAAGAATAGGGACCAGTGGGATAGTATTTCAAAGCCTAACAGCCACAGATATTGAGTAAAAATTACAAAATCTTCAAGTGGACCCTCAGACCCCTTTGGTCCAATTTTGGACTCAGCCTTTTCTGTGTTCAACATCAACATCTGGGACAAGGGTAGAAAGGAGAAATGAGAAAATAGGCAGATCAGAAGTACAGCTGCTGAAGCGGACAGGGCTTTCGGCACTCCCACCCACCCAAAGGACACCCACGAGGGAAACATGCCTGCTTTAAATGGACAGAAGTAACTCTGGACGCCCAAGTGCTGTGCTGCCCCTGGGGCTTCTCTTCACGCATCGGGCTGAGGTGACCGACCCGCAGCCCTGGAGAACTGACTCCTCTTCTCCCAGGGGGGACTGAGCCATCCAACACTGCACCTGTCACTGTGACGAAGAGAACCGCAGCGCCCTGTCCACGGTGCCGCATCCACGGAAGCCTCCATTATTTTCACACAGCCAGACGTGGCCCTGCACATCATGATAAGCAAATGCAGTTTTTTATTACTTACTCTGTATTAACCTCCTCCTCCAGTAAACCTTCCTTTAATTCCACAGCCAGTTGGAATAAAGCTTCTTTATTCCTGCTTTGACTTACTCATTTGAAGATCTAGTGCTTTAGCAGGAATTCTTAATTGTCCTCTGGTGCCCCACTCCCTTACTGAAAAAAAGATCTACTTAAAATATTTGGTTAATTTTTGTTACTTCAGGGAGCCCGATCAGCCTATCAACCTGTATGTGGGAGGAGACAAGAACCTTCCCTGAAGTACTAGTCAGATGTCCGAGGACCAGTGGGCATTGTCTCGAGCTTGGGATTCTGCCTTTGCATACTAATTTTGTTTGTCTCTCTGCTGTCCTGCTTACCTCAGCTTACCACTTAATGCCATTGTTAAACTATGATGGGACCCCTCTGCTTTTCTTATTGTTGCCTCTTAAGGTGCTGAAACGCAGCGTGCCCACAGCCCTAGGTCCCCAGAAGCTCAGGGGCCAGGTCTTATCCAAATCTGAACTCCGCCCTGCACTACACCATCTGCTTGACTTGTGCCCCTGCCAGGTGGGACATCACAGCCATCCCTGCTGATCTCTCACACAAGGCAGAGGCCAACGCTACCTGTCGTGTTCAGACAGGGGCGAAAGACACTAGGACAGAATTTAGCACCAAGACCCGACAGCGACTCCGCTCCACAGGCCTGTGTTGCCCTCGGACGTTCCTTCTCCAGCACCCCCTCCAGTGGTCTTCCCCGGTCCACATCAGTGCTCCCCTCTGAGCCCAGCCTGGTCTCTCAACAAGATGCTCTTAACTGTTCCCTTCTCTTTCACCTGTCCCTTTAGAGAAAAGAAACGACGTTTCGGAGACCTCTGAGGATACTTGAGGACCTGATTTCTACCTATATCAATGCTCGTGAAGGTCTTCACATCTCAGAAATGCAAGCTCTTCTGGGGAGATCAAGAGAAGAGCTAACTCTTACCCTGTTACAAAGGCACAAAATTGTGTATATCAGTCTCGTGGTTTATTTCACTGACCAAAAATCAAAGTGACCTGCAAAATGTTCAAAGGCTCAGACAATAAATTCTCACAAACAGATTTTTTCTGTCTGGGGAGACACTCCAACTGTCTCCGCGTTCCACCTGTGTCACGTGTGGTGCTGCTGTTGTAGAAGAGTAAACTAAACACTTGTCTTGTGTCTTGTGTCACTCCGCCCACTTTCAGAGCAGTGCTGTCCTCACATGAGGAGGTGCATTGTGCCTGTGCCTCCCTCCCGCTGAGAAGCGCCTCTCCGGTGCAAGCCTAGAAACACGTCGCACCAGCCCAGCAGCCTTTGAAGATAAGCTAGAATGATTATCCTTGCTGCCATCTGCCACCATTTGACTGTTCTGTAGACCTAATTCTCCCCAAACAAATGACTCACAGGTTCAGACAGGGCAGTGTGGGGAAGATGGCAGCTGGGAACCAAGCTGGCTCTATATTCTTGTCCTCTTCCCCATTCCAATACTTCCAGAAATACAGTTCCCTTGTAGTTTTCCACTTACCCCAGTCTTCTGGGGTTTCTTTATTTTTTTTTTTTTTATCAAGTATTTAGCTTTGAGGAATGGAGATGTGATAGAAGTGTTTGATTTAATAATATTAGTACAAAGGCTTAATGTGGTCAATGATCTATTATTAGCTGATAAATAGTTTTGCTGACACCATTGAAGAGACAAGTTGCTGAGGAATAACCTGTATCACACTGAAAGTCCAGGTGCAAACCTACAATGGCAGTGATGATTTTATTCTGAATTCTCATGAATTCCACCTGTGGATGTTAGATGTGCTAATTCTTACCAAAAACCTTTTAAAGCTGAAATTATTACGTCTACAGGACCAGGTAAAAGTAATAATTAGCTGAGCCAAAACCAAAGTATGTATTTCAAATTGCACTCTCTTAGCAGGGCATGTAGCACCTACCTGTGCTCAACATGAGGGAAGCTGAGGCAGGAGAATCACTATTTTAGGGGCCAGTCTGAAGTGCATAGTGAGACCCTGCCTCAAAATACATAAATGTTGACATTTTTCTAAACATGCTATGGCTATCAGTAATGATAATCCGTATATACAAATGATAACTCCATCTAGAAATTTGTATTAAACAGTAAGAAAAAGGTAAATGCTCATCTGAATGCCTCATGTAAGTTGAGAAACTGTTCTTACTGGTGTTCTGTGTTCCCCTGAGAGCATTCATCACAATGTGCCATTAACTACTCCTCTGGTTATCTGATGTCTACCTCCCTAAGTGGTCTGTATGCATCATATGAATAAGCTGTGCCCTTAGCACTCAGCTCAGAGTCTCATCCACATTGAGCAATCCATGTTTATTAATCAGCATAAAACACTATTCAGCCCTAATGACCCTTTTAACTACAGTTTTTTTATTAAAATTTATATAAATGATGAGTCAAATTTTTCCCCTCTGGAATTGGGGACCCATACATAAGAAGTAACTTATTTGTACTTGAGAATCCAAGCTTAGCACATCAGCAGAGCTGCAGAAACAGCTCCAGAGTTCACTTAAGGTCAGTGATTCTTTCTCTTCTCTCTTCCCAGTGCCCACGTGTCCTGTGTGCCCAGCAGACTCTAGATTTTCCCAGAACAGGGGCCACGTGAGCAGCTACCAATCTACAGTTTTCATCAGAGGTGCTGTATTTACACGAAGATGCTTCCCTCCCACCCAGCATGCTTCAGGCTGCTTTGCAGTGTTTAGCAAAGGCCCTGGCATCCAAGTTGCTCCCTGCCTCCACCCTGGTGGATTCTGAGCCTCTTTCTTCCTTGAGCTGTGTCCCTCAGTTCCCAGGATTGTCTGTAGGACAAGGAACATAGTCAATGAATACTCATTAAACTGAATTTGGCATCTTTATTTATAGAGCAGAGATAATGATGAGCTTGTGAATAATGGGCGCTTCCTAATGCCAGAATCAAGTGCTGTCAATAGTTAAGATGACAAGTTGTTCAGTCATGAGCTTGTCAGTCATTTTTTAAAATGTGTGTTCTTGCTGTAATTGTTGGGAAATAAAATGTAGGAGGCATCAACAATAGGTTCCCGTAATAGATCTGATGAAATGCCTGTTTATAACATTGTTTCTACCTTTCTGTGCATGTGTTAGAAATGGAATTTTAAGTAAATTGAATCATCAAAAGAAGTGAGACATATCTTATAAGAATCACTAGTTCTACCTTTTTCAGTTCCAGTCAATATCCTTCAATCCATTTATTATGTTTTCATTGTAGATCAACACAGGGTAAGCCTCTGATGGCTGTAACAAAAATGGCCGATCATCACGGTCACCTTCAGAGACAACTGCTGACCCTCAGTGAAATGCTACTAAAATGTACAGAGGAAAGCCACAGGGTGGCACAGGGTGTAGGGGGTGTTGGAGGTTTGTGAGCTCCTAGATCTTTCCTACATGCATAAATTCAGGGGCTGTGAAGCCACTTGGATCTACTGTTACTGGTTATTTCCTCTGAACACAGGTGAGCTACCTGTCTATGAAGAGTTCACCTTGCCTCCTCGCCACACCATCCTCTACACTGACACTCCTGTGCTGCTCATCTCACCTGTCCAAAAATAAAGAATAACCTGGGCCCGATTCTCCCAGTAACTAATCCTAAATGAAGCATCTCCAGAAGCTTTATTAAAATGTTAACTCAAAGCACAAGCACCATTTTCAGGAGGTGCTTAATTATTATGCAAACACTGGGGAAATCTGACTCAACACATCTTAAATAATTGGTGCCATTTATTAAATGTTGGCTGAGCACAACCTTCAAAAGACAAATTACTAAGCTGTCATACTTCCAGGCAGAATTATGTTTCCTATCAGCCGAGGTACAGGCTGTCCTTATTCCAAATGTAGAAACTACTTCCTCGGTGAAGGTAGACAAAGGAGTGTGGATGCTTTCAGCTGCGACAGACACGAGCTTGCATCGAAAGTGACAGGTGTTGATTAGTCAGCTGATATCGAGTGTCGCAGGCGCACTTCTGAGAAATCGTAAAGTCTTCAGTGTGGAAGCAAAGCACTCGCCATCTGCAGGTAAAGTGGACTGATCTTTAAGTAAAATCACAGGATACGCAAAGTTGCAGTGTGAGAGACATCTGTATAAAAACCATTGTCATTTTCCCTGATCGTTCCTTTCGCACTGGTTCGTCTCGCTCCTGTGTCATCCTCAAAGGGTGGCTTGCAGATTTACAGGGGACTCAGGACACGTTCCAGTGTCCACAGTCCAGAACTGTTTTCACAGTGCCGAAGCAGTGACATTTTCACTCCAATGACACTCGCATGGATGATACAAAGCAGTGATGGACAGAACTGTCGCTGCTCTCACTTGATCAAGGCGACGGTGCTGAACTTTCTTGGTCTAAGCCATGGAGGCGTCTATTGACACATGTTCACAGGACAAAATCTATTTGGATGAAGACACTGAAGGAATGAAATTATTCTTTTTAAAATTAATGTCTACTTAGTTTTACATACTTGAATATTATTCTTTATTTCAGTGAAATAAATGTGCAATACATATTTCCTATTTTTGAGTGAAGCAGTTCAAAAGACTGGAATAAAGAATGTGAAATCGTCTCTTTTACACTTTGTTCTGATAAAGGGATCTTACAGAAAAGTAGAAGAACTGAAAACACGATGAAGGAATGCCCTAGTAAGTTTCAGTCCTGCAAGTTACGGGACAAGGCGTTTCTCAGCTGCACAGGTATCTAAGAGCACCGTGTTCAAGGAAAGACAGTCACCAACCCCTGCTAAGGGTGGGCGTGACAATCTTTAGTCAGCCCCACAAGGAATTTCCTGTCCCTTAGTTTTCCCAAGGTCATACAGCTCAGTAAAAGCTGAGATTCTTAGAACTGATTGGAACTAACACATATAGTTTAGGTAATTAGCTCAAATATTAAGAGGTAAAAGGATAAAGAAAATGTAAGGGAAAAGAAATGAGGTCAGCAAGGTACAGAATGTCATTAATGTAAACACCGCGGCCTGCGTTTATGCATTTGCGAGACCTGTGACACACCTGAGCTCAAGCTCCAAGATACACTCGCCACTCTGCGGCGTCGCTCCGGGCCCACGCAGCAGGCAGGCTGAGCTGCAGGGAGCGCCGCGGGCTGCACTCTGAGCGGGCTGGGGCTCCCCGCCAGGACACAGCGCCCCGGTCTCACCCGCTTCGTGGCTCCTGAGTCCTGCCCGTCCCCACCCCCATCCGTGTGAAATGTGTCCGTCCTTCGCCTCTCCGTCGGCTTCCGCTCTGTTCCCAGGACCTTCCTTGCTTGGCCTGGCTTTGCGTTTTGATTTGGTGTGTACTCAGCCTTCCTCTTTCTTTTCTTCCAAGTTTTATTGGATTAACTGCTCTTCGTATTTTTCCATCAAACTGCAAATGATAAACAAAAGCTACCCAGCGGACGTGACCCTTATCATGACTGTTCAGAATCTAATTTGTTGAGGTTCTGGAACACCCCACATGCGTAACGTGTAGTAATCCAATGTTCTAGCCAGCTTCTGCCGAAATGCTTTTCCTGTGGTTTTCATCAGAAACGAGGAGCCCTAGTTCGAAGCCCGACCGGTCTGGGGAGCAGACACCTGCTCTTACATGAGCGGACATGTGATGTGCTGCTGCCCCGGGACCACGTCGAAACTGTGAAACAAATCTTCAGGCCAAAACGTTCACTTTCTGAGATGACCAGGAGGTCGTCACTAAGGATTTCTCATTGAACTGCTTGTGCCTCATGCTCCGCAGGACTCTGTCCTGTGAGCATTACTTGCTTTCCTTGGGAATAAGAGAAAGTCCTTTTCTGGCTCCCTCCTTCTGGCCCGGACTGCCCTGGACTGCACTCGTGCCTCTCCCGTGCTGCAATCCTGCTACTCTACATTTTTTTTGTCTGGGCCCTTTCTGCTCTTACTTCACACCTCCCTCAGGGGTCTCGGCTGTTTTCCAGACGTGCACTGTCTAGCTGGGCAGGTAGCGGTCAGGCTGCTCCTCTGTGCCTCGGCTCCCGCCCTCCATCAGGTAGCCCCGAGGTAACTTACAAACACACAAACTCATCTTCCTGAGAGTTGAGCGCACGGCCTTCCCGAGCCTCCGCCTCTCCCGAGCCCACTCTAGTTCCTGTTCTTGGTGACACCGCGATCCGCCCTCTCTCTACCTTCGCGGGCAGTCCCCGAGGGGCGGAGACAGCGCCCACCCCAGCACCCCCAAAGCCATCCTCCCGAGCTGCGAGTTGCTCTACACTACCATTGTCTCCTAGGTTACAGTCTTCCCGAGATCTTTCCACCCTCCAGTACATTCCGGTACCTCAGCCAGTACAGCACGGTATGTTTAATAGTCTGTATGAACAAAAAATGGAAACTTCAAGGTGTGATTAAAAAATACAATGAGTCTTAGATTTCTAATAATGTTGTAGTAGTAGGAGATGCCTTGCCCTCAACTTCCCTGAATATGTGCTCCCGTGGTTAAAGCATGCCTGCCTCCCTTTCTCACCACTTTCTGGAGCAGTTCTGGAAGAACGTGTTCCAAAGTGTCTCTAGTTTTGCCGTCATGGCTGCCTTGATGCCTGAACCTTACTGACAGTGTCTCCCTTTAGTCACTATTATGACTCTGGGGAAGGGCCGGAAATCACACAGCCAAATCCAGCACATAAGGTGGAGAAAGACCGCATGATATTTTCACCAGTCTGCCTTTCCCCTGGACGGCGCCCAGCAGCAACATTCACTGTATTTGTGATCACAGACTGTGAGACCTTGACAACCAGAAATTCCAGATCTGCTTCATAAAGTGGCAAGAACAATAAAGTGATGAGTCCCCAGTGAGAGAGCATATTTAGTGGGTGATAAATGGCAATGTGTCCCTTGCTTAAAACATTTTTAAAATTGAAAGATTCCCTATATGGTGTTATTGCCTTGTACATTTCAAAGTACAATAGTCATCTTCAGGAAAAGCATTTGTGCAATTGTTAGAATTACAAACTACATGAGCAAACTTTTCACAGAAAAACATTTGTGTAGGAAAAAAACTGATTAACTATGTGAAACTATTCAGATTTGAAAATTTGTCACATACAGTCTTGGAAATGTTTCTGCCATTTTAAGGCAAAAATCAGCAGTAGTCTTTGCCAATGATAATTGAGAGTTTAATTGAAAATTATAATTTGGGAACAGATGCACCGGTCAGTGTAAGCTTAACAGATTTCTCAGATTAAAAACTTGTCTGGGGTAGATGTGGCATTGACAAACAGAACATTTTGTTGTCCTTGTCATTATATAACAGGATACATCAATATTTGGAAGTCAGCATAATACAGTTTTCCATCTTTTCCAAAACTGTTAGAGTAAAAATAAATTCATGGATAACAAAGTGAATGTGGGAAATGCATTCCTTAGACACAATGCCATATATCCCATTGCAGCTTAACCCTTCTGAGTCTACTCTGCACCGATGAGGATGTCCTCAGGCAGTCCCAAAAGTTATTGCATACTTTTTAAACCCCATATCGCAGAAGGGCTGTATTTCTTAATATGATTCAAACAAAAAACAAACAAACAAAAAATCTTACAACCAATTTAAAGCAGAAAAGTTGGGAGAATCCAGATGCTTTCTATTAAGTTAAACTTTAAAGAAACTTGCATATCGTAAATAAAGGCCACATTTAATTCTACCTATTCTGTTGTGGAAACTAACATTCAAAAATTCAAGTTATTTATACTAACATGAAATTAAATTTCTAAATTATTTTTAAATAAATTAATGTATGCATCATTAAAGCTTCTCAATTTTCCTAGGAGTTTGGTAATTATCAATACATGTAGCTCACACAAACATGACATCAACATGATACCCCAAGTAATCTTCAAACTTACAAGAGCTACTGCAAAGTCCCAAAGTTTCAGAGCTGTTTTTCTGTGAAGTACAGCATGTCATACATGCTGAAGAAAGATTCTGTTGGTCAAATATTTGATGGTGATGTTACCAATGCAATCTCAGATTGAATTTCAAATAATATTTTGGTGATATGGAACTAGGTTTTCTCAATTTTGTTCCCCAGTATTAAAATAAACTTTTAAAACTATTTCTATATTTTATTTTGTATTGAAAATATAGGCATCTTTAAGCCACAAATCTTCCTCATGGCAGAGAGAGTAAGGAATCAGATACAGAAAAGAGTGTGTCGAGAGGTTTCACCACAGTATCTTTCTGTGGTGACTGTTCTATGTTTTACATCTTGACTGACAAACCTGGGGAGTAGACAAATACAGACCTGATAAACAAGGCGAATATCAAGAGAATACAAGTATGAGACAGAAGGGGGAAGACCAGGACAATATATATCTTTCATATATGTATATGTCATATATGTTTCATCATATATCTTTCATATGCATAAATTCACATTTATTATACTTATATAATATTTTTATATATGAAAGATATACATGAAAAATTTTCCTAATAAAAAATAGACCAATAAAAAATAAAGAAAAAGACAAGTAAAAGTCAAGTTTGGTGCCTTATGTCTATAATCGCTGTACTCAGGAGGCTGAGACAGGAGCATCACAGTAAGTTCAAGGCCAGGCTGGCCTACAACATCAATAAATAATAAATGACTAGCAGTTTCATAATCTGAGTGTATGTATATAAATATGGGTCATAATTTTCTATTATGTAAACTGTTGGAATAGTATATCTTTCACAATTACCCTTCTGGGTATGTACTCAATCTATCCATTTTTATATGGACATCTTACAAATAAGTGATAGGTAAATTATTTGTCACACAAAAGTAACAACAAAAACACACAAGTAAGCTAAACTGTCCTAGGACAGCAGTTAAAAAATAATGGCATATTTGTGTAATGTGTAGATTTCTAATTAGATGTACACCCTATACATGTTCTAAAAGTAGTACCATTCAAAAATAGGACAACAACTAAAAGACACTGCATAATGATATGCAGTATGAACTTAGTTACGACACATCTTAAATATGGAAGACAATATGAGCGTATGATTAGTGGATGTATACCATGTGATGGACATAGCCAAAAGCACTAATATCATCTTTAGAATTACAGTTGGCACTGGAAAGGAAACAGAGACTCAAAATAAAATAGGAAACACACAAAACTTAACATATTTGCTCTACTTTTGAAAAACACCTGCAGTTACTATGGTAAATATTATTAGTTTTCACACATGTCATTGTGAAATATGGTACCATAAATGTGTCAATCATACTTTGTTAAAGTTTTACATTTTAGAATGATACAGTCATACGCTGTTTGTTATTGTCTCTATAACTATTGTTTATTGATAAAATTTTTAAATGCAAAATATGAATAATTACATGAATATTTTAAATTATGTGCAGCAGCATATTTAACTTCCAGCAAGCTCATTTACATGATGAGAGGAAAAAAGGGAAGTTAAATGTGTGATATAATGTTTCAACAATATCTTTTATATTCAAATTCACTTTACTAACTATTTCTCAAATGAAATTATATAAGTAGGATTTTACCAATTTTATCTAACTGAGCATTATTTCTCAAGAATATTAATGTTTTAAAAGAAACAACTTTTAAGGCTAATAAAATCCCTTAGCCATATATTAGTATATTTATAATTGAAATATTGACACAATCCTTTTTATATCCTTTTTATATCAATCCTTTTTATATCTATCAGTTGAAAAATTCTTAAAGTTTTCTCAGAATGAATGGCATGAAGAGCATTTTTCTTAATATGTTTTACATGTCATTTTCATTTTAGGTAAATGTTATACTTTATTAAAATGTGCAGTCTATTTAGGAAGAATAACATCACATTAACTAATAAGTAAGCTGTCACTTTAAAGATTGCTTTAGGAGAAACAGAAAATTTCTTAAACAGAAAATTTCTTAAATTTACAATCAGCTTTCCTGATATAAAGATTAGTAAATTATTATAACATATACATTTATCAACTAACAAGAATCTTATGTTCAAAACTCATCATTTTAAAACTTTTATTTAGTAATCATTCATTTGTCATTTGGCACTGAATCTGGTCAAAATAGTAAATGATAACGATGATTTCTAATATTCACCTGCAGTCTATACAAATTCTGAAAGAGTACTTTGAAGTGTCGACCTAAAGGTATGCACAAGAGGTACACTGTTGTTAAAGCAACATGCTACACTGGAAAGCAGCATGCCATTCATCATCTGAAATGACTTGTCTACATTTTGTTCCACATTTTGTTTAGAATTACTGTTGTCTAAGAAATTCTAGGAAATTCAAAAGCCTTTTAAGACCCTTAAAAGTAGTGGGAAGGCAAGTTGGGGATTTAGATCAGCGTTTCTGGTGTTTGCTTCGCAAGCACATGATCCAGAGTTCAATCCCCACTACCGACAAGAAAAAACAAACAATTAAAGTAAGGGGAAGGAAAGAAATAAGGATAGAAAAGGAAAGGAAAGGAAAGGGTAAGGGGGAAAGAGGGGCAGAAAGAAAGAAAAAGGAAAAGAAGGAAAAAAGGAAGGAAGGAAGGAAGGAAGAGAGAAAGTCCCTGGCTGGGACACTGGACCCAGACTGCATTTCCTGGAAATGGACTGGGTGGGAATTTTGTCCAGGCTCATTAGGAGCACTCTGGAAGACTGTGTGGAGCTGAGCGTGGGAAAGCCTAGCTCTCTTGGCTGCTCTTCTGGTAGCGTAGGAGCCTCGCTGCCCCGTAGTGTGGAAATTGGTGAGACTGGTGCCAGAGCCCTTCTGCTCTGGCAGCAGCTGGTGACTGTGGGTGAGCCTTCCCTAGGATCTCGGCCAGAGGAGGCAGTGTCCACACGGAGTGGAAGCCTCAGTGAGAGCCAGAGCCTGGAGCGCACAGCGCTGCAAAGCCTGTGGAGGCTAGCTCCCGTATGGCCACTGCAAACATCCACAGAGCCGCATCGCTGCTAATGTGCTCAAGTGCACATGCCTTCTGAACACCTCAGAGTTTTGAAATAAAACTCCTGTTCTTCAGAAGCAAAGTAAGCAATGCACAGCTGCAAAGGGCTGAGTTAATTCTCAAAAGATGGAGGATATTTTTACCGCCACTGAGAGTTGAATTTCATGTTGAAACTCTTGACAGCCAAGGTAAAAAGACAAAAAGAAATAATGTGGGTTCCTGTTACCTGAGAGGTAAGTAAGTCACTTTCAGGGAGTGCAAACATTGTCTTGTTTTAAGATAAACTTTAATGCATAAAAAGAATATTGAGTAACGTGGTCTTGAGTGTCCCTGCAGTGCAGCGAACCACCATTTAGCCATGGCTTACACTGGTAAGCCTAGAAAGCTGGTCCTGAAGTCAGTGGCTGCGTCACTGCGGGGAAGCAGCAAGACCGAGTGCACTCTTTTCTAGAGCTTGATGTGAACCTGCACAGCGGAGGGCACTGCTACTGTGTCTTTTAGAGGACTGTTTCTGAGAAGGGCTTGATTCTGCAATAATCTGCCTGCAGCTAAAAAATATTCTTTGCAAGACTGAACTCTTAGACACATCCCTGGCAATCAGTATTCTGTTTTCATGAGCAAAAAGCCACCAGATGGTCTGGCAGCAAAGTCACAGTTGTGTCTTGAAAATTGAGGAGTTGACTCCTAATCTTGCCCTCTTGGGGGATCACCCACTGTCCATACGGAGGGGAGTGGCAGGGGACCTGTGGGTAGAATCAGTTTTTTGAAAGAGCTTTTAATCTCCATCAATTGAAGACATTTCTTGGTTTTATCGTAAAGCCATCTCAGCTTGGCTGGACATGGCTGCCCGAAAGGCTAACTCAAGAATTATTTGAGGCAGTCTCAATATTCTGTGGCAAAAACTGTCAAGGCTCATTAGCAAAATCTGCAGTGAACAAGGGAGCCAGCCTGGGACTTATTTGATGACCAAGATGTATTCCCACAGAGCTCTGCGTATGCATCAGGATGACGCTGGTTTAGATCACTTTTGGAAGAGGCCAAGTATTGATCTGCTTCTGCGGAACATATGACCGTGAGTATCATTGCCTCATCTTGGAACTCGAGCTATAAACTGTACTTCAAATGGCTCATGTAAAATTAGACCAGGCCAAAGAGATTCAGTTTTATCCTAGTTGCTGTGTGCTGGAGAAGCTTTGAGAGTCACATCCACTTTGTTCAAATGCTTCAGAAGCATTTTGGTTTCTGATAGTGTGATGTCGTTTGTAAGGAGGGAGAGGTCTTTCCCCACCGCTAATGTCACGATGGTAGAGTAAGCTCTTCAACTATACTGGTACAAACTGCCAAAGAAGGATGCTCAGATCTATGTGGGTAAATCTGGAGAGTTGAGTTGCCCTGTATGGCTGTGTTTGGATGTTCTCACAAAGCCTCGTGCTTTCTCAGAGGTGGATAGATCTAGACTGTGTGACCACCTCCCGGTGGGCTGGGCTGAAGGGCACTAGGATCAAGGCTGTGAGCGCTTCCTGCCCTATGTGGTCTGGATACGATAAAAGAGACAGAAAAAGGCTGTTAAAGTCTCTGGTTGCTTTTGCTGTCTTCACCACCATAAACAGCTGCTGCTCCGCCATCTTGCTTGGGAGCCCTTGTTTATGGACTGGAGCCTCCACAAAGTGTGAGCTGAGTTAACCTTCCCGCTGAACTTTGGGTGTCAGGTATTTTGTCTCAGCAATGAGCAAAAAGCAACTCACACAATCCCCAATTTTATAAGAAATTCATTTTTTTAGCCTTTCCCAGTGATCCTAACCCCATTTCAGATGAAATTTCCTCATCCGTGTTACTCAGACTTCCCACATTCAGCTTTTCCATTCCATTTTCAAATAAAAGTAATAATATTTTTGGTTCACTGTGTAATTCACACATATATTTTGTCCACAGTATTTTCTCTCCCCAGAAGAATGAATACTCAAGGAGAGATTTTATTTTATTTTTGTTCACTTTTATCTGCAGATGTCTAGAATTCCACCACGACACATGGTCAAATAGTGGACAATAAATGGATGAATGCACTCATCACTAGCTGGTACCCTCTCTTTGTGTCTCTGATTACCCTGATGGTTATTGCTTTGAAGAACAATTTTGATTTTAATTTAATAACATGTGGGAATTACATGCCTCAGCACAATCACAGCTCCTGTGAACAGGGTAAGTAGCACCACTGGCAAATGATAGATGCACACACACACCAGTGTGAAAGTGTAAGATTATTTGTAAATGCTTATTTTAATTTTCAAGGTGAAATAAAGTATTTGAAGCCACAATTGAATAGACTTTTACACCTATGAATCTGTGTTCAGTTCTGATAAATATTGCTGCATTCCTCAAAAATACCAAACATTAACATAATCAAGTCTTTGGTTGATTTGAACTAGTTCACTGTTTTATTTCTACTGTCACTACTTTTTTTTTTTCTACAAGTCACTTTTGCATTTCAGTAGAAATAATCTACACCAAAATGCAAGACCCCATGGACTGAATAATGTTTAAGAATTGAATTGAAGTTCAGTAGCATGTTGTGTATACCCTACCCTTTCACATACTAGAACTTCAGATAGGACCTATTTTATTTCAGGGACCAGAGCTAGAAAAAATGGTTTTATTAGCTATTTTGAATTAAGTTCAACTAATCTCAGAGTGACTAATATTGCACAGGACAGTTGTAAAATAACTGATGAGTTCTACAGGAAAGGAAATGTGTGTGTGTGTGTGTGTGTGTGTGTGTGTGTGTGTGTGTGTGTGTGTCTCAGTGTTCTCATTCAAATTGTTTAATGAAAAAAGGATGTGAAGAAATTTAACTTACTCCCAAGAATAAGGTGACAATTGAAATAATATTCCTATCAATGCCTTTCCTGCACACTGGATTCTAAGAGCAGTGAGTCAATAATCATAACCTGCTTCCTTCTCTGTTAGGCATCCAGCACACAGCGCAGTGCCCTCTGATGGTGTTTATTGGATTACTGCAAATTCCATGTTTTTTTCAGTAGATTAGTTGAGCAATGTGTATTTCTCATATTTTTATATCAAATATTTTAATATACACATAACTAAGCAGACGTTAGAAAGTTTCCTGCTTGCTTTAAATATTTTTTGTGTATATAAATATATTGAAAACATAGGCACATGTATTTATTTTTGCCTTTTAAATGTCATTAGTTTTGGTTAGTTGTAAGTAATAAAATAGCTCTTGCAATGAGAGTTTGTGGATATTTAAAGTTTTGTAACCTTAGTAAATGAATTGGAAATATATGAATTGGTAGAAGAGCTAGTGACTGAACTAGTAACCTAAGAAAAAATATGAATTGAAGTTGATATAACAAGTCACTTTAAATTTTGAAACATCTTCAGGATAGTATTTCTAAGAGAAAAAAATAGATTTCATTTAAAAATAGGTGTATATATTGTGAGTTTTTTCTCTTCCAAATTATAAAAGGTGAACACTCATGTTTTTGTATAAACACTCTGCTTGTTTCAAGTATTGTAATGATTTCATAAATTCAATAAAACTGAGATATGAATCAAAAATATATAGGATTAAGGCAGAGACTGTAATGTGCAGGACAATTACCAATCATTTATTGAGCTTTAGTTCTATGATTCCAGGGAAGAGATCTGAACAGGACTCCAAGCTGTTGAAACTACTTGCTCTTTTAGTCTACACCATGGGTCATGTGTACAGTCTGAGTGGCCACAAACTAGATAATGGTTCTGAATTTCCATGTTCTTAATCTCCAATATTATGTGCTCTTATATAAAATCTTATATAAAATGGTAAGTTTGTTCTTACAATCTGTCTTAGTGTCTACATCTGCCTCATTTTATTAAGCAGAAGATGTTAAAAGAAAGTCAGTGAGAAGCTGTAGTTGGTAGGATTTAATCTGCCCATTCTGCTCCATGCCTGGCTTGGTTCCAAGCACATTTAAAGTGTGAGAGGTCACTAAAAATACCTGGCACTTGTATTGTCATTTAGGGTAACAAGTGAGAATATAAGCTTATAGTCATTAGATCAAAATGCTATATGTATGAAACAAAAATTTGGCTGTTCACAATAATTACAAAAAGTGAAAAAAGCTATAACAGGTAATATAGTATTATATTATTTCAATTAAAAGTATATGTCATCAGCTAAAAAAGAGACTGTGATATATGGAGATTAAATAATTTCTTTACAGTCACATAGACAGCACATGATGGATCCTAAATGGACCCAGGCAGCATGTGCTCACATTTTATCCACTGTAAATCCCCTTCTCAGCTGGAAGCCTTTCAAGTTGATAGAAGATTAATGTCCCTGTATATATTGATCATAATGATTCTTCTCTTATTCCTTTCTGATTCTATAACTGCAGACAAAAATGTTGATGAACTGATATGTGTTAAAATGTGCCCCAGGCTCTAACTACTTCAGAATTACTTAAGGAACACAGATTCTTGAACAACATCCACACCTACCCAGTCTGAATATATGGCAATAGGTCCCAGAAGTCTGTATTTGAAGACAAACCTCCCCCTTAGTTACTGTTACAGTCAAGATTTGCAAGGATATAAATTTAATACAGGACACATAACTCGTAGGGTTATTTTGTAATGTTTACCCCCAAAGTTGCATGCTGAGGAATGTAAAAGATCTATCCATGTGCTAGAAACCTGAAGCACCAGCCGAGACCCAGGATCCCATGACATTGTCCCACACAAATCCAGCAGAGGGCCTATAGCACAAGACAACATCCTCTACAAGTCCAGCCAGGACACTAGGGCTTATGGCGATGTGTCATACAAGTCCCTTTCAAGGACCTGCACCAGAGAAACTCAAAGACTGGTGGGAGAAGACAGAAAGTCTGTGCTGTCGAGGTAAAGATTTGTACACCAGGCAGAGAAAGCTGTGCTGGAGCCCGGAAGTGACACTCAGGGAGAAGCTCAGAGTTCTCCTGACCAGAACAATAGCCATCTCCAGTGATGGCAGGATCAGATCTCCTCTGACACTGAGAAAAGCTGAATTCATATCAGGAAAATGAGCCATGTCAGGCTTTTCCAAGAAAATCAACAGTGCATGATTTGGCTGTTCTGATTGTGCTGCTGGCAGTAATCTTCAAGTGGGTCTGATACACCCAGAACCACACTGATTCAGTCTAGTTGAGCATTCCAGGTTGATCATTCATCAATCCACAACACTCACATGTATCTCTAAGCATTGTTACCTATACCATTTTATCATTTTTGAGACAAAAGACTCAACAAATGCAACCTAAAGGAGGATGCTTTTCTTTGGCTTGTGATTTTGGAGGGTTCAGTCCATGGCAGGCTGGCTCCATGTAGCCGGTTGGAAGAGCATGGAGAGCAAGGCGGCTCCACCATGGCGGCTGGGAAGCTGCACAGAGAAAGAAAAGCCAGAGAAAAACAACCTCCGAAGTACCTGTAGCTATTCCTCTTTTCTAGCTCAGCCTCACCTCCCAAAAGTACATTCAACTATGACATTGTTGATAGACTAACCCACTGATGTGTGGAATGCTCCTGTGACCTAACTACATTCCCAAATTCCCATCTTTGAACACATGAGACTTCTAGTAGACAGTTTATATTTCTAAACCCTAATATCTACTAAAGAAAGACATGATTCACAGATGAACACACACAGAAGTTTAAAGTAATTCTCTGTTCTTCAGTTGAACAAAGGTAAACATTTACTTATTCTGTTTTAATGAAAGTAATTTATAGTTATAAACTTCAAAATATGTGACTCAGGTGATTCAATAGATATTCAAATTGGTTGGTTCATAAATTTTAAAAGCCATACTTCAGGGAAACAGAACATTCTATTGTGTTCTCTGGGGCAATGGTTTCCCAGGAGAAATGTCTACTTAGCTTTTTTCTTACTGTAGTAGAAAAAAATCTTATACTTTTTCTCTATTTAAGCAATTATCTGCTGGGTTTTGCTAATAGACATGTTCGTGTGAGCAATTTCAATCTGAAAACATCTATTTTTACTCAAGTATATTGGTGGAAAATGCTACAGAAGTTTATGTATTCTTCTTTCACAAATGTTAATAAAATGCTACTATATTCAAGGTACTATTTCAGGCAAAAAGAATAAAGAAAGACAGTTCTTTGAGATACTTTTCATATCATATTTTTATTATACATTATTTATTATTCATATTTTATTATGCATTACAAAATTATTTGTAAAAAATCATAAAAATCAATGCACAGATTCTAAATACTAGTGTGCAGAGATTACTCTGACTGAAAATGAAAGCAGCCTCTCCCTGATATTAGTATGTTTCTTGCAATTGCATCTATTTCCACAGTGCTCTTTTCCCTATGACATGCTACAAGTCATAATTTCTGAGGCCACAATAGTCCTCTTTGCAGTAAATGCAAATCTCAAGTGAAACACTTTGTGTCTTCATAAAGCCATTATAACACTGGACAAGACATCCAGGAGACCATGTATCAGATAAACTCAGAATGCATTCATTGAAATGGGCCATGTGCTACAAGGAGCGTTGTTTTATGGCAACTTTCAACTTCATGCTGCCAAACACAAACAAACAGAAGATGATCTACAAGGCCTGGGGTGAGTAGACTTATAACTTTACACACTGATGCATTTGAAGTTTTTCCTAAGTTCTTTAATTAAAAAGTTCTCAGTATCATCACCATGAAGAATCTAACCTCCATGAAATATGTGGTGCTGCATCTAGATTAGTAAGAAGAAAATACTTGTAAAGGCCCACTCATGTTTGTGAGACTGGACAGGAAACATCTACCCTCTTAAGTTTATCATGAGTTAAAGCTACCTCCTATAAATGATTAGCTGAGCGTGCGGAGTTGTGGCACTCTATTCCTTGTGGTACATGTACTTTCTGTGTTCCCTGGTATTGGATTCTGTTCACATGTATGTGCTGGTACGTGATCAATTTACATTTCCAGAGAAACACAATTCTGTCTTGATGTTTTCAACATGCAATGTAAACTCAGTTGCTTTCAAATTTGATCATTTTTGAAATCACATCAAAATCCACAAAATCATTATGTGGGTAGAGTTATAAATTACAAAAGTGATGAGGGTCTTAAAATAATTTAATGTCAGAACTATTTTGTTTAAAATTAGAATATATGTATGTGAATATATACACACATAAATATAATCATTTACTCAGTAATTCTCCCACATGGTCCTGGGCACTTAGACAATTGCAAATAAATCATCATCTTCAGTTTTTATTTTTTATTTTGAGAAATAGAGTTGGTTCATCAAAAATTAGGGATATTATATCATCTAAAAAGAAATACTCCTGATCACTTTTAACATTATACTCTCTCTCTCTCTCTCTCCATATATATATATATATATATATATATATATATATATATATATTCACATACATATGAGGTGCTAGTCACTCTCATTATGTCAACTCATTTGTTTCCGTATTACTGTCGCAGTATTGTAGTACATTCTACATATCAAGCATCTTCTCAATGTCCAGACTAAAGCACTCACACCTACCTGCATTACAAAGGAGATGAGGGTTCCTGGATTACGATGACAGAATATGATTGCCTCGCACTAGGGCATAAGCAGGATGGCAGAGGGGTTGGGGGAGGCGAGTAGTTCACACTGTGACAGAGAAGGCAGAGAGAGAAGGAAGGTGCTGGAGAGGTGACGCACCCCCAGTCACGCCCGGTGCCCCTTCTGCCCAGGCCCCGCCGATCACAGCGAAGCACCTGTGGTCCTCTCTCGACGCAGTCGCTCCAAGCCTCACTGCGAGCGCGCCCGGCATGTAGGGAGCAGGCAACATTTAAAGCATAGGACTAGCGCATGACTTCGTTTCCTGAACTGCTAGATTTAAAGGGAAGATATTTAGCAAAACTTAGATTATTGAAGAAGGAAGTTAACTTTTGCTTATAAAATGTTTTGATTACTTATGATCACTAATATCAAAACACCAAACTCAGCCTCTGGCACATCAGTGTTTGATATAACATAGGTGATAGATTCATGTCCTAACAGGAAATCACACCAGAGAGATCTCCACATTACCTACTGCCCTTATTAATTATTTAGACATTGAGACAGGGTAGAGGCCCTTTTAAAACAAAAATGGAATTAAAGGGTCTCTATAGAGACCCTTTTCCTGACATAGGAGTGAAAAACTCTAAGCCTAGACCTAGAATCCCATTGAGAATAACAAGCCAATTCTAAGGTAAACCTTTAAAGTACATCACAACATTTTCTAAACACCTCTTTCCCAAAAGGAACCACTGGCCAAATGAATACAGGAAAATTTCAACCTCAGTAGTCATCTACACATTTATGACTAATATTCTCTTGATTGGATGATACGCCTTAATAATTCTCTATCATAAAAACATTTCATTGTTGTATATTACAAATATTTCATATAGATTAAGACTGTCACTGTCAAGACCTTTAAATGCATTATGCAAATTCTCTTTTGATTATTGTAGTATTTCCCACAGCCAGGAGCAAGGAAACAGATTTGCTTTATTTTTGAGAGAAAGACATGCATTATCATGGCACAGGTAGATGAAAGTGGGCTATGAATGTTGTGTTTCAGTTGGGATTATCAAGATGATAATCACTGGACCTCCTACTGGTCATTCACACGGCACCACTGCAGACTGAAAACAGAGAAGAATTCCACTCATGAACTACGCAAGGGATTTAATATTGTAAAAGCACACAAGTGATTTTCCTATTCCTACTCACTACTTGCCAGTCACTCCTAATATAAAACAGACACTGCCAAACCTTTGTATTTTTCATCTGAAATGACCAGATGTTCAGAAGAATGTTTTACTATTTTTAGGATTAAGAAATGTGCTTTTCTTCCATCTGAAATGTCATTATGACATTATTCTTCCTTAATATTTAGCTGTGAAATCACGAATCTAAAAATTAGTTTGTGATCTTTTGATAACAATTTAGAATAGCCATTATTCAAGTGGCTGTGAAGTGTAAAAGAGCCTGTGCATAGAAGCAGACACACGTGTTTGTTTGCTTTCTTTTATATTATCTTCATTCTGATTTCCTCCTTTCTTCTTGTCATCTTTGTTTTGTTCTTCTTGCTCCTTTTCACTTTGTCCTGTTCCTCTTTCTCCTTCTTCTTTTATTTTTTAGAAAAATAGCTTTCTAAGTAAGACTAAAGGATTGCATGCTCACCTGAACAGCTAGGTTATTAAAAAATACTTGAGAATTGTCTTTTAGATGTTTTCCATTGATGTACACCCTACACTTGGACCTCTAGAACTAGCCTTAATATGAACAAAGACTTGCTTTGTTCCCCGCAAGTAACTTCCAAGCTCCAGATAAGATACCGGCTCTTTACACCAACAAGTAGGATTTGGTTAAAGTACCAGGAGAACGGCAAAAGTGGGGATGAAGTGTTCCTTTCTGTCTTTGGTATGTGCTTCTGCCTCTGAGCTCTCCAGCTCTTTTTTCACTCTTGATAATTTTATATATAAGAATATGGATGTTGTCTTGGTGTCCACCATTTTCTTTTTACTGTCTTTTAATCTCATTTCAAAAAGGTATCATCTCTTTCTTCATAGAAACTTCCATTCTAATAAAGATTCCCTGGCCACAGTAGGTCTCCTCTTGTGAAGAACATAAAAATAAAATAAAATAAAATAATGGCTATGCTATGCAAATAAATTTTTTCTTCTGTGAATGGAGATCATGAGGTCTTCCACTAAATGTATCGAAACACTAAGAAGATTAAGTTTGACTTATTCTAAGAATATGAGAATAATTGCTAACAGAGCTAGTGAGTGTTTCCCATAAGTTCCTCTGAGGAAGTGTGGGATAGTGAGAGATGCCTTCACATGTGAGTGTCTTCAGCCCGGGACCATTCTTTGTTTAGTCTCGTGTTGACAAACACAGGTAATTTTATATTTTTTCTAGCCTGTTTCCACACACATGTCTGTGTGGTCTCACCAGGCCATCAAGTAGGCAGTCTAAGGAATATTTTATGTCTAAAATATGCCAGCAGTTTCCTCACATTTCCATTTACTCCTTTATTGGTGAAAGTTGAGGATTACTGGTGGAACTGGCCTTGTCAGAGAACTCATGATATCTTTGAGAACACAGCTTCTTCACTATCTCTACTCTACAGTCCTCAACCTTGAGCTAATTTTGATCCTGTTCTCCCTTATGTTGGCAAGATGGCTGCCACTGGTGGTGATCCAGGCACTTTGTAGCAGACAAGGCTGCTGGTTTATTTTGTTCTGCAAGGAAAATCTCAGTCAGGACTACCTAAATAGACTCTTCACATCCCATAGGTTCCACTGGGTCACATGTTCAATCTGTGAGAAGTCAAGGAAACCACCATGACAGGGTTCAGGCCACTTTGGAATGATTTAGAGACTGATATGAAATCCACCACAGTGGCAAAAAAAAATGCAGAATAAGCAACCAACTGGTACCGCAGATGTATCCGTCCAAATATATCCACATATCTCTAAAAAGAACAGGTGAGCAGAGGCCAACAAAGAGGAGTGGGCAAGACGTACAGGGGTGGCAAGATGGCTGGCTAGAAAGATGCCAGACTGCCTTCTCAAGACACTTTGTAAAAGTGCAGCTTGTGGTTTGGCACACCCTGGGAAATGATTAATTGGTAATTTGATTCATTTTGGTACCATAGAGGAAATAATTTACCATTAACTCCCTGGAGCTCGAAGGAGTTAATTTTCATCACATGGATGCACACTTTATTCCCATAGAGCATCTTACTCACTCGGCGTGATCATGGGAAGAAAGTCAATTCAAGAAAATACTGAACCATTTGGAAAGAACATTAGACTGAATTAAACACTCCCTGCGCTCAGCCGTGTGATTCAAATTACCTCATTGTATTCTGCAGTCTGTTTGCCAAGAAACACAAGAAATAGGAATGTGGGCTCCCAATTTAACTACAGAGTTAACCAATAATATTTATTAAGTGCCTACTGTTTGCACAGAACAGTGAAAGACACATCACTAACAGTATTCCTGCAGACGCAAGTCAAATCAATGCCAGGGAGCTCTGTTCCAGTCTGTGTGCAAATGTAGAGAAAATCAAACTGGGTTTGTACACATTGCACAGCACGTTTGGTGGTAGATGGTATGGCTAAATAAAGAAGGAAACAGCTACTTTGTCACCACATGTTACCTCCACTCAGTATAGGTAGTCCTCATTACCAATCTACCTGTTTAGCACTTGCTCAGACTTGTGACCTGTCTTTTTCCTCATATAGTTTGGCAGAACTGATTTCTGAAATCTTTCCTCTCTTTTGTACAGAACGCATTGTCAGTGTGGTGCTGCACTGTTTGCTGATCCTACTGTACAGCACAGTACTATAGTTTTATGTTCTGTTATGTATTACAGTACTGCATGTAACAGTTATGCAAATAAAAGGAAAGTCATCAAGTTGGAATTTCCTTTGACCATTTCTTTGTTCTGAATATTGTAATGTAAAAATAATACGCATTGCATCACATAGTGAGAAATTCACCCAAGGACCTGCCCCTGGAGCGGAATTTGGTTGGTAAGTAAGGAATATCTGCGTAATTTTAAAGGGTCATTTGACACCTCCAGCACCATAGTTTATTCCCTGTCTACTTCTCTGAAAGGTGAACACTGCGCAATTTTAAGTTACTTTATAGTTATCATTTGCTATGTAATAAAACATACATATAATTTGACATTCATATAACTTGTTTTTCCAATTGTCTTTTGTTATGATAACACGTTTGTAGTACTTATTGATCACACTCCCTGTGGGCAGTAGGTACATATACATTATACACTTTCATTCTTTTTAATGCCTTTTCCTTCCATCTCTTATTCCTCTTTCCACTTACAAAAGGCCTAGCTCCTTATTATCTATCTTTTATTTCACTATTTATATTTTATATTTCCATATCTGAGAAGTTATGCATTATTTAAGCTTGTCTGATTTATTTCACTTCACATCACTGACTCAAGTTTTATCCAAAGGTGGAGGTTTGGCATTATCTCATTTTCAACTTCTAAAGGAAGGAATAAAAAATAGAGTGTAAAGTTGGTGAAATGCCCCAAAATGGATGCATCAATATTATTTTTCCACTCCAGATAAATTTATCAGTTACATTAAGGAAAACTATTCCCTAATATTTTAAGTATAATATTGTCACCTTCAGTTCTCACTTTATAAAAGTTAATCAAATATTATTTTATAGAGTAAATGTAATTTGTTTTGGTCAGTTCAACCACCTTAGATTCAAATAATGATACTATTTGGAAAGAAGTGGTGAAGAATTTGATGTGCACAAAAATTTTGTTTGTTTTCCCAGTGCTTCACACTATGCCATTGCTGGACTCCATTAGCTATTCCTAGGACTTGTTACAGGACCCACTCATATTCTTCAGAGGAAAGCACTGAGAAAGAATTTATGGAGATTGAAACATGAGCTAAATTGAGAGCATAATTCCAAGCAGATGATTTCAGTTAATTAAAACTAGTAGTACAGGTTCCATATAAATGAGTGCTGGTAATTTCCAGAATATATGAGGACATCTACTAAACTATACATTTTATCACAGTCTAATCAGCTGTGATAAAATGCTTTAACTATTCTGAGGATTTATGGAATAAACTGTGTTTATCACCCTGAAATTCAGTCTACTCTGCTATACCAAAGACTTCCTGATTTGGTCTATCCACTTCCTTACTTCTCTTTCTCCCCCTCTGTTCCTTTTATAAGCTCATTATTTCCACCATCAGGGGAATAACATGAACAATCTTAATTCCTTCAATGTTTTTGTTGAAATCTGTTTCTCTTTTAAAAAAGAGACAGGCAAATATTAAGTCTGAGGTACGTGAAATATATGCCATATTTCATTCTACATATACCGAAAACATTAGCCCTTAATCGCCAGGACCTCATATGCAATGACAATTCCATCAATCAACTGCTGTCATTTGTTTGTGCCCCCATTTTGCCCTGTTGGCCATCAGAAGAGATAGATCATGAAGGATTAGCTGTGTCTTGGGTGCTAGATCTGCTGAATAATAACAATGATCATTGACTGAAACAGTTCCTTTATATTTTTTACATATGTGTGTCCAGTTTATTTCACTTAAGAAAAGTTTTTTTAAAAATTCAAATCTGTATTTGTACATTATGAATACACGTCATCATCACATTCGACACTGAAAATTTGTACCAGACTATGACATGACTTGCTTCTCATTTTCCCCTTCCCCCTGCCCTGCAATCCCCCACTCTTTATATTAATAAGCTTTATTTCTTTTTTCTTTATTACGATCACATTCTATTTCCCTTTGTTATTTACCCCTACACTCTATTTCCTTTTAATTATTTTCTATTTCACAATATTAATTATATATACTAGAACTCATTTATATCTTCATTTTCTCACACCAGAGAGAAGATACGATATTTACGCACCTGTGACCTATGTATTTCACTTATGAGGATGTCCTCAAGGCACATCCATTTGAGTATGAATGACTCAATCTGATCATTTTTAATGGAACAATAAAACTGCATTCTATAAAAGAACCACATCTTCTTCATACAGTCTCCAACTGATGGACATTTTGGTTGTTTCCAAGAATTAGCAAACACAAACTAAGCTGCTCTAAAACTTGGGTGCACATATGTTGCTGTGATATGAATCTTTTAATTCAGAAATTCTTTGTGTATATACCTAGCAAAGCAATGGCAGGGTCAAATGGGACCTACAATCCTAGCTTTTTCAGGAATCTCCACACTGATTTCCACAGAGGCTGTATGAGTCTACACTCCCACCAGCAGTGGAGAGGGTTCATTTTTCTCCACAGTCTCACCACTATTTGTTGCTGGCTAATTCTGAAACAGCAGCCTTTCTTTGTGGAGTGAGATGAAATCTCAGTGTTGTTTTCATCTGCATCTCTTGAATGGCCAATGATGTTAATCATTTCTTCATATACTTCTTAGCTGCTCTTGCTTCTTCCTCTGAAAAGTATCTGTTCATCTGGGACATGGTGGGGAGTATTATAATTCTAAATCTGAAACTATACTATAAAGCTACTGTGATAAAAACTGCATAGTACTGGCAAAGTAACAGACGTGAGGATCAATGGAGTAGACTAGAAGATCCAGAAACTACTCCAGATATACTGAGTCACCTCATCTTTGATAAAGGAGCCAAAAATCCTCAATGGAGGAAAGATAGCCTCTTTAACAAAGCTGGAAAAACTGGGCTTTCACCTGCCAAAGACTAAAGTTAGACCTATCTCTTTCACCATGTACCAAGCTAAAATCAAAGTGGATAAGAGACCTAAATATTAAGACAGAAACTGAACCTGCTGCAAAACAGGTTAGGTAAAACTCTTGAAGACACTGGCTTAAGGAAAGACTTCTTGAACACAACCTCTACAGCATGAGAATTGGCAGAAAAAGTCAACAAACGGGACCTCATTCTATTAAAAAGCTTCTGCAGGGTGAAATAAACCAACAGAGTGAAAAAACAACCAACAATATGGCAAAGAATCTTTGCCAGCTGTTTCTCAGACAAAGGTCTCCTATTTACACTACATAAAGGGCTTAACAAAATTAGCCCAACCCAGATTAAAGACCTAATGAAGCAGTTCTGTTAGGGTCTAACATGATACTTCCTGGAGAGCTAACAGCTTCCTTGAGTGGGCACCAAGAAGCAGAACCAAGGCCACAGGTCATGTGCAGTGACACTGCCCCTCCTCCCAATTAAACGGGATTCAGTTGATTCCTCACTGGTGTTCAATTTCTGTCAGAAATATTCTTGTGTGTTTAGATCGAATGTCATCTATGACTTGAGAACTTGGAATTAAGATTTTATTTCAGGCACTTTCAGTGTTCCACAGATACAGTCAGTGCTAACCTGCTACAGTGACTCTAATGTCCCTTCTCTGTACAGCATTCTGATAACCAATGGTGAGACTGTTTCTCAGACTTCAGAGAAAATGTTAACCTTCCTTAGAGTAAGCCTGGCGCCCTACCTACAATCTTAGTTTTCCATGACCCTGCTAGAAAGTGTATGTGTTATATAAAACTTGGTTATAAAACGAGTATCTAGTGAAAATTGTCTAAAATATTTTAATTATAATATTAATAAATCAGATAATTTTAATCATTGGTATCCTATATAAAGTAACAATAGTCTGAGCCCTAATAATAGATAGCATTTACTAAACTCTTACCAATACCAGAATTTGTGCAGGTTTTTCTTAATAGTGATTTATTTACATTTCAATACATCCACACTCATTATGAACATTAATATTAATACTCTTCACTTTTTATTTTTATGGTAATTAGGATTGGAAATGGGACCTCATGCATGTTAGAGAAGTTCCTTGTCACTGTACTGTAATCCCAAAACTGAGTTTGTCTTTAGAAATGAAGAAACAAGCTGAGAAAGGTAGTACCTGTCTTAGGGCCAAGACCACACTCACTCAGTAGGGACAGTCCAGTCGGGGTAATTCACGTCACATCCACATTCCAGAAGTAGTTGTCTAATTCCTACAAAATCGATACCCCACAGTTATCGACCACGGTGGTGACATTCACCGCTCAACTCCTCTACTCTCTCACTCCTGGTCTTAAGCCAGGACACGGCAGGGGTGTCCACAGAGTGCTGTCCTCAGTGAAAGTGGCATACCTGAGCCCAAGCTGGGGCGCTGCTGAGGGAACCTCACCAGAAGACAGCTGGTCGTTAACTTGAGTAACTTGTCAGCAGAAGGGCAGAGCAGACATACATCTCCACGTAAAGAAGCACAGCGCACCTCGTCATACGAGCCTGTCTTCAGGCTTGCTTCTGAGCCTGGCCTTCATTCTACTGTATTTTTGTAAGACAGATAAATGTTGATTAGTCTCTTATCTTCCCTAACATAGTTATATCAAAATATGTGAGAGATGGGGTAACAGTTGGAAGCATTGATAACTATTCTAATTTCATCAATGACACAAAAGTTAACAAAATTATCAGAAATAGAATGTTTGCTTTAGGGTTTTCTTTAGAAACCTAAACATTAACCTTCTACAAGCTTTTCACTCTTACTTTTCTAGATATGAAAGAGCAAGCTGTTCATTATGAATCTAATAAGAAGAAGTGGTTGGAAATATGAACTCTATTGAAAATAGCTTGTATATAAGTTTTGACTCCATTATGTATTTTCTATGAGACTCAAGCAATTCATCTAAGGTATTTTTTGTCAGTTTTTGCATCTGTAACATGGTAGAAAAAAAAACCTACTTATCTCATACAACACAGGTGATGAAGGACTGTGTTAAAGCATACAAATTATTTAAGATGAGTTGGGCCAATAAAACTGCTCAACACATTTTAGAACAATAACAATAATAACCATTTTAAATTCAATAAGCTTTCTCATGAGATACTACTAATGAACACAGGTTAAAACCTGTGCTAGAAAGAAACTCATACTGTAAATGCTACCACTCTGTAGATCTGGGTTGTGTCAACAACTCTGGTGAGTGTCCGGTGGGTCCTCCCTCAGCTGTGCCCCAGGTGAGCCGGCAGCCCGGCCAGCAGAGCCAAGACCAGCGTCATTACCCCCTGAACACAGGACTTGATTTAGCAAATGCAAAAAATGTAACTTTGAGAAAAGGTACAGCAAACATGCAATCCTTTGGACAGCCGAGTTTATAGCACAGCAATAAACAGCCTATATAAGTACTGGGGATAAAGATAATTTTAAAACTTCTGTTGGAGGTCTATGATTACGACTTTGTAAAAGTTGAGAGGTATTTTGCTGTGCTGAAGTCAATGGTCTGGGGACCAAGGAGGATCACTTGACTGGCGGTAATGGTGATGTTTCACAGAGTAGTTTCAGTCAGTTATGGGCCTGTGAGCATCATTCATTGAGTCAGACTGAGATAGAATTTAAGAACTCATGGGAATATTGATGATTTTTCAGCATATTATTTTTTTCATTGATGAGAAAAAAGAAAATAAATAGGTACCTTGAGGAGAAGGTAGAGTTGTAGACATGCAATTTTATGATAGTAAGTAAAAGGAAGTGGACAACTTAATGTGAAAAACAAGAAAGGAAGGAAAGGTATTAACTATGTTTTTAAATCAAGAGAAAGAAATCTACGTGAAGATGCTGACTTAGAAGGAAACAGGAAGAGATGGGTGGGTCTCCACAGCTGAAGAGCAGGGCAAAACTACCAGGTTCCTGGAGAACTGAATAAGGCACTGAGGAAATTGACCTTTAATCCCAGGATCCAACAAAGAGTAAATTTAAAGCATATCCTCTGATGTTAACTTTATGATTACTAGAGACACCAAACCAAAGCCTGGAGAGAGCATAAAGGAAAGACATAAGATTTCTTGTCTTGCAATGAGTAGAGCAAATCCCTAACACCAAAATGTGAAGAAGGTATAAAAATAACAGCGGAAGAACAATAGCTCAGATCCTCAGCAAACCTTAGTATGGAAGACTGATGCAGGCCTGGGACTTAGCTCAGTCACTCCAGCATCTGTCTGACAAGTGCTAGGTCCCAAGCTCAATCCCCAGTACACCACAATGCCGGGCACAGTGGCTCATGTTTGTAACCTTAGCACTCAGGAGGCTGAGGCAGAAGGATTGCTATGAGTTTGAGGCTTGCCTGGGCTACATAGTGAGTACAGGGCCAGTCTGAGCTACAAAACAAGAGAGACCCTGTCTCAAAAACAAACAAACAAAGATTAACTGATGTATATGTACATAACCAAGTGAAATGTCTGGCAGATATTTAAGGCTGGTTCCACATTTGAAAATCAATTATTATAATCTATATTATACCAATAGGCAAAAGAAAAAAATTATATAATCATGTCAATAGATATAGAAGAAAATAGCAAAATCTATTTTATAATAAGAAAAATTAGTAAACAGAGAAATAAGAATAAGGGGATATAAGGATAGAAATAAGGCTAGAGGGACAATTTTTAATGTATAAAGAATATGAACAAAAATACTACAGCTAACATAGTTAATGAATTTTGCAACTATTCTACTAATAACAAGAAAAAGACAAAAACTTCTAACCACTGTTTTTCAAGATTGTGATAGACATTCTAGATAATGTAATAAGAAGATAAAGAAAGAAAGGGAGTAGAGATTAGTAATAATGAAACACATATGGGGTTTTTGGCAGCTGTCATAATTTCCTGTATAGAACATTCTAAAAAATTGATAAATTAAAAGGTTTCTGAAAATGGTCAGTTTTCATAACAAGCTTGCCAGATATAAATTTAAAATTAAAAGCAATAAGGATAGATAGGAGATTTTACATATATATATATATATATATATATATATATATATATAAATGATTTTATATATAAATTCATGCATACATATATATGCTATATGAGGATAAACTCAACTCTTGTGATAGACATCAAAGCATAATTTTTTAAAAGAGATATTTCATGTTCACAAGAAAGATAATACAATGTCAGCTCTTGCCAATTTGATCTGTAAATTTAATCTAATGGAGAAAAAAAATCTCAGAAAAGTGTCACTAAGGAACAATTAATTGATTTTAAAGTTTACATGAAGAAAATTTTAAAAACAGGCAGGGAACAGTCAACTCAGCTTCTAAGAGACAGAACAAAGTTAGATGATGTCACGCCCAGACCTGAAGATGATTACTTGAGCTTGGTTAATAGTGGGATGTGGTGTTGGATCAGGAATGTGTAAATAGGTCTGTGAATAAGATTAGAGGTTTTAGAAATACATCCAACTACACACAGTCAACTGATCTATCAGAAAGGAGTAAAAGCAATACAGTGAAATAAAGACCGTTTTCATCAAATGGTGCTAGATCAAATGGATATCTACATGCAACAAAATGAAGCTAAATGAAAACTTTCTATTCCTCACAAATGTCAGCTCAATATGGATTTTAGCTATAAGTGTACAAAACAGTACCCTGAAATCTATGCCAATGACATAGGACAGTGTTGAGTGCAACAATGACTTTCTGTAACAACATCACAGACATGATCTAGGTAAGGCACAATTGATTGTATTTCATTAAAAATGAAAAACCTCTTGCAGAAATCATGTACTAAAAGATGTTTTCAAAGGTTGCATCTGATAAAAGCCTGCTAAGCTTTTTGCTTTGCAAAATATGCAAAGAACTCTTAAGACTCATCAGAGACAACCTGGTTATTAAACAGAACAAACACCTAATAGACTCTTCACGAAGAAGTTATGAAAGTGGGAAGTAAACATATGAAAAGCTATCCTGCAGCAATGTTTGCTGGAAACGTAAATACAAACAGCAAAGAGATACCACCATGTGTTTATTAGAATGTCCAAACTCCAAGCCACTAACCCAAAGTGCTGAGAAGGATCTGGACCACCCGGGTCTCAACACCACTGTCCCAGAGAACAGAGGGGGACCCCACCGTGGGCCACAGTGTGGCAGGTCGCTGGACATATGCTGGCCATGTCCAATGCATACACCTTCATGTGTATTATTAAAATAGCTGAAATAAGCAATTTTTATTTATTATTGTTAAAATTTGAAAGGATACAATGTTTAAATGCATATTACTGAGAATAATCACTCCTAAAAGTCTACACACTGCATTATTCCAAAGGTTTGGGAATATTCTGGGAAGGCACTGTTTTGGAGCCGGTCAGTCATGGCTGTGAGCCACGGAGAGGGAAGGAGAGGAGAGGAGCATGCGCAGAGGAGCACGGAGCTGCAGAGTGACGAAAACACCCCGACACCGTCATGGCAGCCACTTGCCACAGCACAGACAACCCCAAGGGCTGCACTAAAGCCTGGAGTCGATGTAGGCGGGTCAGCTCCAGGCAGACCACGGACCAGGTTGTGCGGCAGGAAGAGTACCGTCCACTCTGCGCCTTTTGGCAAGTCTTGCTGTGAACCAAAACTACTCTACGAAATAAAGATTTTTTTGAAGACAGAACAATTACTTACATTGCTTATTTTTCATGAAAGGAAAAAGGAGTCAGATGAGTGAAGAAGCTACATTTGGAAGCCTTTAAAGGTCGGAGGGAAGCGGCATAATCTGGGACACCTGCACTGCCGAGAGCCCCCTGAGTGTCAGCAATGAAGGCTGCAATGTGGTGACAAATGGGGTGACAGACGCAGTGAGCAAAGGACGCGTTCACCAGCCTCCTGCCCCTTAAGCAGATTTCCTGTGTTTCACCTGAAACGAGTCTATTTCTTTCTCTAAGGTGAAAGGTAAGAAAAAATCAGGTTGCTGAAGCACCTTGTCGAATCTGGCTTAGAGTAAATCAGTTCTGCTTTATTTTGAAAGTTATTCGATTTTACCTCAGGAGCAAGATTGTGTTTATTGTTTGCAAAATTCATCCCTGTGTGTGTGATTGCGCAGGAATGCGCCCCTCCCGGAGGGAGGGAGTCCACGTGTGGCACAGCCTCTGCACGCGTCCCGGCCCAGGTGTTAATCTCGTACGAACTCGAGGCTGCTTAATGTGCTTTTCTCATCGTGTTACCGTCACACTCTGCTCCAATTTACAAATCTCACTGGGGCAGGCAGTGTTTCTATTTTTTCACAAGATGACAGAAATCTTCGTTCTCTGATGAAGTGTGAAAACTTGCCACTAACATGGTAAATGTGATACGTGGTATGAGAGGCTTTGTTTTTAAATCACAAATGCAATTTTCAAGTGGTTGGTGAGATCTTCATTAATTCTGCCAGTCTTTCTTTTGATTGGTGAATTGAGGCCATTAACATTGAGGGTTATGACCAATATATGCAGTGACCGGCGCTTGTCTTGATCTTTTCTTGTTTGGATTTCTTTTCCCTTTGCATTTAATTTCTTTCCTTGCCTGATGGATTCACTCTGTTGGTTTCATGGAACTGTGCCTCTCATTTTCATTTCCGACCGTATTCCTTCGAATTTTTTGGAGTGTCGCTTTGGTGTTCACAAAGTTCCTACGTTCTTATTGTGAAATTGTTTTATTTTCCACTGATTTTGAAAGATAGTTTTGCAGGATGCATCAATTTAAACTGGAGGTTATTTTCTTTTAGAAAATACTTTTGAAATACTTCATTCCAGACTCTCCTTGACTTGCAGGTTTCTCTGCAGATGTCTGCTGTGATTCTGATGAGCTTTACTTGTATATGATTTGTTTCTTTTCTCTAATTGCTTTTAATATTTTCTTCTTGTGTTGATTTCTAGAATCTTGAATATTATATGTATAGATAAAGTGTGTGTGTGTGTGTGTGTGTGTGTGTGTGTGTGTGTGTGTGTTTTAACATGACTAATTGTAGTTCTGTGCACATCACTTATCTTTATGTTAAACTATTTTTCCCTGTTTGAGAAGTTTTGTGTGAGTACTTTTATGAAAAGCTTATTTAAGTCATTTTTGCTATCTCCTACTCTTTCTTCAACTCCAATCAATTTTTAGGGTTTTTTGGGGGAAGGATCATCTAGTAGCTGTTGGATTGACTTCTCATGCTATTTTTAAGAAATCTTTGTTTACAGGTTCATTAGCTGCAATCCTGTCTTCTGTATCTGAAATTCTGTCCTCACATTTTTGTATTCTACTGGGAGGATATGTTTGATTTTTCCCACTGTTTTCCTATGCTTTGTATTCATGGTTTCCATCATTTTTCTTAGCTCCTCTGTTTTTTGTGTCTGCTCTATAATTATTAATTATGTCATTCATTATGGTCCCCATCTCTGTTGCCAGTTGAGAAATTATTTCTGATTTTATTTTTTGCAGACCCTCTTCAGTAGTTCAGGGAGTCGTGGTGCTGAGTTTTGGATGGTTCCATCTCATTGCCTCTCAGCATTGCCTTTGGTGATCTGGAAGTCTGATTTTGAGTCTTATTTATGCATCTTCTCATTTCTATTTTTGTTGTTATTGATATTTTGGATTAATTCCTGGGTTGCTGCTTTGAATCTGACCATGCCTCGTATCCTCATTTCCAGTGTTTAGAGCCTTTAGAGAATGGCTGCTTCCTGGGCGGTCTTCCAGGTTCAGTTGGAACCCAAAGGGGTTTTGAGTCTGTAAAGGCCCTTTGGCAATCTAAGTCTTGGTACACCAAGAAGGACAACTGAATAGAACAATGAAGCCATCTTCACAAAAGTAATGCAACTAGCATCAACAATAGCATCAAACACCAACCATGACAAATACTGATCTACCACCTTTGACTAGACAAACTAGATTTGTGGTCATATATTAAAATCTAGAACGAACCAGAAACATGTTTGCAATAAATGAAATCTTCAACATAGAGATTTAGAAGGAGTCAGGGTGGGTAGAGAGATAGGAGATGGAAAGGTTGAGAGTAAGGCTAGAGGTCACAGGAAGAATGTACAAGCTTTGGGAAACTGGTGAAGACAGAAAGAAAACAGAAAAAGGAAAATTAGGAACCATATTTGTGCTCCTCTAAAAATAAGAACAGTTAAGATACAGGAGAAAAACGGAGCAAGAAAGCTGAGAAATGAAGATAAAAGAAAAGAATGTGCCCTTCAGCATGTCTGTTGTCACCTCTGGCTGGGCCCCTGCCTCTGCACCCCTGGTACCCAGCAGGCCTCCGTCTGCAGCCTGTGTGCCTCACCAATGGTGTCCGGGTACCTATATTGTCAGTTATTAAACATTAGATCTCATATGACTTCCTCACCCACAGTGGACACAATAGCAAACCAAAGGAATTACATTCTGAAAACAGGTGCTGTGAAATAAGTTCCTTATTCATAAAGTACAACAAGCTGAATCTCCCTAACTTTCCATATGCTTAGACAAGTTGTCATCAGATTAGAAGCAGAGTGAAAATACTTAGTTAATTGAATGATATTAAGCCTAAAGGATGTTTGATCAATTATCTAAGAGTTGAGAGTCAGAGAATTGGTACTGGCACAGTGATGGATCCAGGGAAAACACTTCAACCCAGTGCTAACCTGCTAGCTGTAGTTTCCTGGTGTGCATATTAATTGCAGAGAGGAAATTTTATGTATCATTTAGACGGACTCTTTATAATTCAAACCTGCTTTATACGGAGCATAAAATGTATGCTTAGTTTTTCCAGTAACACTTGGGGAAATGCCTTATAAATGGGTATATAAATTTGCTTAATTAATCAAACAAAAAGGAAGAGCTTTTAGAGGGCAAAATCATGACGGGAACTTAAAAAAAGGAAATTAAAAAGATAAAGCTTATTACTGCCTAGTAATTTCAATTTATGCTGTAAATAAAATAGGTTTAAAACCAAAACCAGTGCAAATATGCCTCTGTAGCAGGTTCTCCAGAATAATTGGCAGTGGCCCAAGAGTTACCAATAGGCTCTGAGTCAATATTGTTTCTTTAGTGTCCTTGGCTATTGAATTTAGTAAATGGTTTATTTGCAGTGAAGATGTGCTCTAGGTAGCCTGCTCACATTCCACAGGCAACCATTAAGTCATTAGCTAGATACAAGAGATGGACCCTAATGAACAAGGATTTTCATGTTGATCTCAGAAACTCTGCTACTTTATAACTGTGAATGACTATAGAAATCATAATGATTTGGATTATTGTAAATTATGTTTACTAACACATACTTTGAATTTATGTTCCCTACTTTAAAGAGTTTATACATCATCTTAGAGAATCCAGCTTTAACTAGGATCCTGATTTAAGGCACACAGGCCACATGTACCTGTGTTCTGCCAGGTTGCAATGGTGGCCGGCCTTCTTTTCTTCAAAGTCTGCTCTGTGCCCAACAGCTTGTGGATAACTTTAGTCTTTGTACAAATGTACAAGCTGGGACCTCCCCCAGAACTAGTGAATCTGAACTAGGACTCAGAAGGACTCTGGCTTGGTCACTGGTGTCCTTCCTAATGTGACTGCACCGGACAACAGGTGCTCCTTCTTGTCTCAAGGAAGAGACAGCTTTGTGCTTGTATCTGGCATTGTGTACTGACTCATAATTTTGTAGTGACATATATGTCGCTACTTTTTAAAAACATTGACAGATATATTCCTTGTTTCTTACTTCTTGTATAATTTAAAACAGCTTAGAAGAGTTAAATCAAATAAGAAACCATTTAAGTCATGGAAATTGGGAATTCTGTGGTAAGTAGTTTTGATAAAGCCTCAGTCTGAAGACTACTCAAGTTGTAAGACTGCCAGCAGAGTCAGTCATTCTGGAAATTGTTCCCTTCCATTTAAAAGATGTTTACCATTTTCAAATTTCCTCCATAGAATATAATTTACAAGCTGTCTTCCTGTGAAATAAGATCTTGTGCTTGCCTTGTAAAATTACTTGAATCAGTAATATTATTATTTTGCCTTATAATTCTAAACCATTTATTCTTGTGATCCTAGTCTCTCTGTTTTACCCAGGGGTTTATACCTGGTAAAAACATTGTGCTTTTAAAGGGCTAGGTGATAAGTCTGGGAATTATTTCAGTGGTTCTTCACTCACTCAAAGGGAAGAAACTACAAGGGCAAAAGTTACTGGGGTCTGTTTACCCATCACATTTTGTTTTCCACATTTTCTCTGTTTTCACAGTAAGTTCAGTCAAAGTAAAATCAAAATTTTCACTGAACTAAAAACTTATGCTATAAAGAGATAAATATACAAAGTTCTCTGTATGTTTTCTTCTGTGGTTTCCAGAACTCACTGGCCTTGGGATTAATCCATGCATTTATACATGAATATAGCCCTTCTGTCTTATTTTCACATATAGCCCTTACACCAAGCCCTCTTGGTTCACTTCATACTAAGCCCGAGAAGATCTGTTTGGCCAGCAGCCCGTGCCTCAGACCACCCAAGGATTTCAAAGCATCTCAGTGAGCTGCCATCAGGATGAGTCGACAAATCTTAAAAAATCAGACCCTCTGTTCTCACATTTAGGGAGTTAAAGTGTTCTTAGTTGGAAAGGGGCTGCAGAAGAAAAAGAGCTGCTATTTCTGTAAAGATATTGAGTATTTCATCTGATTGCTAGAGTCACAGGCAAAATAGCTGGAGGCTAGACAGGTATATTGCTCTTTGAAGAACAGATGGTGGAACTCACAGGAGATTTGAGCAAGGAAGAAGAGAATCTTAACAGAGTAAGAGATTTCTATAAAATGAGCTATCTTATGTATTGTACTGGGTTTGAAATATCCAATGCACTCTTTGGTCATGCATTATCTCTCCAGATACAGCACTTTTGGCACTCTTTATGTTTCAAGGTCAAATGGTGAAAAAGTACATTTTAATATAGCACTTTTACCGGCACATCACTCATACAACAAGATGGTAGACATCTATTATTCAAGAGATATTTGACTCACATTGTACAATTGTGAATATTTCTTGCCTGGTAAATTCATATATATTTAGTAAATTACATTAAATTAAATTTTTTCTTTGTGTTCATGTATCGTTAATTCAGACCACATTAGGAAACTTTGGTCATCATTAGAGACTTTGGTGCCAACTCTATTGAGGAGGAATCTTTACTGCTGTTTCACTGGGAATTTTAAATTTTTGTTCAGAATTTTCTTTCAATAGGTATAGGGTGATAAGATCAAAAGTAAGTGCTCCCATAGCATATACACTAACCACAAAAAACAAATGTCTGAGCCATATTATTCAGTGAAAACATTCTTTTTTTTAGAATCTTGTCCTTTGCAGATTAACATAATACTACTGTTTAGTACAAAAAGCGTTTCTCAGGCTTGGATTATGCACTGAAACATCTTTAATCTCTCCTATGATCCCTCCTGAAAAAATTGCATCATTTTAATTGTTAGGCTACTGCCATTGGAAGGAGTGAAATAAATTCATGCTAATGCTCAAACTCCTGGACAAGGCTTCATATAGACTTTTTTTCCAAGAGTAACCTAATTAGCTCATCTTTATCAGTCTGTGGTAAATTCAATTTTTAATACTGTCATCAAAAAATTACAAAAGTAGTTGTGAATTCATAAGGCATTTAATACAGGAAGTTTCAGTGACCTTTAAAGTTATTAATTTCTTCTACAAATTCTCAGATGTGGAAGGTGGAAATCAAGTCTAGCTTCTTCATATCTGTATCCTGTGAGGCGCAACACACACAGTGTGTAGTAGCAACCACTACATACTGACATGATCCACTAAAGGTCAGCTCAGAGAACCGGAAATAAAGTGTCATCTACAGACAGCATCACTGTGAAAATCTAAACACTGAACACTGGATAGTTAATTTGCCTTATGTGCTTGTATTTAGAGAAAGGATATATGTTAAAATATGAGAGAAGAAGCATGATACATAAAAATAAAAACTGATTTAGCGTAGAGAAGCAAAATAAAGCTAATGGTAGATTTGGTTGAATGAGTTAAATGCAACCCTGCAACAGGACTGTAAAACATCACATCTGAATCAAGAAATACTTTCTAAAGTAAATAATTTATTACAATCTGTTTTGATTATTTTGTGAATCAAAGTTTAGCAACCTACTTTATACAAGTTTTATTTCTTCATTTTTAACATTACTTGGTACAATTTTCTTAGGTGTTTTGTATGTTTTTTGATTGGTTAGTCTGGTTTTACAGACTATGTGTATGATAATTAACTTTATAAGGTCTTATAAGATAAATAAGTGAATCCTATGTTAAAAAAATAAAAAGAGGGTGGAAGGCAGGAGGAAAAGGCTGAGATCTGTGGTGCACATGTGCCTCTTCCCCAGGGTGATTGTGATCTTTGAGCTCCAGATGCAGACTATCAAAACATTAAATAAAATTAACATTCTTCCCAGAAGAGGAAAAATAAGAGATATTCCAATGATAAGGCAACAGGTCAATTTAAAATCCCAAGAATACATTTTGTAAGAGAAGCAGAAGATCTGTTAGAAACTTTCTATTTAAGCTCAAAAAAGTGATAAAATGTTATCTGAACACATGGAAAAAAAACTTTGGGGACTAAATATGTCACCTTTCTAAAGTTAATGTCATTGTGGATATAATTGGAATCTCCAAAGGATTCCGATGAGAAATGTGTTAGTTATGTTCTTTGTACCCTGTTGAAATGGCACACAAAACCCTAGAGCAGCCAACAAATTTTGGGAAAAGAGTTGGGAGAAAGAAATCGTGCTACTTGATGACAGAACTATGTAATGAAGCACTGGGATTTGATAAGGAGGATTTCTTTTCAATCTATGTCTTCATTTTGTTGAAATTTATGGGATACAACTCGATATTTGGGTACAGCATGGCTATCACTTCACATAGTTTTAATTTCCATGGTGAGAACATTTAAATATCTACTAGCAACTTCCAAGTACATAGTACACTTTGGTACTACAAAGTCCATGCCAGACACGAGGGCTTTAGAAGTCACTCCTGTCTGGCTGTTAACGTCTGCATTTCACTCAGCATCTTGCAGTTCCTCACATAACAGCCTTTGGTAACCATGATTTTACCATGGACCATGGGGCTTCAAAGTTTTATATTTGTATGTAGGTCAGACCGCAGAATGTTCTTTTTCTATATAGTTGATTCCCCTAAAATAATGGCTTAGAGACTCATCTATTGATAATAGAGACCATCCTTTATCCTTTCTATGCACTTGACAGCTTTAGCAAAGATCCATTGACAGTGGACATGTGAATCTACTGCTAAGCACTCTATTTTGTACTATTGGTAGATAATAATTCTGTTTTGGAGTCATAGCATGTTTTCGAATAGTATTACTTTGGAAAAGACTGTATATTAGATTTTGTAGCAGGAAATGTGATGTCTCCATTAACTATTCTTTTCCCCAAGATAGCTTCAGTTATTCAGGATAAGTAGGATTTTCTACTAGGGAAAAGAAGAGAGTTGACACAACATCATTAAACATCTAATATAATTCAAAATTAAGTCCCTGTCTTATTGTTTTTATTTTCTTAATGGCAATAAAAAGATGACATTGTTATTATTATTCTTATAAAGTTAACATACAATATTTACCAATTTTGGATATCATTTATAATTGGAATTGGATTTGAGATTAAACATTCCCATACTAAAAGAGAAATTAGTTTTTCAGAAAAATAGCAGTAAAATAGTCATCAGAACCAGTTTAAAATCCAGGTGATTGATTGGCAACAACTGGCTAACAATAATAACTGGCTACTTAGTGACATTCCTTTCTGAAAACCAATTACAAAGGGACAAAACGCGCTCCAGGAAGCGCATCTCTCAAGCCCACCAGTGAGGCTCTTTTCTCAGTTTTCAACTCTGAGGCCAGTGAAGATTCACGTGCCTTGAACACAGCGTCTCCCCTAAAAGCACGTGTCTGAGCAGCACCACTCCTGCCCGGAAGTGCGCCTCGCTGCGCCTCGCTGGCACAGCGCCCCCGACACCCCGGAGAATCACCTCTCTGTCTTCCCACCGAGGATCCATCTTTCCGCCCTCGGACAGTCCTCAGTTCAGATTCTTAACGTCATTTCACTCTAACTATCGATCATCATACATAGGCAGGGTCCGTGGCTGATAGGTGACATTTATCATCTCTTTCCAACTTGCATTTGTAAAACAAATTTGACAGGATGAAAATACAATGATGAAGAAAGAGAGAAGTGTTAAGACACAGACACCGGAAGGCGTCACACCTTGGATCTATAACTTCCAAGTTGTCCAACATCAATGAATTCCTAAATAGGGATGTGGTGTTCTTACATATTAAATGGAATTAATAACAATAATCTCACAGGAACTTAAGATCACATGGATTGGTTCATGCAAAACACAGATCATAGTCCCAGGCACACTGCAGATACTCAGTAAGCTCAGTATTCTATTTCACTTCCATTTCAAAATGTTTTCAGTTATAATACACATAGACTAATAATAAATTTTAAATGCTTCTAATTAATTTTAGCACAGAATTTTGAGAATCGACAAAGCTAGTTTGTACCTTTTGTACTTTCTTATATTTGAAGACAAGAATATCTGTTAATAGCAACATGTGGTAAACATGCTACAAAGTAATCTCAAAAATAATTATAAGAAACTGTTTTTCTTAGCAATGAATCATTATATTTAAGCTATCTCTTGGATTGACTTTCTAAACATATGTAACAGACATGACATGCAAAATACCTGGCAGATGATATAGAACACAAAATATAGTACAAACAGTAAAAAAATATATATATTGGACAATATGTTTGAGGGGAAGGACTTCAGTTCACAGTACACTTTTAAGCCCACCAGTTAGGAAAAGATGAAAACAACTATTAAATTACTATTTGTAATTGTATACAAAACAAATCTACATAAGAAATTTGTAATCAGTAGACAATTAACTGGCATTAACCAGTTTAAATCATGATACAATAAAAGTATATATTAGCCCCCCAAAAATCTCTCTAATGACTGTCTTAAATTCCTAGAAATTATACCTCAGAGTATCTTTAGTGTTTTGGAGCTTGTATTCTCCTTAAATGTATGTTTTTGTGACTTATGATGCTACTTTCTCCCAGAGGGATCTCAAACACTGAGACATTTTCTATAAATTCAAACAGATCTCCTACAACTGATAAAAGAAAATGTACATGTGTTGAAGCTGAGAGAAATAAATGCAGTGAATTTGCCAGAATGCATTTGTCTAGATGAAAATTATACAAGACAATGGACTTCTGGGACTGTGGCGGGAGGCTGCTTGTGGAGGGCGGAAGTCAGGAGGTCACAGTTCCCACCACCAAGTCGACGACGCTCCGTAAGTAGCTGTCGAGTGAATGAATACATGAATTAGCATTAGCTACCAGGTAGAGGCCCTTGAATGAGCGAGCCGCGCAGACTTCTCTTGGTTCTCTGCCAAGGCTCCTTGACAGAGACCTTTCTTCTGTAGAGGTGGGTTTCTTAATCATTTCTTTTCATTACCTCCTCTCCTTTCTATTCTTATTAGTTTAGAACCCAGAGACACAGCAAACGCTGTCGTATGGAATCATCTGTGTTTAGGAGCCAGTTATCAAGGACACAAAGCATTGCGTACAGCTTTACCTCAAGTTGTTTTCTACAAATCAAGAACTCGCATTCCTGCTCTCCTACATGGATACTCAGGAAGCAAGAGTGACAAGCTTATCTGATTGATAATCAAGATGTATCTAGTACTTAAATTATTAGAGAGCTAACGACAGTGCTCAGGGGATTTGTGGACATAGTGCCAGAAAACTTTTTTAAAACTAGATTTTGCAACTAATTAGCTAACAGAATATTTCATCCTAATTATACTCAAATTCAGTATTTGAAATATGGTATTTTTCACTGGAGACATACAAAATAGCTCAATTGAGTGCAGAAAAATGTTTTGAAGTATGAAAATGATTATAATTAATATTAAGTTGGCCTTAATATTTTTGCAGATGAAGAGTGTATTGTTTTAATATTTGGAGCCTCAGGACAATAACCAAGCTCCGAGCTCACCGTGGCAAACAGTAGTTTGATACCAAAAAACCGATCCAAAAGGTGCTCTGAAGATTATCAAGAAAAGACGGTTGAGGGCCCTCGCCTCGGAAAGAGTGAGGGCTGGAAGACGAGGAACGAGAGGCCAATTTCTCTGATTCTTAAGCTTTCGTGTATAAACCACCTCACAGCCAAAGGCATTTGGGAGGAAAAAAAACATTCAACTTTCTTTCTCTTAAAAATAATTTGAAGACAACTGTTCCTTTCCACGTAGAGAGAGTTGGTTCTGCTCTCAATCCATCTCACTTTTAGTTAGACATTAATTAAATGAGCTGTAGGAGTTTTTTCTTACTTCAGAAATTACTCTGGAATAAATGGAGTGCTACAGAGATGTTACCATGTATTTCATCATTTTTCACTTAGCTCCTCAGAAGATTAACTCTTCCTAACGGCTCAGAGTCAGGAGGCAGGTTTCAGTTAAAACTGCCTGGCGAGCGGAGCGGTGCGCACAGAGCAGGACGCAGCAGGGGGACTTCCATCCGGGGGAAGAACAGACATCAGAAAAGTGCTGTCTGGCTTCATATCTGAAGACACTGGCTCAATATCCAAGAGATGCATGAGGTCAACAGAGAGATTGCGACTCCCAGACACTCACAAAGGAGCAGTTTCTATCTAGCAATGTCTCTGTCCATATAGATAGTTTTGGTCTGGCTAGTTGTGGTCATGCACTTGAGGAGGCTGAGATAGGAAGATGACAAGTTCCAGCCCTGCCTCGACAACTTTACTGAATGAGCAAGACTTTGTCTCAAGATTTAAAAAGAGCTGGGAGTGTAGCTCAATGTCCTGGATTCAATTTTCAGTACTGGAGGGAAAAGCTTTGTCTTTGAGAAGAATACTCCAACACTCAAGTGCTGCACTTGGAATGAGGTAAAAGATGTTTCTGTTCCTCCTCAATAGATGTCATGGCCGTGGAGAGGAAAGTGCCACTGACTCCGTACAGCCCACTACTCCGTGTAGTCCCCAGATCTGCACCAGTGTCTGGGGACATCCATGCTGTCCTTCGGCCCGGAATTCCACAACATTACATGATTCATGCACCACTCAGGATCCGGTGCGCTGTACAATTTGGAGTAAGGTGTGGATGATCGGCCAGGTGCACAGTAAAGCACTACTCCACCTTCAGAGGTTAGAGTGACATCATCACCTACACTGCGATCAAAGTGTGGCACGTATGTAAAGGTTCTCATGGATGGGCATAGTCCCAGCTCAAAGTAAGATGGTAAGAGGCCGCATGCTTAAACTGTGTGTCCTTAAGCCATCTTCAGTCGTAGCAGCAATAAGCATTCCTTGGACACCAGCTCTCAGTCTAAGAGACACTTTCTTTGAGCAGAACAGACTGCGTGGCTGGTGAGCTCGCCTACATCTGCAGTAGAAAACAGAAACCATGCAGAAAAACACATCACGAGACTAGTCTAAGAAACAGTTTGTACCCAGAGGTGTACTCACAGGAATCGTTTATTTGTCCCAGTTCTGAGATGAAAAAGATTGTTCCCATTTCCCAGAGTGCCTTGAATTAACTACAGTCTGGTAAGAGTGTAAATTCATCTTTCGGAATTAAAAGTTAAAGATCAGAGGATGTGTCAGAGGGTGATACCTAAAATATCTAGGACTAGATCTAAATTGAGGAAAATGGGAATTTTCTTAATTCAAGAGAGTCTGAGACAGCCTAAAATAAAATACAAAGAAAGAAGTGCCATTTCTGGGCTCATCAATTAAAATCAAACAAAGAAAGGGACACAAAGGGTTTATGTTAGTGTGTTGGTGTCCTATAAACTGTTCTACATTTAATCAACAGTTTCAGGAAAATGTGCCTGTTTCATACTTGAAAGTTAGAATAATGACGCTACGTCTTACACGAAGGATTCAAGAGAAGTGTTTGCCTTTTTCTTACTTTTAAAATGATACCATGAGAAATATCATGGGCTATTACCACTCACTGGCAATTAGTCTCAGCTCAAAAATGATAACCGACTTCGCCTAATTCTACATTCCTGTCACTTATTGAGAGTTCAGATTCTTACGGCTTTTAGACGCCTGTGCACATATGTGGAAGTACAGTTTTGCTTCCATTCATATCCATATACACAGGTATGTACTTTCAATCTCTGTATAGAATTTACAGAGATACATATAAAACATGTACTGTCCAAATGCTGAGATATATTACATAAAAATGCTCTGACCGGCTTCTGCTTTCCTAGCCATGTAGACATAACTGCCATTGCCAGTTTAATACACCTCATTTCATGCATCCTCCTTTTCAAAACAGTCATCTATAAACATAGACCGATTTTAATTATTTTTCATAGTATTCAAGTATATTAGGTATAGTATTGCCGGCTTTATTTCCCTTGACTGTTGTAGTTATACATACCCTCCTCCATTTTCCCAGATTCTCAATATTTCACAGCTTAAATGAACCATTTTAATCTTTCTCTTTTGATGTCTTGCTTAATTCCTTAAGCTTATTCTGATCTAAATCATTTTGGGGACCTATTATAAATTGAAATGCAGGCCGGGGATTTAGCTCAGTGGTTACAGCGCCTGCCTTGCAAGTGCAAGGAGCCAGATTCAATCCCCAGTAACCACATACAATAATGCCGGATATGGGGACTCACATCCACCAGCAATCAGAACCACATATCACAGTGTCGGGTATGGTAATTTATGTGTCTAACCCCAGCCCTTGCGAGGCAGAGGCAGGAGGATTGCTGTGAGTTCAAGGCTGAGCTCAAGGCCAGCCTGAACTACAAAAGTGAGACCTTTTCTCAATAAATAAATAAATAAATTGAATTGCCTTTCTCATTTCTTTTTCAGTGGGCTCATTATAAGGGTAACAGAATGCTATTAATTTTTATGTGTTGATTTTTTTATCATGCTACTTTGCTAAATTTTTCATATCTATAAATCTTCTGGTGAAATATTTTTGAGTCTTCTGTGTAAAAAAATAGGCCATAAATGGGAATAATTGGACTTTTTTTCATATTTGTCTTTTATTTCTTGAGTAACTGTTTTGACTAAAGTTTTGAGTACTATATGGAACATGAGTGAGAAAATGAATATCCTTGACTTGTTCTTGATTTTAAGGGAAATTGTATCTAGCTTTTTCCAATTAAGAATAATGGTAGTGGTGAGTTTCTCATACTTGATTTGTATCTAAGATATTTCCCTACTGTTTTTTTTTCTCAGTGATTTATCATGAAGGGATGTTGAATTTTGTTGAAAGCAGTTTCTACCTCTATTGCTATGGTCATTTGGTTTTATCCTTGATTCTCTTTAGCTAGTACTTTCTTTGATTTCCATATGTTGAACCATCCTTGCATTCCCAGAATGAAATTCTTTTTAATGAATTATTGAATTCTGTTTGTAAGAATTTCCTTAAAGACTTTTTCCTCTGTGGTCACCAAGAATATTGCATCGCAGATTCATTTTTAAACTGAATATCCAGCCAAAGCCAGTACTGGCTCCACAGAATGAGTCTGAGAACATTATTTTCCTCTTTATTACACAGAAAGCTTTGAGTCACATTCGTGTTTGTTTTTCTCTAAAGGTAAAATTGGTGACAAGCAGTGATACCCTTTCATAAAAATATTTCACTTGTGATCTTACCAATTACAACTTTAAAAATACTGGTTTGGATATTCTAAACTAGTATTCCAAGTATTCAAGAAAAATTGGAGGGGATGTGGGCTGTTGAATGCTGAGAAGAAATAGGTCTAAGTGACAGACAGGAGAGAGAGGAGAGCATGTACAAGCAGAATACCCAGGTGCAGCCACACGAAACCTGTGATTCTGGAATAAGCATCTTGAGGGTCCAGGTAAACTACAATGGTCTGGTTATTTTATACTCACTATTTTAAAGTATATATTCACTTGTTGATTAACCAAAATCAACAATTCCTTCTTTGATTTACAGAAAATATTGAGAACACATATATTGCTTTACTTCTTTTTTCTACCCACATTAATGCTTAAATTTTATTAAATAAACTTTAAACTTTAAATCCAGGTTTTCTATAGAATTATTTCATGTCAATATTTGTATTCATAATCATATTTACATAATTTTCATAGTACATAATTAGTTTGCACTAACTAATGTTCTAAACTAGTAAATTTTATTGAGCCCATTTCAATAGGGTTTTTTTTTTTTTTTTTTTTTTTTGAGACAGGGTCTTGCTTTTGTAGTTCAAGCTGGTCTTGAACTCACAGCAATCTTCTTGCCTCTGCCTCCCAAGTGCTAGGATTATAGGTGTGAGCCACCACGCCCGGCACTGTGATATGTGGTACTGATTGCTGTTGGATGTGAGTCTCCATGCCCAGTATTGTTGTACGTGGTTACCCAGAACTGAACCTGGGTGCTTGCACTTGCAAGGCAGGCACTGGAACCACTGAATTAAATCCCCCACCCTCAACAGAATTTTTAAATAAATAACTTTCTATTTAAGACTTTTATGATGTAACTTTTATTCAAATTTTGCATTTTGTTGAATAATTTTCTAAAACTGTACATGTCTCTCATAATTGTCTTGGAGATTGTATGTGTGTGTGTGTGTATTTGTGAACGTATATGTATGCCTAACTAGTCTGAGAGTCACTAGTCTGAGAGAACTAGTCTTTCTTTAATTTTTTCTTTTATATTTCTTTAATCCTGACAGTGTAAAGATTCTTTGATTCAGAGAATTGCTTTTGACATATTGATGCGAATCAGACATGTGACACAAAATCAGCTCTCCTTCGCTTTCGTGAATTTTACGTGCTTTTCAAGTCACACTTGCAATTGGCAAGATTTCACTAGCTCATATCTGAGTCGTAAACTAAGAATTAACACAGGAGGTTAAAATAATGGTAAAGATCAGTTTTCAACCAACTACAGAGTGGATTTATTAAGTGGAACCTGGAAGTTCAGTTAGAAATCATGTAAGCATTCCAGAGGTTTCCATTTTTAGGAGAAAAATGGGGACAATGGGTGAGGTAAAGTGACTTGTTTTGAACAATTTTTGTTGATCCTGGTAGTTGGATATTGTGCTGAATGAATTTAAACTGATGCAGAGTTTACCTGTATTTGAGCTGCCTGTGACTGAGTTATTGGTGACTACGAATTGTTTCTTTCCAAATCACATTCCTCACCTACAAGTTAAAGACTGAGGGGCTTGTATGAACCTTCACTTTGCCCGGTGTGATTTCTGAGATTCACAAAAACAATCTGACATATGCTGACCCATCTTCAGCCACCTCAAATTTCATTTCCACTGGGCAGGTGCCCTCTATTCTAAAATTGCAGTTGGAACTAGTTCAGTATAATTTAAAAACTCAACTCTGTCCTGGCTTTCATTTTCTTTCCTAAAGTTTTACAATGCAAAATGTCTACTGCATAGATCGTGGATTTATTCTCAATTTATCTTGTTACCCTCATTCTTAAACTCTTCATAATATTCTTAGTGTTGTGAAGAATTTTTTCCACTTTATTCCACAGACCATTAATTCAGTTCTCAGTATGTTCACTTTTTTACTGAGTATTTAAAATTCAAAAGTTATGTTAGAAAGGAGTAGTTAGAATCCTAAGGTTGTTGTTCTTCAATGTTCCCGTCTCCCTCAAAACTCCTTTCTGTGAAATATATCATTTAAAAAATATTACTTAACAGAAAGGAAAGAATTTACCATCTGAAAGTTATATTTCTAACATAAGAATCCTAGTTTTGCTGATCACTAGCATTTTACTTCTTATATTTAGGGAAGTTGCAACTTTAGAGAATTGTCATGAGAATTTAAATGTAAAACAGTTTGATAACCACAGCCCAGTTCACAGTAGGAGTTTTGAAAGTGTGAATGACAAACACTAAAGAATATATAAACTCTATGAAAAGTTTCGCATTGCATTCTTACATTTTTAGAATGAGAAGGACACTCATCTGATTCCTTTAGCCATTCGTGGACTGTACAATCCTGATCCTTTTCCAGAGGGAAGGACACAGCACTGAGAATCCTTGAGAAATCTGGGTATGGCCTGCATCACTCCCACACAGCAGCTTCTTTATTCTCTGCTGCCTCTTTTAACATCCCGGACATCAGAACCCACTCAAAAAAGCCCCAGTCAACTAACATAAAAGTCTGTTTCCCGACCTTCTGAAAATCTGTTCCCATTTTCACTTGTTGGCAATTATTATCTTGTTATATCAGGTAGTTTTATAGCCTGGTTACTCACAAGTAAGTGACTTGTTATATATTCTCTGTTTAAATTTGTGCATTTTCTTCTATATCTATGAAATGGATATGAAAAAAATATTTTGCCCTTTCTACCTAATGGCCATCTTTCAAAGCCACAAAGTGTTTTGAATGTAGTCTGTGCCACACAGTGCCCTTGGTGACTCTTGATCCCCTCCAGTGCCATGCCACCCGAGGGGCTGGCCATTCAATCGCCCGAGCGCTTACTTTTCAGACAACAATAAAAGGAAAAATTGCCACTAGTAGTTCCCACTTTGTCCTCATGCCTGACAGTTCAGAAGAGCAGTTTGCTGCCCAGGAGTTGCCCCTGGCATGAAACAGGGCGCAGTTGGGCTTACCTGAGTTGTAGAAAACAGTGCCACAGCAAACATAACAAAAGGTGTGTGCGACAAATCGTAAGAACGTGCCAAGAGCTGGGAGGCAGAAGTCGTGTTCCGTCACACCGCAGTTCAGGGAGACAGAAACCATGTACCCTGGCTAAAGCCCAAGTGGAAGAGTCACTGTTAAGACAGTTTTATTTCTTGATTTTTTCCCTTTACCTTAACTAGAAGTATCAGAGGATCAGCTGTAACTTTGACGTGAAAATGAGGCTACAGTCTGTGCTTGGCATTCTTCAAATGCTTTAAAATTGAAGTTGTAGTGGCTTATGTATAGCTCTCCCCCCAGCCACATGTGACCACAGGAGGGACCTTTGCAGAGGTGGCTGGATCGAGTGTGTGATGCTGGGATGTGTGTGATCACTGAATCAGTCCACTGGTTGTTTGGCCATCCTGAGCCAGGTGGCCTAGACAGATCGTAAAATGTGCAGAAAGAAGCTGCTATTGTCATTAGTAGTTTTCCGCCTCTGCCTTCCGCCTGCTATGGACTGTTCTCCTATGGACTCTTATGATCTGCCATAGACTGCCACCTGCTTGGATCAGCCCGCTGTGGACTGAAATCTCTACAACCTGTGAGCCAAAATAAACCTTTTTTCCTGAAACTTGGGAGTCAGGTGTTTTGTCTCAGCACTAAGAACAGTAATTGAGATAAAATCTGTGGTAGTCATGGATTCCCCAGGACACGCCTTGGCTTTCGATTCAGCATTGCAAACTAGGCAACCAACCAGGAATTTGAAATTTCTTTGTTTCGTTACTACCCAAAGTTTCAGAGTCTTACACTGAATTCTAAAATGAACAATTAGAGGGCTGAGGATTTAGCTCAGTGGTTCTACAGCCTGCCTTACAAACACAAGGGCCTGGGTTTGATCCCAGGTAATGACATACACAATACCAGGTGTTGTGACTCGTACCCACCAGCAATCAGTAGTACATAGCACAGTGGTGGGCATGGTGGCTCATGCTTGCAGCACTCAGGAGGCAGAGACAGGAGGATTACTGTGAGTTCTAGCTGGCCTCGGCTATATAGTGAGCTCAGGACCAGCCTGAACCACAAAGTGAGACCCTATCTCAAAAAACAAAATAAAATAAAATAAGAAATAGAAACTCAGCTACTTTGGAAACAAAATTCTACACTTCTATAGTTTTCAATATGTCAAAGAAAAATAGTCTTGCTCAATCTCTCTCTATTTCACCTTCTGAATGCAACACACTTTTCAAAAATGATTCAGTTAGCACAGTGCACCATCACCACAATACACTATTAGCAAGGATGCTGAAAGCAGACAGCCTAGCAGTGAAAGTACAAGCTTTGCAGTTGCTGTTAAGGAAGCTTCGAGTTCCATCTGAGGCTCAAACGATAGAGCAGGCATGAGGAAGTTCATAAAATGAAACGGATCAAAGGGCATGATGAAGACTGGTAAAGGGATACGAGTTTTATGTTATAATAGAGTTAATGTAATCTCAGCTGCCACTCAAATTTCATGAAAAAAGGAGAAATGCTGCTTACAATCAAAACAATTGATGTATGTATGAACATAACTATTATATACTCAAGCATGCACTGATAAAAATAAAAGCTGGGGGAGAGAAAGAAGATTGAATGTTGGGAGACTGGGCTGAGCTCTGCTTTGAGAAGGTGAGAAAAAGAAAGGCTGAGCACGGTTTCAATTTGTGGAGTGGTGAGAAGAGCAGAAATGTGTTTCTGTTTTAGCAGTATGGAATTCACTTGTTCAGGGCAAAGCATGGAAGCTTAGCCTTTGGGAACATGGGAAATCAGTTAGGCCACTTCCGTGTGTTTCCTGACACTGTCCCATGCAGCATCCCATAAAACCTGCTGGGATCACTCTCTGACCTGCTCCTGTCTCACCTGCACCAAGTCATGAGACCTTTATAAGGAGATGCCTCAAAATACCCATAATAACAGATATTCTTAGTGTTGAACATACGGACACTTAGAGAAGAATTGGGACAAACAGACCTTGACAAGTATCCTAAGTGTCTTACCTCAAGTTCAGACCACCTTTGTCCAATCATACTTCTCCACAATCTGAACATAAAACTATAGAAGATCACCTGCTCGTCTTATGATGTCATTTGTTAGGAATGTACGGGTGTTACTTAAAAATACGTTCAATACATTTATCTGCTTTACATTTGTTATATTATTTTGCTATAAGGACCTCAGCCATGAGCCCAGAGAGGGTGAAGGAAAGACTTGCTCTCCTTATACCTGTTTACACTGACACTTGATTTATTAGGCCATTCAGTTACACGTGTAGAATCATTCTCATTTTAGGGGGTGCATTTATTTTAAGAGATCTTTATCAAGAAATGAATCTATTCAACAAGGCTGAAAATAAAAGCATCTAATCCTGACCGCATTTTCCCCCATTTCGTAAACACCTGCAGATTTCCATTTTATCCCCCTCCCCTTTAGATTGGTGAGAAGCCTCTTGTGTTATATGTAATCTGACAGAATACTTTGTCTGAAAATGGTCTGTATAATAAATTATGATAACACTGCACTTATTATCCTGATGAAAGCTATTTTGCTTCAGCTATTATGATCATAGATACTTCTATCTGTATCTTTAAAAGAAAACCTCAGGATCATTCTTATTTTTTCTGGATCCATATTTCTCCTTCTCTTAGCAATTTGTTGGAGACTGCCTACGTTACAATTACCAGTGCCCATAAATCCTCTGGATAATGTCTTCAAGATGTGTAAGACTTGCTGAGGGATAATAAAGAGATCTGATCTTAAGTGCATCTTTATAAAATGCTAACTTACCGGCTCCTTTTCCTTTCTTCCTCTTCTCAAGAAAGCACCATCAAAAAGCACTTAAGCTTTCCAGGCCTCCTTTCACGTTTACTTAACCTGTGATGGCAGGAAGTCAGCCCACGCCTGCCAGCAGAGCTCCCACCCCCAGGCCAGCTCTTTTCTTGCTGCTGGGGACTCTTCCGGGCAGGCGACTCACTGACATGTAAGAAGAAGGCTAGATATTGTGGATAAAAAAGGAAAAGAAAGGAGAAGATATGAAAGTAAGCACGCATCAGGGCAAGTGTAGAATGAAGACAAACGTATGCATGCTAACAGGTTTTGCAAAAGTGGGAAAGACTCACCCACTGACTGAAGGTTTCTACAGAGCCAGGAACAGTATACACCACGCTGTCTGGGCACAGACTCTGTGACCATGTTCTGAATGAATTCAACTGAAGAAAGAGAGGAATGATTTTGATGCTTTCAAGTAAATTAGCAGTCTTTGGTGTGTAGACAGTGCTTATTTGCAGCCAGGCTGCATCTCAGATTTCAGAAGTTCACCAACTTTCAGTTACAGGGAAATTTCTTCCTCCTGTGTGTCTATGTGGTTCTTATATAAAGGCTAGAATTTTGCCTCATTTTCTAGTTTGAGACTCTGTTCCTTGAGGAAAGAGAAATTCTCACAATGCTACAAACACCTAGGAAGAGAAGAAGCTAGGAACAGTAATACAGACAAGACACAGGAACTTCTGAGCATGTGGAACAGCTCTTATCTGGGGCAGCCTCACTAACAGGCTTTCTTATTTGTATCAAGACAGATCTGCTAATTCTCTTCTAGCTCAAGGCAGGCATATGGTCATGAAAGGCAAAGAAAGTACATTGTTTCTACTTAATTCTTCTTCTCCATAGAATACGAGCCTTGAAGCAGGTATACTGAGGAATGGAGTACTAGCTTGGTGAAATATTATGTCAACAAGGTGCTGTGTCAGATGCCCTGGGATTCTTGCTATTTCTTCATTGTCCTGTCAAGTTCTGAATCTTGCAGTGTGCAAATTATAAGCTAATGATTCATGTACACTAATTTCTGCCAATTCCCCACACTAGACTTTAGATTGTGAAGGTCAATTTAGACTTCTGGCCTTAGTCTGCTCATTGCTTGGCCCTGTCCAATGGCTTTTTGACTTGTGACACCCTCTCCATAGTATGCTGTCACAGAAGTGTGTCATTGGAGGTTTGTATGGGAAGATCACTAAATCCTGTATTACACGGTGTGCTTGCTCAAATTTTTAACTCCAGAAGCACCTACCATTTTACTAACTCCAGAAATTTTTTTAAACTTTGACAGTTCCTTTATTGTGTTTCTCTGATCTCTTTACTCTTTTTTTTCATTACCAGGGATTGAATCTTGGTTCTATGCACTGAGATACATCTCTAGCCATTTATTATTTTTTATTCATTTTAAGATGAGTTCTTGTTAAATTGTTAAGTTGCCTCAGCCTCCCGGAAGCTAGGATAGCAGCCATGTGCCACCATAGCTATTGCTAATCTCTGTACTCTCCACAGTGCTTGCTTGTCTTCTGATCTCATTAAAGTCAAACCAGTTAAATGACCTTTTAAATGGATATGATGAAATTAGATTCTTTACCTTTTGTTTCTATATTATGCTCCAAAACTTTAATAATACTTGCTTTCTAACATGTAAATCTTGTTTCAGTTGAGGGTGCTTTTTACCACTTCTTACGAATACTTTAAAACTTTCACATTGACATGATAAGTTTACTTCTGTCCGAACAGTTCATCACGGCCCTGAGTCTTTGCTACATTTTCATGCTTTTCTTCAATGCATTTCAGTCACCATTCACACCATGAGTCTCTAATATAATTACCCCCAGTACCTGAAGTCATGTTTTTGTTTGGAATTAGGATGCGAATGAACAATTGTAGAATTTCTTCTCTATGAACAAATAAAGAAAATGGAAAGAACACTTTAAAAAGTGAGGCGGGCGCATGGAGGGTGGGTGCACCCTGAGAAGACCTTGCCGAGGAGAGAGGGCTGGGGGGAGCCGGGGTGCTGGTGGGTGCCGGGAACGGCGCGAGCGAGGTTTCCCGTGGCAGAAGCTTCCATCCTATTCCCCACACCCAAGGCGAATGCTCGGTGAAGTCTATTAAACTGACAAAGTTGGTGGGAGTGTGTGAAGGAGCTGAGTTTCATATCCACGCTGGGGGCCCTTCTGGGCCTCTTCAGGAGAGGAACTCTTCTGGGTTTTGGAAAGCTTCCACGCACGCACGCATGGAGCCTGGATGCTCGCCTGTGCCTCCCTGGGGATCTGGATGTGCCGTCTAGCCCCCGGCTCCCTGCGTGACTGGCCCGGCCGACAGAGGACACCAGCCTTTCCTCTCAGGTCTGCCTGTCTCTATCTCATGGGTTCCTGTCCCACTGTCACCTTCGAAGAGAGAATTTTCCAGACCAGGCAAGTTAATTCTGTTCCACTCTCTCAACTCCTCTGCAGTCCTTCTCTATTAGCTTGTGCTTTAGGTGATGTTATTTCCTTTGATTTTCCCGTTCTTTCCCCCTCATCATGTTGCCCTGGCTGGTCATGAACAGCTGAGCTCCAGCAATCTTCCTGCCTCAGCCTCCCAAATAGCTGAAACTATAGGTATCAGTCACCGTGTCTGGCTGAGCAGGGACTACTAAGACAGATGTACAACAAGTTTCTAGGAGTGGCTTGATGGATTAAAGAGTGGACCTACTAACACCTTTGATACACTGTGCCAAGCTGTGAAGCTGAGATGCTTTATTACTATTGCTACCTATAGAGCACATAGAATTTTACTACAGGTATGTGATCATTCTGCCCATGATAGCTACCATTTACTGTGTTCTCATAATGTTCCAATCACTGTGTTAAGTGTCATAATACATTAAGTGTGATCTTTATATGTTCTAACTGCTCACTTCCATTGGCAGTATAAAGTGTACTCATTTTAATGTTCTTATCATTTTAAAATCTTTAATCAATGAAAGTCATGTTTTACATTAAGAGTAACAAATTTTAATAGCAAGTATGGTGTGACATGTTTTCATATTTTATTCACTGTATTTATTTGTCTGTGTCTAGGTAAACCCAGTGTGTTTCCTTGATAGGGCTGCCGTAGAATAAATAGTAGTACAAACGGAGTTGACTGTACAGCACATATTTATTGTCTCACTTTTTTGATGAGCGGGAGCCTGAGTACATGTGGCTGTGGGCACATCCTCTTTCTGAGAGCACTAGAGAAGACTCTGTTCCAGTCTTCTCTGCTATCTTCTAGTAGTTGCTCATCTTGGAGCAAAATAACTCAAGCATCAGTGACAATCTCTTTACACTTCTTTACATCCTGACATTCTCTGTCTGGACTTAGAGTTCAGACATCTCTGTAAGGACTATACACCGGAGCAGGGTCTCCTCCAGTGATCTCTTTTTAACTTGATTATCTGCAAAAATGCTTCTTTTATATGTTAGTAAGAATAAAGGCTTTAATACATGAGCTTTAAAGGGATATAATTAAATGTATAATATTTAGTTCATGGCCTTTACTGATTCTTCTTCTGATGTACTCATATTTTTACAGGTAAAAATTTGACTCACAAGCCTGACAATTCTATTTTTTTTTTTATATTTGAGTCATTATTGGTATATTTTAAATACACATAATGATCTCACTCAATATTGAGAACTTGTACCAGTCTATGATGCTACTTAATCCTCATTTTCCAGTTTCCTTGCTCCCAGCACACCTCCATTTCATTTCCCTCTCTTACCATCATATTTTCCTTCCCCTCATTGCTTACACCTAACCCCCACTTCCATTTGAATGTTTTCCATTTCACAATACTTATCATACATTCTAGAACTCATTTATATTTTCAGTTTCTCATACCAGAGAAAAGACACAGTATTTACACATCTGTGACCTATTTATTTCACTTATGAGCATGTCCTCAAGGTAGAACCATTTGGGTAGAATGATTCAAGCATCATTCTTTGTAGCAGAGTAATAATCCATTTTGTATTTTAAAAAAACCTTCTTTATCCAGTCTCTAGTTGATAGGCATTTCAATTTCTTGTTGCTGCTAAGAAAATGGGTGTACATATGACACTGTAATATGAATCTTTTAATTATTTCATGTATATCCCTAGCACAGGAATTCCAAGGTCAAATGGGACCTCTAATCCTAGTGTTCTGAGAAATCTCCACACTGATCTCCATAGTGGCTGTACCAGTCTACAATCCCACCAACAGTGGAGAAGAGTTCCTTTATCTCCACCGCGCCACCAGCGTTTGGTTCTGGTTAATTCTGAGACAGCAGCCATTCTTTGTGGAGTGAGAGGAAATCTCAGTGTTGTTTTCATCTGCACCTCTGCAATGCCCAGTGAGGTGGAGCATTTCTTCATACCTTTCTTAGCTGCTTTTACTTTTTTCTCTGAAAAGTGTCTGTTCATTGAGGATGCCCCTTCCTGAATTGAGTCCTTAAATTTCAGGGAGTTTACTGATGTTGTGCCATCTTCCCTTCTTTGGTAAGTTTCTGTTCCAGAGCATCACATTGTCTTTATTCCTCATGTCCTTATTCTCTGACAGTTTCTCAGCCATTTTTTATTTTCCATGAGCTCAATATGTGGCAGATTATCTTTCAGATACTGTAGACAATTTCTCTGCACATTCTTCTGATGTTTCTCATGATTGGATTAAGAATGTCAACTTGGGGCATGAACCTTGATTGGTTCCTGTGAGGTGGCATCTCATGCCAACGTTTCTTATTACCGTTAAGAAATCTCAGTGGTCTTGGTGAATACGGGGTTTTGTCCTATAAAGCTATTGTATTTGCACTTTCTATGCTTTATTTTTCAGAAGTGAGTTACTAAGTCCTGCTCCACTAGTAGGAAGGGAATTAAGCTCCATTTCTTGAAAAGAAGAACACTAAAGAATTATGTTAAAACCACCAGAGTAATTATTTAGCAGGACTGTAAATACTCAGTTTGTCATGCTCTAATTTTAGCATTCATCGATGACTTTCTACTTCTCACATTTGTTCTACATAATTATCTGTAATTCTGAAAGAAATGTATTTTTCTTTTCCCTCAATTCTTACTTAGTGAACTATTCACTTATTAGCAACTTATTAGCAACTGATGCTATTTTTTGGTGATACTCCAATACTGTCACTGTTTGGGGGATTGTTTGTTTGTTTGTTTTGTTTTTCTTCTGGTGGGTTGGTTGTTTTTCTCAAATGATTTCAGGTTTGGCTTTTGGGTAGCAGCTTTTAGGTTTCACCTCTGTCCTGTCGGCAGATCTCAAATTTTCAAGAGTTTAACTTTCTCACTGTCATGGCAGGATGATTTAGGCTGATCTTGTATTTCCCTGTTCAATCTAAAGAACTAGCCACTGAAGCAGAAACCTCTATTCTCCTTGACTGGAATGTGACACCCAAAACTAAGAGCAGGATGTTCCACAGTTGCTCTTGGAGTTTCACTACTTTTAACACCTTTAGTAGAAAGAACCAAGTAATGTAAATATACTATCGTATGATGCCTACCTACTGATTAGCATCTACATTAAAATAAATGTGCATTCACACATACTTAGATCTCTGACACCTCGTCAGCACCAGGAAGTTATCAAAGCATTTCTCCCATTTGCTTATTTTCACTTCTATTTTTCAGTGAAAAACTTCAACCTAATTATTTTGCATTTATTCATTCATCTGTTTAAACTTGGTGTACATGTAAAATGTAGAATTGTTAACTCATAAACCTGTGAGAATAAAATGTGCATCTTAGAACACACAAGTCCCTAAAATCACATCACATCCCCCTAAAATTTTATTTAGCCATACTCTATTCTGTGTAAATTGATTTATGATTCTTACCATAGTTGATCTATTATGTAGATCTACTCAGTTGTTTATCCATTCATAGATTGCAAATATCCTTGTTTTGTCAAATTTCTAGTATTATAAAGAAAGCTGATATATATTACTATATGTTCATGTGTGTGTGTGTGTATATATATATATATATATATATATATATAAAATTATATTACTATATTACAATTACTATTGCTATTAGGATTTGCTTTTATTGAAATATAAACTCTTAATTCATTGAATAAACAAGTAGCATTGAGATTTCCAGGCTGTGTGGTAAGTATATCCAGTATTTAAATTCATAAGAAACTACCAATATGTTTTCCAAAGTGTTCTAATATTTTACATTTTCACTAGCAATGAACAAAATGTGTGTGGTATATATTTAGTAGAGCCAATATAATGCTTAAAAAGAACATGGGCAGAAAATTTTTAGTATGTAATATCAACCTAGTCAGATAAATCTGTGGAGCCCCAGGACCCATAAATTGATCTATTCAAAGTCTATCAGTTGACATTTGCAAGGTGCAGAATCCGGGCAGTGAAGGGATGGCTGCTGTGACAAATGGTGCCAGCACAGCTGGGCATCCACATGCCCAAACCATGAACCTTGGTGCCTTTCTTAGACCATATGGAAAACTAACCCATAAAGGATAAGCAGGTCATAGACAAAAAATTGTTATAAGAAACTCCAAGTCATCTAATATCAGGTTGCATAAAATCTAAGGGATCTTACTTTTAGTAATGAATTTTTGTATCTAAAACAGATACACAGAATGTTTTACAAGTACTAACTAACCCATCACTTAGAAAATGGGAATATTTTGCTATGGAAATGTATCTCGGGTGGGAAATAAAACCTACATATATGGAGTAAAGCTTTACAACTGGCATATTCAGAATACATAAAGAATACTTAAAAGCCCCCACTAAGAAACCATTGGTCCAGCTAAAACAAGGACCAAAGATCAGAACAGATACATCACCCAAAACAGACATAAAGATGACAAAAAACTATTTAAAACTACTCAGAAGCAGTAGTTACTACAAAATGTAAATTAAACTAAACCCCATGAGATACTGTTATACACCTATAAGAACAGCTTTGTTTTAAAATCAGACAATACTAAATTTTGCCAAAACCCTGAGCAACAGGAGTCTTTGCCTTACCCTTCTTTATACTGAGCGTTATTGCTTGGATGACATACGTTCTGCTTGTGAACTTCTTTAGTTTTTCATGGCAAAGTTTGTAGCAATTCAGTCACATATGGACATATTAAGAGAAAGTACAATAATTTACTAAACCTATTATTAAGATCAATAGCCTGGAACCAAAGCAGGGATACCAGGTAAGCCTTGCAGCATACAGTATTAGAGCTGAAGTAAAGCTGTCCATTCCTACTGGAATGAATCACCTCGAAACCCTGGTGGGGAAGATATCATTGAATGGAAGTAGTAAAGTACTGATGGTTGTTGAAAAGACAAGGTTTTACTATTGTTAAAATAATTCTTAGTAACTCCTAAAACATACTTATTATTCATTATATGAGTCCAGAAGAACACATACCTTTTCACTTAAAAGCAAATTACTTACATAGTCATCCCTTAGTACTCAACTGCTTTGAAACTCCTCAGGTTTGGCACTAAATGCCTTTTGACTGCAAACATTTGTCCCAGTATTCCCTGGCTGTTTGGTGCTCCAAACCCAAGCCAGAGCTCGGTGTCAGTTGGCTTGTGACTTGTTTGACCTCACAGCCAAACAATTTGTTGTTATACAGAGGTTCTGGCCCTTGTTGTGTCTTCTGGAACCACTTAAAAATAAGTATCAGGGTACCATTGCATGTTACTGACATGAATGTCCTCAAATTAGATAACACTTTATTTACTCTTTAAAATATAGGATGGAAGTAAGATATTTAAAAATAGTTTTATTAAACAATATGAATACAGTACCACCGATAGTTATTAGTAGAAAATTTCTCTGGTTAATTCTTAAAAGTGAAAAATGCTAATTTCCTTAAGTGTTACTGGCAAATTGATATTTGCCAAGATAAAGAAAACATGCGCTTCAGTGTGTCTAGAAATTCCTCACTACAAAATTATGCATACTTTCAGTAGAAAGATAAAACACATTGAACTTTCTATACCACTGAAACGTGTTCAATTTCAAATCTATTGTTATCTAACAGTCCAGTTAAGAGGAAAGAAATTAAGAGCCTTTCATGAAAGAAAAACAAAATGTAGAAAAAGAAATCACCATGAATAATTTTTCAGGAATTAGTCCAGGCTTTTGGCTTTTCTCTTTTCCTGCAGGCCTGTGACTGAACCCCAAACCTTTATCCCAACCCCACTTTTGCTTTGGCTTGGTTTTGAGCAGGGTCACCATGGCCTCCCAGATAATGAGTTCTTCCTTCCACCAGGTGTGAAAAAGGACCCAAGCCTCGATTTATCCTGGTGCTAACACCATTATTAACATGTGGTTTAGAATTTGGTGTCTCCAAACATGAAAAATAGAAATTCCCACTGCCTGGAGGAAAAGAAAAAGAAAAGTGTCAAATAAAGGAAGGTAGGAAGGATGAGGTCCACGGAGAAGACTCCAGTAGACCCCGGAGGAATGTGACACAAATGTCTTAGTGTTACGAGGCAAAACGATGCTGAAGTTAAAGGCGGAGTCCACTGTTCGCTGGCCTAACTCGCAGCAGTGTAAAGACAGCTTCTGGACTTTGATCGTGAAAGAAAACCCTCCGCAAATAAAGCTGTGTGTTAAGAAAACGGTGACAACAGAACACAGTCTAAGTTGGGCAGTAATTAGATTTTAGGGCAGGGAAGAACAGAACACTGCTTTAGCTGTCATTAGGGACAGTAATACTTAATGATACATTTCAATTCTAATTTTACGTAAATTATAAAATTGCAAGCCCTGTCGTTTTCCTACGCAGCCCAGGCCCTCCTCGCTCAATCAGCGTTTTGTGAAGCATCTCCTTAATTAACTAAATTGTTGTCTAGCTAGACATCTCGATTTTGAGAAAATGGATGTGTGGGATTCGCTTGACAGAGGACCTAACAGAGTCTTCCCATGGAGCAAAGCATGACACTGGTCCTGAACAAAATTTATAGCCCTGCTGCACAGAGGTTCCGCTACTGAAAGAAAAAACTGCTTCTGAGACATGATGACTAATATGTCACCACGTCAGCAGTTCTTTTATGGAGGCAGAAGACGAACACACAAATAAATCAGATTTGTCAAAGGCCTAAACACCATTAGCAGTGTCAGCCGGGATTTGAATTCGGCGTCTCAGAGCAGTGGACAGGAAAGTCTGTCTGGGGCCTGTTCCCCACCGCGAAGTTGGTCACGGGAAAATGAGACTTGTCCATTGTTTCCAGTACAAAGGTGTTGTAAGGAACGTGCTTAAATCACATATGTGAAAAAGAATCTCACAAATTATACATTTAATAGTATTTATGTAGTTGTCATATAAAACATATACATTCATCATATTAATTTTCATATCCTCAAAAGAAGTTATCAAGTACCTAAACAAATTTATACAAAAAGGCACAATTTTCATCTTTGTTGTTAATGTTTCTTGCACTTCAGAATTTTATAGAATATATCCTGGAATTTGGAAGAGAAACATACACACACAGTAAGTACAAAGGACGATCAAAAATATAGTGGCTGTTCATCCTTTCTTTAAAGTTTTTACAGTAAAAGTCTCATTGCCAAACATGATGGAGATGGATATGGTCAACGAGGAGCATTCTGGATGTGGAAAGGGGACCAATGGCCCAGTATCTTATACTGTAATAAATTTTATTCAATCATTCATGATATTATTCATCAGTCTTAATCAATCAAATGTTTACAGCAATTTCTGCTACACAAAAATGTTACTGTGTGCTCTCCTTCAACTAATCATGGGACCTGGCACTGTGTGACTCCTGCATCTTCACCGAAGTCAAAATGACCACAGAGGTAAGTGTATGAGTTGATGCAGGACACAGGGGCACTGTGACAGTGCGGCTAATGCGACTTGCAAGAGGGCTTCCAGAGCTGCTCCAGAAAGGGGCGAGAGCAGTGGGGCAAGTCTGTTCAAAGCAAAGGGGGACTTGGTGGTACGGATTAATGGCAAGATGTCGTTCACTATAAATTTTGTAAATATTTACCTCATTATTTGATCACACCTTGTATTTACTTAATATCTGAGTAACACTTTATGAGGGAACGGTTCTGGCTAACAGAAGTTTTGAGATTCTAGCCTTCTTAGTTTTCTACTTTTAAAAATATAAAGAAATGATTCCATTAAAAGGTGAGATTTGCTTTCTATTCACAAAGCAAATATTTAAAGAACTTTGCTGCCGTCTAAGTAGAAAATATTAGAAAATGGATGTGCAAACCTTTAATAAGAATACCTTTTTCTCTTTTACAAATCTAATCTAACTCATCTGATTTATTATAGCACTTACATTACAATGAATTAAAGATAACTGAAATACAGAACAAATGAGGGAGGAGAGCAAAACACACAACCTGGGACGTCTCTCACCTCTGGAGGGGATTCTCAGCTCCAAGACTTGAGATTTCCTTTCGGACTCACGGGATAGATGTAACTGCTCACGATGAGCAAGTGATTCTGCTCCTCTCAAAGCCCTGTTGAACTGTACTTTGACTGTCTAAACACACGCCTGTCTTCTCAATCAACTGGGGCCTTCATTCATTGAAGAGATAATGCTTAGTGAATGCCATTGCTCTTCAAACATGAGAGGCAGCTGTGCCTGAGAGCAGAGAATTTAGCATTCACAGCAAGACAAGGTCACACTCAAAGCACACTCTGCCCTCGCGGACAGTCAGGATGATAGCAATGGTCACACACAGCACTCACGCTGTATGAATGTGGTTTTTTTTTTTTTTTTTTTTTTTTTTTTGAGACAGGGTCTCGCTTTGTGGTTCAGGCTGGCCCTGAGCTCAGCCTCAAACTCACATCACAATCCTCCTGCCTCTGCCTCCCGAGTGCTGGGATTACAGGCGTGAGCCACCACGCCCGGCACTGTGCTATGTGGTACTGGTTGCTGCTGGGTGTGGATCTCCACACCCAGTATTGTTATGTGGTTACCGGGGAATCGAACCCGGGTCCTTGCGCTTGCAAGACAGGCGCCGGAACCACTGAGCTAACTGCCCGGCCTGAATGTGTTTAAATATATCTTATAACAAGAATTGTGGAGAAACCACAAAAAATGGTGTGATGTGAAATGTTACAGCACCCATAATCCAATTTATGTTTTGTTTAGATTGTAGGCATTGCATTTCACTAGCCTGTACACCCAAAAGTATAATGCTTGGCCCACAAGGCACATTTTTCTTAGTTAGCAGGATATGGACGCCTTCCCAGAGCAGAAGGAATGGAGGTGGGACCTGGAAGATCATCCGGGACCAAAGGCTGGGAGAGTGAGATGCCGTGGTCAGCTGGACAGAGGTGGACTGATATGTCACCCACTGGTCTGTAGAAATGGCACACATGTGAGCAGACAGTTGTTTACTAATGAAGAGCCAGATAAAATAAAGAACTGAGTTGAAACTGCAAGGAAAAAATAGGAAAGTGTAAGGGGTTTCAGCTCAGGATGTCTTTCTGGTAGGTGACACCATGGTGGGCGGTTCTTCCTGGAACTTCGTGGGTGCTGAGCCCTTGCATGACCTCCAAGAAGTGGCAGATTCTACAGAAAGATTTTAGTATTGTCACATAGGGACTCACTGGGTCATAATCCTGGCAAAGGTTGGTCTAACATTCTCATTCTTACTTTAGAGATGAAGAAACTAAAACAAGAGGTGAAATTACTGGTCAGGATCACAGAAGTCAGACAGCTCATCAGGGCTGACCAGGTTCAGGAGCGAGGCTGTTTGGCCTAGATGTTCTGCCTCTCAATAAATGACTCGTGCTGTCTGTACTGTCTCTCTCACAGTTCAAGGACACATCCTCTTTTTCCTGCGGTGCTACTTGCATCCTCTGCATTTCTTTCTGATCTATTTTCTGGGCTTCACACACTTCCGTCTCCATGCCTCACTAAACTGCTCTGACTGACATATCGTTTCTCAAGCTGCACTGTTGAGCGGAAGTTATGCTTTGACAATGTAAACTTTCCTTCTAATTACAGGGGCTCTATCAACAGTATAAAATTGCTGCAGCTATTTTTGTTTCTACCTACAATAGCGAGAACACTGAAGTCCTAACGTGACAGTTCTCAGCAGTTTCTCCTTTGTTCCTTCGCTGCAGTGTGAAGACATCTGTAAACATTCTGATGTTTATAATCTTCTTGCCTCTCTCTCCTTCTTTCAAATTTTGTTTGATTAACAAATACGTATGGGCCTTCACCTCAGGCAAAGCCCTGTTCTTGTCTCGGAAATGTATTGTGACAAAGGTTCCTACTATCTTTGGCTTATAGTCTGGTGATAAGTGACAGGTGTTAAGGTCTAAATATCATAAGGGGGTAAACAATATTGTGCATAAGAAAATGAGAGGTGTTATGAAAAGCATAGAACAGAAGCATAAATTGGAAAATGAGTTGAGGGTAGTGACAGTGTGGGATAAGGAAACATACAGGTTTTATTGGGAAAGTCATTATGTGGTAAACGTGAAGACCGTGAAAGACTGAGCCCATACTCTAAAGAATATTTAAGAGAAGAAAATGGCAAAATGAAAGCTGGAGAGAAAGTCACAAAGCTCTATGTGGCCTGGAGTATTCCTAGAACTATTTGGATACTGATACACTGGAATGGAGAGAAAGAGGGAGTAGAAGCTACAGTCAGAAAAGCAACAGTGACCCAGATTTTAGAGGACGTCATGAGAAGGTTGGCTTTGACACTGAAGCAAACAGGGGCCAAATCACCTTCTTCCTATAAAGAAAGAACTCTCATAAAACCATAGTCACCAGTTGAGTTTAGGCATGGTATTAAAACGTGGAGTAGAATATTTATATTCTTCTTTTGTTAAAGCAAATCATTATTGATACATTATAAATACACATCATCATTGCATTCAATGTTGAGAGTTTGTACCAGAATATGACAGGACTTGATTCTCATTTTTCCCCTTTCCCCCCACCCTGAAATCCCCCACCCCCTATATACATAAGCTTTTTTCTTTTATTTTTTATTACTATCACATTTTCCTTTATTTTTTATTACTATCACATTCTTTTTCTCCTCATTATTTACCCCTATACCCTCTTTCCTTTTAAATATTTTCTATTTCACAATATCAACTATATATACTATAACTCATTTATATCTTCCTCTTCTCATACCAGAGAAAAGACATGATATTTATACACCTGTGACCTGTTTATTTCACTTATGTGGATGTACTGAAGGTACATCCACTTGAGTATGAATGACTTAATGCTCATACTCTTTGGGAACTCCTCAAGGTAATTCTGCACAACTGCGTAGTAGTAGTGCTCTCCTACCCACAGATTTACTTTCCAAGGTTTCAGTTACACTTAATTTCTCCCAAAATTTTAACACATATTGGGCCGGGGAGTTAGCTCAGTGGTTCCGGCGCCTGTCTCGCAAGCACAAGGACCCGGGTTCGATTCCCCGGTAACCACATAACAATACTGGGTGTGGAGACCCACACCCAGCAGCAACCAGTACCACATAGCACAGTGCCGGGCGTGGTGGCTCACGCCTATAATCCCAGCACTCGGGAGGCAGAGGCAGGAGGATTGCTGTGATGAGTTTGAGGCTGAGCTCAGGGCCAGCCTGAACCACAAAGCGAGACCCTGTCTCCAAAAACCTAAGAAAAAAAAAAAAAAGAAAATTTTAACACATATTTTTCTTTACTTTTATGTTCTTAATGAGGGACTAAGAAGGAGCCTGTGGCTTTAAAATGCTAGACAACTGGTCTACCACTGAGCCACACACACACACACACTCCCCCTCCGTTCTGTCTGTATTTTTTTCAAAGGGATTACATTTACACATTTCTTACAATTATTCTGCTTCATTATTAGGTGCTGCTAGTAACCTGTCTCTCTTCCCAATACATATAGATATATAGATATATGTATCCATATATATATATTGATATATATTGATATGCATGCCATAGGTTTGTAAGTATGTTCAGAAAGAACACTATATTCAGAGTTTGGTATATCAGCAGTAGTTAGCAAATCAGAGGCTTCAAGCATCCATTGAAGAATTTGAAACATATCCCTGGCAGATAGGAGGAGAGTACTGTATATAAGAAACAAATGTAAGACAGTCAATTATTGTATTCTTTCATCCTTACACTCTGCTTTCCAAAAGAAGCAAAAGCTTTGTGTCTGTGTGCTTTTGGGGGGGGTGTGTGTGTAATGACTATATTCCTGCTAGAACAGCACTTGCAAATAGTTATTTTTACAATTACTTCAAGGATGAGTTTCTATGCCTTTTATTTATCCTATGTAGAGAGTATTTTTGCCTCATCTTTCTCACTGTTATTATTACTGAGAAATAACTTATTTTTTATTAAAGACCCATTCAATATGCTACACAAAGATGAAAAGTATATAGACTATTTAGAAATAGTTCTGTGATTGGTATTCATATATCAGCTAGTAAGGGGAGTGGAATACACTATTATAACTTCATATTTAAAAACACCCCAAGGACTTGTTTATGGAGAAGAGATTTGAAAAGCTAAGAATATTTTTAATTAAACAATTTCCAATTTTGTATAAGTAATCATTTTCTGCAATGTTTTTCATATGCTCAAAGGATAAATATTTTGTAAATTTATGCTTTATTATTAAATTGTCTTATCCAGAATAACTTAACTGTTATTTGGAGAAATCTAGATTTGAGTTTTATAGAACTTGAAGCAAAATAACACATCTGATGAAATAGGTTAAAACTTAAATACTTGGTCAAAGTGGAAAATTTCAAAATGTTGTTCCCAAAGGGAAATAATCAGCAATTACTTTAATACCTTTGTTGGTTAACATTAAAGAGTAAAATGATATTACTCTGACTTCTTCATCAAAAAGCATACTGTGCTCCTCACTTAAACATTTCATTTTTACATTCCACAGAATTCTTAGAACACATGATTTCACAGAGCCATGCATTGCATTTCATAGTTCTGTCTTACAAATGTGACTTTCAAATAAGATATACGTGGAGAAACATTCTTTTCTTAAAAAATAAAGTAAGAGAAAATAAGAGAAGAAATGATTCACACAAGTTCAGGATTCTGGTTATTTGTAGAAACAAACAGGACAGTAGCTCACAGTCTCACAGCTGGGTATGGAGAGGGCACAGGCCTGCCGCATCTCAGGGCTGCATTATCTAACAGAACTCCTAATTTATCTCCTAATGCTCCTAATTTAAGTAACTTTGTTCTTTCCTGACCTGTGAGATTTGACCATTATCCACTCTGTAGGAGAGGGAACTGCAAATGGCTGAAGTCTCTAAAGAGACCTGAGAAGTACCACGTTTGAAACAGGTAGTGACATAGTTTGAAGGAAAAAGAAACCAGCGGTGCAGTAATAAATGTCACCATCACGTGAAAAGAAATGATGGTCCTTAAAACGCACATCTTGGGGACCCTGGTTCTCTGCCCACCTGAGTGCGATGGCACGGAGCACGAACTGTGATGACGGCCTCCTCGAGGTACTGCCTACACTCTCGGATTGCCACTGTGCTCGCTGCACTCCTCCTGGTGCCCGTCGCCAGCCACATTCCTCACACAGCTGGGCATGGCAGGACCCTGCGCTGCGGGGACCCAACCCTTGGAGCTGACTATTGAGACCAAGTGTCTCCACAAACTTCGTCAACTCGAGCAACGACCTGAGCAGAAAGTAGCAGCGGAAATCACAGCTGTGCCCCTATCAAGGTCTCTGCAAGTCATTTCACTTGCCATTAAAAATTTATTCAGAAATGTAACATGGGAACAATAATATATGAAATAAATAAGTTTATTTAGGTATGCTGTAGAGATTCTGTAAGACCATCTATGTGAAAGTGCTTAGTAAATATCGAAACACTCTATAAATAAGAGTACTTATTCTGTAACTTTTTACTTTAATTTGCCATTGTCCATTGCCTTTGTCTTTTAATTTAAAGACTGATATTCATTTACCATTACAATTTCTTTTATCCTGACATCTTTTTCAAAACTAATACTTTTTTTTACTTTTACTTGTTTGTTTGTTCAGTTGGTTTTGGTTTTTTGTTTTAGTTTTTTTGACACAACATTTCACTGTGTAGCTCATTCCAATCTTGAACTCACTATGTAGCCCAGGTTGGCAGTGAACTTGAGATGGTTCTCCTTTCTCAGCCTTCTGAGTGCTGGGATTACAAGTGTGCATTACTACTTCTGGCCCAGGGCTAATAAATTTCTTTTGGAAGAGTTACACATTCTTAAATTGTAAGTAAATTTAATCACAAAATAAACCAATTTCTAGGGAATAAATAAATCAAATGACACCTTATGCATTAAATACTTGTCAAAGAAAACAAAGAAATGGTGTTTGGAATAGATTTCCATAGGAGATAAAATATGTGCAAATTTTGGGGTCATTTATTACTGTAAAGTGATTCTGAGAAGCATGGAGAAAAGTGAGACTTTGTTTAAGTATTTCTCTCGTTAAGAGTCTGATTAATCTTCCATAATTAAGTTTGCTCAGGTCAACCATGTTTATTCAGTTTAAAATTCATTGCACATTTCTCCATTTTATCAAATCAGAAAACAAAAGCATGTGAATCAAATTCTTAAATGATAAAATATGAAGACATTAAAAGACTGATGTAGATATAAGCAAATATTTTAAACCTTGGTACTCTCAGAAGTAAAATAAGAATAATTTTTGAAATTAAAAACTACACCAATTTGAGAACAACATTATAGGTTTTAGTGCATTTGATAACAAATTCAGACTTTTTATGAAAAAAAAGTTACATAAATGAGAGTTCTCTGTGACCAGATAACTATGTTATTCTAAGCGAATGAAACTGAAGTATCCCAAACTCCTGGCTTTTGATTGTGCATGAAACACATGTATGTAAAGAGAACATGCATGTAAAGTGTAAAATAAGACGCATGACGAGGGGCTGTTGCAGTGGTGGCACTGGTCACATGACCAACCCCGCTGTGCTATGCCTGTCGCCTGCCATAAGCAGGGCAGTGCTGTGTACAGGCACGTTGCTCAGCGACGTCTTCCTCACTGAGGCACCAAGCTTCAGAAACAAGAAGGCACCTCGGTCAGATGAAGCACTGTACCATATAGATTTGAAAATATTTTAAAGGGTTTCAGCTTTCTTACATTTAAATTATTAAACAGTTTGGAGTATTATTTTATTGCCTAAATCATTTTAATTTCACATTTGCAGTGTTTTACTTTTTTACAGCATGACTGAGCATAAATTGGCTTAAAGTAAGCCAACCTGTGTAAATTTTTACGTAATTTAAAAGTGTAAAGAAATCCTGGTATACATTCTTGACAAAGAAATGTAATGCACAAACCACACGATTTTTGGGTCCACCCGTTTCTACTGTTGCACAGCTCTACTTGTCTACCTTCACGTCTCACTATGTAGCTTTGTGTCGCTTGTTGAGCTTCTTGGATAGGTGAGTTTACAGGTGTGCTTCAAATTTGGAAAATGCTCAGCCAGTATTTCTTCGAGTACTCCGCCCCTGCAATTCCGCTCCCTCCTCAGGGCTTTGTCTGCATCAAGGGCCGCTGGACACTTCCCACAACGCATCCACGTGCATGTTTTCTCGGTTTAATTGATCCTACTTCTCTCTGCATTTGATTTTTGGAGACTCAGAATGTACTCAAGTTCACTGCTCATTTATTTGTCACAACTATTCTTCTTTCAATTCCACCCAGATGTGTTTTAAGACATGTATTTTGTCTGCAAATTTTATTTGGACCTTTTTGTGTGTTCTGAATCTCTGCTTAACTTTATGAAACTATGACATATTTTTACGGGTTCAGTAGAAAGTTTCCTCCTGCCAAAGACTCAGGACTGAGGACCTGATCCAGGGCATCACTGTTCGGTCACCATGTGAGGAATGGATCAGCCATGACTCAGAGCTGGCCTGACTGTCCGCAGACAGCTCCGTTTAAGGGGGTGGTCATCACATGCACTTCTGAGGGTGCAAGCCTCAATGCCATGACCCAGTTGACTGCAGTAAGACGTGTCCAGCAGTTAAGCAAAGCTCTGGGTATATGTGTGAATGCAGAGACGCAAAATGAGGTGGGAAGGCCACTTTGTGACCCCTACCAATAGGCTTGTAGTCTGCATGGGATAAAAAAAGAAAGGAAATCACCCCTTTCTTTCTTCAAGGAAGTCCCAGTGTTTGCCCTTGCCTCTTTACACATCTCCAGTTCCTTGGGCTGCCAGGGCAGACTCTGCCACCTTCCCACACAGACCCTTCTCTTTTCTGAAAAGACTTGTGCTGGAGCGCAGCAGGCTCCAGGCCTTTGACTCTGAACTGGGTCTTCCAGCTCTGCAGCGTGCGGATGGCCATTGTGGCTTCTCCGTCCCAGGATCCTGCTGGCAACCACTGGAGACCCCCCCAGTAAATGCTTCATATAATCAGATGGATCACTTATAGGACAGATACGTTCCTCTACTAACCTGTAACTTATACAGGGGTATATGTTGCCCCAGGCCTCCCTCTGCTGCTGTAAAATGAGCATGCCGTTTCTCTGTCGAGTTTCTGTCTCACCACAGGCTAAAAAGCAATGGAGTGCACTGGCCATGGACTGAAACCTCTGAATGTGTGAGCCCAAGTAAACCTTTCTTCCTTGAAGTTGTTTTATCAGATACTTTGTCACTATGACAAGAAACTGAAAAACACATCATTATAATAACATTTTTTTCCTACTAATTCTACTGTCCATGTCAGTTTGAGGATCAATTTTAATTGATTTTCTTTTGTGTGGACAGTATCTCATTGCTATTGTGTAATACAAAGTGTCTTACTGTTTCAAAGGCTCTAATAAAATACTATGAATTGGGTGATAATAACTCACATTCATTTATTTTGTTCTGAAGACTGGAGTCCAAGGTCAAGTTGGTCACTGATAAAGGCCTGCTCCCTAGGTCACCTAGCTCTGCTTCCTAGGTCACCCAGTGCTGCTTCCTACATCCGGTGGAGCATTCTCAGTAAGTCCTCACATGGAAGTAGGGGAAACCAGCCCTAACAGTTCGCCTTCACCGTGCTACTAACCCTATTCACGAAGAATTCTGCTATCACAACCTGACAGTCTCTTGACAATCTCCCCTCCTGAAATTAACAGCCATCTTTTGGTATTAGAATTTCAGCACATATATTTGGGGAAAATAAGTCCTGGATCTACAGTAGAAGATTATTTACAATTGGTTAACAAGTGTAAATATTATTTTGGGTGTTGGGTAATTTTGCATTCTCTTTATGAAAAACAAAATTTCATAACAAACTGTAAGATAACAATAGTATCATTATTGTCAAATAGTTACTCAGTTCATGACAAATAAAAAAGATCTTCTCTTAGAAAGTATGAATATACTAGCACCATACCTCTTTTTCGCTTTTTTCCTAGAGTTTAGTGGAGTTACTTGTAAAGAGTTTGAGGCCTCAGAGTCTTGCACTCAGTATTGTGGGTGGCCTGAGTAGCATTTGGTCCAGAGTGAGTTATTCTGAGCCCCGACCCAGTGCTCCACGTGTGGAGAAAGTTCTCAGTCTGGTGGGCAGGGACAGCATCGTTGTCAGCCCTGTGCACTTTCTGTTACTTCTGTTCTATTATTTCTGATTTTCTTCAGGTAGTTTTCATCTCAATCACATTGGAAACTGTCTCAGGATAGTAAACTGGGGAAGCCATAGGATCACTACCTTTTTTTGTCTTACTTCTCTAAGATTACTTGTTTCGTTGCCTGGTTACAATGAAGTGGATTGCAAACTTGTTTTATATGTTTGTTTCTTTCCTGTTTGAGGCAGGAAGGTGCATATAGTCCCTGCTTTTCAAGTGGGCCAAGAATAGAATCTGGAAGTGCTTTTTAAACAAAACTTGCAATCAAAAAAAAAGTAAAAGATTAAATAAGAAATATATGTGTATATATATAAACATATTTTCTTGAAATCATCAATACAAGTGGAATATTATATCTGAACAATAGTTAGAGAATTATTTAAAATTATAATAAATCTTATAACCACTTATAAAATTTCAGGCTTCTATAAAAGCATAAATACCCTTTAAGACTTTTAATGCCGATAAGCTCATAATGAAACCTGCCAAGTATGTAGTGAGTAGGACTGTATTCTGTGACTAAAATAGGAATAATGGTCATATTTCAGATGACTTAAATTGAGAGGTGTGAAATGTATCCAAGACAATGTTTAATTAATCAATGTTATTTAATCTAGCTCCCAGGATATAGGTGTTTCTGGCTTTTTTTATAAAATGTAAAGCTAAAAATACTAGAAGTCTATGAGACAAACCCAGGACAACATTGTGAAGTGGTGCATTAACAGATAAATAGAAATTATCAGTGTGGATGATAAACATTTAGACGTGTGTGTGCACATATAAAAAGAAAGAAAAAACAGGAAAAAGAAAATGGAAAGCAATATACATGTGAAAGAGCATATTTCAAAAGTCTACATGCACACAGTAAAATGTTTAGTTTTTAAAAAATATCTACCCCAAAATTTATTTTAAAATATACTTTTAAGCTGTTTTAATAGAAACTGAATAGAATTCTTCTTGTATTTATTTATCTATGTATGTTTTACATTTTTGGAAAGTCATTCAGGGTCTCTCATGCTGCTCACTTAAATCTCACTTGGTTGATGTACTGATGGCCTCTCTCTCACTCTCCCACACTGCAAAAGTTTTAAATATTCTTTGAATTTTTAATTGATCCATCAAAGAAAATCTCAAAAATTGCGAAAGCAAAACCACAACTGTGCTCATTTTTACAGAATAGAAAGTAGTGACAACTCTACCCCTGCACACATTGGTATGCCAGGCAATATCTGTCAAAAAAGGAAAAAAAGCACACAAAGAACATGAATTCTCTGGGAAGAGGAAAATTATTTCCATTTATGGGCAGTTGAGATGCACCAGGGAGCACAGTAATGGTACCTATGAGTTTATTTTCACAAAGCTGTGATATCACCATTCTGTTTGTTGATAGATAAATATAGTCTTCAAAATATGTTTGGACATTTCTTATACTTCAACTTTTTTTTCAAACTGTTTTTGACCACAAGTCAAATTTAAATGAATGCAAAATAATACCTATTGTTCTTGGTATGAGCTTTGTATTAAATGAACATTAACAGAAACTTCAAAGAACAATAATATAGCTTTCTCATTTTACCTTTATTGTACCCCTACTCTCCATTTATTAGCAGTGCAATATTTACTAATGTTCTATTATTAAGAGTTATAATAAAAACATGTCTATCCTGCTAAATTTTATTTCACTTATAACAATCAAAAATATTCCAAGTGCACTCTTACTCTAGCTGTACACTCTAACGTAACTATGTTAAATAGGTCAGAATTTCTGTGCTCTCATAATTCTGCCATATATTTTCAGTTATGTCAGCAAATCAAAGAGTGCATTGTTTCCCAGAAATTGTTTGGCACATGAATGCAGTTCTGGATACACAGCTAATGAAATCCATATATTAGAATTCTTGCCATTTCTACAGAGCCAAAGCACAAAATTTACTCTAAATTTTTCATTCAGCAGAAAGAACATTACAAAATACAGTTTCAGAGATGTGATTCATACATAGGAACAGTATTAATTTAGAACGCGAAAGTAATTGCATTTCCCATCACAGTATTAATATTTCCTGATTTGTGTTCATAGCTAACCAAGAGAAATCAGAATTTACTACCACAGTATCTAAACCTGTGCTCTCTAAAATATTCTTCTAGAAAGATCTACACAAAAACTCTATTTGAAATATACATATAATGTTGGCAACTGTCAAATATATTCATGAGTTTTAAGTTTCTACATTTAAAAAACATTATAAATTACAACGATCATCTTCGGAAAGGAAGGAACTAAGAAAACTAAGGCTTGTCTGACCTCGTAACAACACACAGTCGTCTCTATAACAAAGTCTACCGTGAATTTAGCATGGTAGCCCGTGCAGGGCGTTCTGGCTTCTCCGCGAGGTGTACTTCGAGCAGAGTGCGGGCGGTGACCGGCTCACACCCCACACGCGCGCTCTCGGGCCCCGAAACACGGACGCCCCTCCCAGCCTAACTGCTGTGGGGAAGGTTGGAAAGCAGCGCCTCACTCTCCACAGCCCTGACGCCAGCAATCTGTTGAACATTGAGCGCTTGTTTTCCCCACAGTACGTCCGGGGTGTCCGACGGGCAGCGGCCGCCGCCCCAGGGTCAGGGACAGCAGGCCTCCTGGGCCTGAGCTCACTCCACAGGCAGCCTGGAGAAGAATCCCCGCCGGTTCTTTCGCGCTCCATTATTCTCGTCTCTGCCTCCTAAGGTGACATAGAGGACTGAGACATTTCCAGGAATTGTGTAAAACCTGTATTCTTTCTCTGCTTGGCTACTAAGCTAGCAATTTGCTTGGATAAAAGCCATGTCTAGTTATTTGAAAGAAGTGTGACCGTGAGTGGTCTTACCTATGTGCCCGGTACCTCCCTTCAAATCACTTGTTTCTCCTGTCATTAACTAGTGGTCCCATATTCTTTCCCTCAGGGAGATGAAGACGCTTAATCCTGTAAACGTGGTTGCTTAGAATAGATTCCTTTATCTCCATTTTTCTCTTTGTGTTATGGCTGTTAGCCATTAAGGCCATTTTCATATTGACAGCATATATCGGCATCATATCACATGTCACCTGAACAGCACAAAGAGTGGATATTACTAGAAATGTTTGACATAATTAGCCAGGTTGGATTTATGGACTCCAACCGTGATCAACCCAACGCAGCACACCACTGCCTGGATGTAAGCAAGAACCATATGTGCTCATTTTATGGTGCTCAAGTACGATGTTGTCCGTGTGTCTCACTGTGGCCTTTCAAGAAGTCTCGGCCGTGACTCCGCAGCTCTCAGCCCTACACGCACCTGAGGACTTGAACAGCTCTTTCTGTTCCCGAGGTGCAAGTGACAATGATGATTTTTCTCAGCATGGTCCACACCACCTATTTAACTGCAGAAGCGAAGCGTGACAATCCTCTGAAATTCTGCACTAAAGGAAAGGATGAGCCAGAAATCATGTAAAAGGAGACTTTGCCTACAATTTTCTTGGGGCAATTTCTGCCTCTACGAATGATCTGTAAGGGCTTTTCATGACAGCCCATTAGCCCATCACTGCTCTCTGTGTCCTTTCTCCCTGTTTTCCAAATCACTTGGATCATGAGGAAAATAACACTTCAAGTCATTCTGACAGGTTCCTACAGGAAGTCACACGCGTGTTTCCGTGAACATGCTCAGAAGCACCGAGAGGACGGTTTACAGCAGAAGCAGCCGGTTAGCTCACGTCTCTGAAGGAAAGTTAGTTCCACTTATCAATTCACAGCCCATCATCTTGTGCCAGATGCTGAAGTTTGGGGCTGAGCACTGCATGGGGTACTTGTCATTTGTACCAAGAAGGAAATAAGAAATGATATGAACCGATTTCCCTTGACAGCTGAGACACAGATGGAGATGGCATTTGGACCATATTGTCTGCTTTGGGGTCACCCCTGAAGCCATTAGCTATCATAATGATGAAGCCGAAGTTATTTACCTTCTCACAATTTTCTAGGTGACAAAAGCATTGTTGAATTGGCAGTTCCCTGAGTTTTCTTCTAAAAGGTTACATTGTCCTTGAGTTAAAACATCACATAGACAGATTAGTTTATAGGGGTAAAAATTACAAATCATAAATGAGATGTTAGGAAAACTGTAAATTTTAAGATTATTAGAATGTAAAATGAGAGTTTTCTTACTACTGTATTTATAAAATGTGTTAGCTTTTATTTGAGTGTCATGCTACTTTGCATTAGTTCAGATTTTTCAAACCTGTCAAACAACTTCTAGTCCTCTGGTCATTCTGCTGGTATGACAGGGTGAGGGAATGCATTTTATGGAAAATTCAATAGGTATGAGCTCTGCTGATATTTCAGAAAACTAAATAGACTGAAAGGAAGGAAGCGCACTCACTGAGCTGACAAGAGTTTGAATCCTCGTAGAAGAAACAGTTTAAGACAAAGAAAAACCATGATGTAATCACTGAGAGATGAACGTTACTGTAGGATAGCCAGAGCAGGATAAACAGGAGCCTCGGTGCAGCCAGGAAAGGAGAAAGGTGGCTTCCAGAAAAGTGACTTCCGGAACACATCTCAAAGCAAACCAGAAGCTGAAGAGCCACTGGGAAGGGTGCTCCAGGAGAGGCTCAGTCCATGCCAGGCTGTGAGCAGGAGTGTGCTCGGCATGTTCTGGAAGGAGCCAAAAGCCGAGTGTAGCTACAAAAAGACAAAGAGGGACAGAGTCTAGGGAATGCAAGCACAGAAATACCTGCGTGAAACTAAAAGACATTCATTTGTTTGTTTTGTTTAGGGCCGTGATGAGGACTCTGAGGAGCAGGCTCAGGGGCAAGAGGAGCCTGCGTGTGCAGCAGGAGAGCAGCAGGATCAGACTTCTGACCTTCTTTTTTAACCAGCGAGGAGGGGGGGAGGGTAGGAAATATTCAGAAGGATTTGCAGTTTTGCAGGGTGAAGAAACCAGACACTGTGCAAAATCATCAGCCGAGTTCATGTCCTCAGGGCCTTCACCACAGCACGGGAATGCCGACTGCTCCCCGGACTGTCTCACCGGTGGCGTATTCCATCGGGTGCTGCACCAGGGTGAAAGGATCTGCTGTGATTGGGAGAAGAAACTGTATCACAAAGGGGACCAAGTTCTCTCTCTTTAGAAAATATGTACAACCTGAATTCTATTTTTGTCAAATGATGCATTGAGTTTTCTGAACTACTGTATTAATCTTAAGACTCAATGAAGGGATGAGCATCAGAAACACACATAATAGAAGGGATTGTGGAACTGGAAACATCACAGAAGTCATTGTGCACCGGTGCACTTAGTAGCTTACTTGGTTTCCAAAGGCTTGTTGAAGTTAGAAAAGCAAAAACAGAAACTAAACCTCACACCTGGACATCTACATGAAGAAACATTGCCGTTTTCAGTTTCAAGGCACTAGCTCTATTATAAGGACAGAACGACCTGTTTTCCCTTTCTTATTGTTTGCGTGGTTCCCCTTTCTTGTCATTTAAATTTCTTCCTCCTCTTCTCCCAGGGTTTTGTCCTCCTTTTTGAGTAGCATCACACTCCATAGTGATGATTCAGACTTGCAAATATTTACAAAAGATTAAGCAGGCTGTGGGGGATGTCAACCAACCCACATTTCTACAGGAAGAAAACAGATTGTAAGGAATATAAATTTCATGAATTACTGCTTATTCTAAGTCACCATTGGAAAGACTCCATAATTCATCAGTTCCTTATGGAAAATGTACTCACTCAACCGCAAGAGATGCTCATGTTTGGAGCTGCGAAAGTCAAGAGCTGTGCAGCACTTTTCAAAATGGGAAACTGAAAGAATTACATTAAGGGTAGTTGCATTGTTTTCAATTAATGGCTTCCATATTTAAAGTGATCAGGTTACATTATAAATTATATAGCATCCTTCCATCTGTAGATTTAGCATAAAGTACACAGCACACTGGTGATGTTACCTGATGACTTTTATTTCTGAGTACTCATCAGCCATCAGCCATTATTAGACTCATTCTCAAAAGGCACTGAAACAGCTATAATATAATTTAAGCATTCCTCCTAGAACTAATTAAATAAAAAATCTCAGAATCACAAAAACTTACTGTCAGGATATTATATAATTTTTAAAAATAATGTACCTTATTAAATATGTATTTGTATAAAAACATTCACACCTGAATAATTATAAATATAGCATTCAGGTATATTACCACATCCCCATCCATGAATAATTAAATCTAATATTTAACATTGAGTTTTATATGTAGATGTCTTTAATCAACTCATTTTTATCACTTACACTGTAAGCAGGTTATTATTTCTTTAATATTAGGATCATTTTCTGTTTTCACTCAGAATGAAATAAAGATAAGACACTGCAAGTCCTTATGCAAATGATCATTTTCAGTGATGAAGTGGTCTTGTTTGTCATTAGTCGTCTGGAAATGGTCAAGGCCCCAGTGCCTCGACATCAAACCCCCTTGAGTGAATAATGTTTGGAGTAGCTGCAGCAGTCTTACAATGTATATATGAAGAACAAATAGGATTCAGAAAAAATAAATGCCTCATATGAATGAGACCCTTTGACTCTGAACACCCTTCCCAAACATAACCAGCCTCAGATGAATACGGAGCCCCTTATTCAGTTTGGAAAAGTGGCCATTCATGGATGATTTAAGGATGTCCTTGTGCGATAGTGGACAGAATTCAAGCATCATCATACGCACACTCTGCATGGCTGGACACGGAAAGCTGCTTTCCAAAGCTCATCTTGACTGGAGCAGGATTGTCATTCCAATTAGAAAACAGTTTAAACATCTTTGAATTGCACATCTATGTTCTCTTGAGTGAGAATACCCTCTTGCTTGAAACTGTCCTGTAAAGGCTAATGTTGAAAGGTCAGTTGGAAAAAACAGTTCCACTTGACAAGCTTAGGAGCTGCGTTGATTGAAGTTGTGCAGGACTTCTGTGTTAGCCTTGCAATGGCTGCTGCTGCTAACAGTGAAAAAAGGAGAGTGAAGAAAATAAAACTGATGTTCTACTAAGAAATACACCTACTAAGATCACTAACATGAGAAAGCTAATACCTTGATGCGGCTGTACGACATCTTACTAGCAGGTTTCTGTTTCAGTTATGAAAATTGCCAAAGGAAAAGAAATTACCCTGGATTAAAAAATATATTTGTGATTTTTTTTTTTCATGTAAAGAAGTTTCAAACTCCTAGAATTCCAAATGCTTCTATTAGCAGCTTTGAATGGGAAAAAAACAGAATTAAGTCATGTCATGTACTGGTACAAATTCTCAATGTCAATTGATCAAAATGTGTATATAAAATATACCAATAAAATCAATTAGAAAAAAGAAAAATCAAACTGGATTTATTGGCTAGAAGATCTCTTTTGAGGGCAACGAAGTTCTGGAAATCAATAATGGGGGCTGCACAGCCTCCTGCATGTATTCAACGCCAGTGAGTTGTAGACTTTAGAACGATTAAAATGGCACCCCCCCAAAAATGAAATGTTTACAAAAATGAGAAAAGTAGAGTATATACAGTGATAAAATTGGAAAAAGTAATTCAAGTTTCAAATGTAATTTTGAGCGTCAATAGACATTTCTCAGTAGATTAATTTATTAATTAGAATGTTATTTTGTTTGCAATGTTTTAGCTTTTCTGATATCCATTTCGACTTGCTGATATTTATATTAGTGCTTAAAATAGAAACCTAGAAGATGGAAATAGAAGGGAAGGAACAGGGGTAAGGATACAAGCAGGAAGGAGGCAGGAAGGAAAATCCCCCTCCTGTTTTCATGATGACATAAAGATTCTACTTGCAGATCTGCTAGGACTAATAATAATTCTGCAAGGTAGACAATGTTTGAAGCATTTCTAAGGTATTAAAAGTATCATTATGCATTTTTGAACTAAGTACATTAATTAGTCTAAGAGGGCATTAGCATTTCAGTAATCTCTCTTGATTACCATGAAATGTTTTCCCATATAGATCATCATTTAACAATAATTGAGAAGAAGCCTTACAGGAAGAAGAGGCATTAACACAGCTGTTAAGTGGCTTAAAGAAAATGAGATGAAAGAAAGAAATGTTTAATTGTCTACATGATAAAAAGTGCATTTTGAGATGGCTGTATCAAGGGTAACCTAAAAAGTAAAGGTGTGTGTGCTCTAATGCAATGCGGGGAAAAACAGAAAAACCAAAGCATGTTTTCTTTATCATCTTACAAATGCTTTCCAAGAGAATACAGCAGGACGAGTCACAGAGAAAGGTCAGCATACTCAGTTTATTGATAATCTCTGTACTGAGCAAACAAATAGAACATTACCCTTGACAAAAGCAATTATACCATCTGGCTGAGTACCTAAGAAACAAAGACATTACACAACTGAACAATAAATTTTGTGAAAGATTATGGATTTTCAGTACTAGAAAGGAACATCTCAGAAGACCGACACTGGCCAGTTTTCCCACTGCTGGGAGAAAACTCCCAAAACCCAAATCTCAAAGGACCAGAGATTAATTTTTGGCCTATGATTTCCGAAGCTTCACTTGGACGCTGGCTGCTCCCAGGGCTCAATTTCCCTGCAAGAGGGAGTGGAGAGCAGGCTTCTTAGGTCCTGGCTGTTGGGAGCAGATCAGGGTAGTGCCAGTGAGGCACAGGCCAGGGACCGAGAGCACTGAGGCCACGTGAGACCCTCGCTGCCCGCCCGGAAGTGTGCCCCACAGTCCAGGGGTCCCAGGCCAGTCATAGCGGCCATTACGTCCCACCACCACAAGAACAAACCTCTTCACTTTGTCTCAACTTCTACCTTTTCTTTCTTTTCCGGCCATTTTCCTCCCCTGCCAGTTTTATCTTTTTTCTTTTTTCTTTTTGAAGAACTTCCCTTCTGTGATACAGTTAAGTCATATGGTTTTTTTTTTCTTTCACTTATTTTTAGTGACACATCATTTATACTGGAATCAAGTTAATTGCATGTTTTGTGTTTGAAACGTGTTACCAACAGCTGTGGTTTCTGTTTGTACTTCATTCTATAATTTTTATATTAAAAAGTATTTAAAGACACTTTTAGACTAGCTTTGGGTAAGGGAGCTGCATAAATGCAAGACATTATTAAACAGAAAAATACACAACGCACAGCTCAGATAGCACACGTGAGCCATCATTTTGTTTTATACAGTGAGCTTTTGGGTTTTGGTAATTTAAATGTCACATATTCTCTTTCACATTCCTTGATACTTTCTGTGACCTTAGAAATCAGTTTTAGAAAACAGAACAAATTCAAATTGTGAAATGTTGCTGGCTGGTGTTTTCTGGAAATACGTGACTGATTGCAGTCCAGTGCACATCGGCACTGTGGTGTGTGAAATATTGCTGTCAACATTTGCAGACATCTTGCTTTAAGAGTTTAATATGTTTTCTTTTACCTAAAGTGGTGGCATTTATTAAAATTCATTTAAAATTGTTTCTACTGTACATTAAGGTAATGAGGCAAAATATGCTCTCAACAACTGTTTATGTGGGTACACATCTGTAAGGACTTGCTACTGTTTTTAATGTTTAATATATTAATAAAAATCTTAAACATAAAATGAATAAAAACAAAATTAACTCCCTGTATAGGGAAAAATTAAAGAACAAAGAGTTTCCACTGCCAGTAAAACTGAATCTGATGGAGAGGAGCAGAAACATTATTTCTATGTCAAATGAAGATTAGTTTGCTCTTTTGACCTTCACCCCAGTAACCGATACATGTTGTCTAGGCTCTAGCATTCAGAAGGCTTCCCCATGAGTCGCCTGTGATTCCCAAAGCATTGTGGGATTACCTCTAGGTTCTCATTGTAGAAACGGAAAACTGAGGTCCATTGCAAGACAGTCACTGCCGAGACCGAGATCCAGCTGGCTTCCAGCTGCGTGCGTTCGGACTCTGGGCCTGAGTCGTTGGAATGCGGGTCTGTGTCTGTCTCCTGCTTTATTTTTCCCTTTTCCTTAGTAGATGACTTACTCATGTGCTGGGTCTCTATTCTCTCAAATGAGCTTATTTCTATATTCAGCGAGTCATCCTCGACCAGTTTGTCAAGGCCACACTGCTGGCTTCTGCCCTTGCACCGCTCAGAAGCTGAGCAGCCGCGCGCGGCGCCGGTACACAGAGCCGACCTCGCCGCGGGGAGTCCAAGCTGAGGCCCGACACCTCGCCCGCACCATCTCCTGACCTACGCCAAGCCAGACAGACAGACGCGCGGCTCTCACCAAGCCCCGAAGACGGATGTGTGACAGAGTCGCCTGTGTTGTGGTTGCATTCGGGGTAACTAGGGTCCGGTGAAAATGTCAGTTTCCCTCGAGCACACTTAACCAGTGCTTGCTCCCACGGTGCTTGGCGCTGGGGGAGACTGGGCGGCAGGGAGGACGGAGAGGCAGCAGCGCAGACTTCATGGCACAGTCTAGGCGCCGGGTTCACGGGGTCTCACGGAGAACGGTCAGCAGCAGTTCGCGCAGTAACATGAACCGGTCTGCACTTAGCAGAGGCCCCAGTGCGGAAGGAGAGGCCGCGCGCTATCCTTGGGCCACTCAGTGGATGAACAGTGGGGTACAGATCCGGGTTTTTAAGGCTCCGAGTTGAGTTGGGACTCACGTGGTCTTCTTCTCCCTATCAAAGGGTAACTAGGACATGATTCTTTCAGCTTTAAAAAAAAATTTTTTTTGGTTTTGTTTGTTTTTCTTTTTGTTTTTTTTCAAAGTCACTCTGTAGTTCAGGCAGGCACTGAACTTACTTCGTAGCCCCAGGCTGGCCTCAAGCTCATGGTGATCCTGCCTCAGCCTCCCAAGTGCTGGGATTACAGATGTGCACCTGGCTAATCTTATATTTGGTATACATAATATATTTAATTAAATTATATAATCATTTATTAATTAAATGAAATTATAAAGATATGTAAATGGTGATTTATAAAAATTATAATGGTGGCGAATGATTCTTTATTTAGACCTCTCTTCCAGAACAATAGTCACTTGGTCCTTAAAATGAAATTCGAGATGAAAAAGACTGATTAGAAGCAAAGCTATGGCAGATTCTTAGGGAACTGGAGAGTGAGCCAGGGAGGGTGTGGTCACAAACAAAACAGCAATGGAGACAGGAGACAAAGAATTGGGAGAGAGTGTGCGTCAGAAGCCAAGGGGTGTGGGCTTCAGAAGCACAGAGGGCGGAGCAGCAAGAGACACTGAAGGCGAGGAGGTGCTGACTGGGTCGTTTGCCTCAGACAGCTCAGCTCACTGTGAGAAGATACGCAGTGTGCCAAACCGATGAGAAAGTTATGGCAACAGTTCTTGGGGGACACGAGATGGCACCTAAAGAAAGGATAGCTGGAATGAGGGGGAAGGATTCTAGAGGTTTAAAGCAATTTTTGGTATGATGTGCGTGGTAAGTTATTGACTCAAACTGAGTTCTGCATTCTGGGAAGAAGATACAAAGTTTACATGTACAAGAAAGAAACTGAATCCATACTTTAAAAAGCTGAATGAAGAAAATTAAATAAAAAATGTTTACACCAAATGGAAAGTTTAATTCTTAAAATGAGGTAAAAATTCAGCTTAAAAAGAGAGTTTGGGGTAGGAGTGGAAGACACAGCCCGAGTGGGAAACCGCCTCTGACTATGGAAGGAAACTTGGGGGTAGGTCCCTGTAGAGGGCTAGAAATGGAGCTGAGCTAGTGCAAGAAAAGGAGAGTAGATGTCTGAAAAATACGGAGAAGAAAGAGAATGTTCTGGAATCCGAGTAAGAGTAAGAAAGCTTAGGCTTCTTAATGAGCCTAAAATGGAAACTGCCTTTGGCATTTGTGAAAAGAATGTGAAGTGAAGTTGTAGAGTTAGTGAGGAAGTGTTAAGAGACTGACAGATACAGCAAAAATCTGAAAGAGAAGAAAAATGTGCAAGAGAAGGAAGTCTGTGCTGTTAAGTTCACACAAACAGAACCTATGTCCTTTGTAGCACTGATATATTATCTTTTGAGTTTAAGGGAGAAAAATGGAAGCATGATAGCATCGAAGAGTCAGGTGAAGTAGAGTTTAAGTGAAAATGGAAAGTAAAAAATCCTGACAAAATCACATAGAACTCTTAAAAGACTGCTGAAAAGAGGAAAAAAATAGGGCAGCGGTTCATAGCAGATGTGCTATTGTGACTCTTTGAAAATTAAAAAGAGTTTGGACTGGGGATTTAGATCAGCGGTTCCAGCGTCTGCCTTGCAAATACAAGGTCTGGAGTTTGATCCCTGCTAAACACATACCACAGTGCTGGGCGTGGTGACTCACAGCCATCAGCAAACAGCACCACACAGCACAGTGAATGACATGGCGGTTCACGCCTGTAATCCCAGCACTTGACAGGCAGAGGCAGGAGGACTGCTGTGAGTTCAAGGCCAGCCTGGGCTACATAGTGAGCTCAGGGCCAGCCTGAACTAGAAAAGTAAGACCTGGTCTTAAAATAAAATTAAAATAAGTTCAATACAGATGATATCACATGCTATTTCATTTGGAATATACACACATACGTATACATAAATATACAGCTCATGTCACATATCTGCATGTACACATATGTATGCATATATTATGTATGTGTATGTATACATGTGTATGTCCTTACATAGGTTTTATAATTAGAAATGGTGGAGAGGATATGAAAGTGACCTTGTGGGAGAGAGAATGGGATCCTGACTAAGGTCACATGGGGTGGGGGCTGGTTTCACCTAGCAGGAAAGATACCACTGGTAAGAAAGGAAAACAGATGTATGCAAGCAAAGGAGCTGGCAGATGTGGCCGCAGAAGAATGTAGATGCTATCTGACTGCTTTATTGTCTCAGTGAAATTGAAATCACTGCAATAGCTAAAGCAAGAAAGAGAAAACCTCTTAGAAAGTCTAGAAGAGAGATAAGACATAAAATCTTGCACTAAGAAAGTGGACACATGGTTAGGTGGAGAGTGAAGGCAAATTCCAGGCCTTGCTGATGGAGACTATCCTGAGCAAATTACAGATGCATAAGCTGGCTTTTCATGTTAGAAGTCTGGGTCTACCTCTCTGCCCACAGTGGCTGCCTGAAGAACCAGGGAAAAAGACGGCTCCCACACCACGGCTCACTGCAGAGGCCTCAAAGGTCTGTAATGTTATAATGGATGGCAAGACAGTGGAGCTAAGGGCAGCATACTTGCACAGAAAATTAATCTATGGACAAAAATAAATTTTCCATTCCTCCTGCCAGAATGTCGGCTTCCCTAGTTGCTTCCCTACTTGCATCAGTCCTCTCCACTCTACTGTCCTCCGCACCACCTCTCTCCTCTCCGAGAAGCTGTGCGGTCAATAAATAGGAGAGCTCCAGCTGATGGCACTTTGGCCTGGAAAGAGTTTTGAGTATCCTCCCACCCCAAGCAATAAGATCTGGTCTTGTCTTCTGTTATCCTGCTCCTATATCCTTGGTAAAATGGTTGGAAGTTTGCACAGCTTCCAATACTCACTGACTGGCAGGTAGCAGATTTCAACTAGAAAAGTAACATGAAGAGCCATTAGAAGAAAACTTTAGGATGAAGCAGTTTCCATGATAATTGGCTGAAAATTTCAGAGTAGGGGTTGACTGTTGGATGAAAGATGTCCAGATCCTTATAAAGTGAAAGTCCAGAAGGTAAACAATGTTCAACAGATGTGACATCCCTTGTGAAATTTGACAGAAAGAGGAAAAAATTCAGCTTCATGCGAGCATCTCCCTGTACTGTTGACTGATCTGGGAGGCTGTGAGGGGTGGGTGAGCCAGGGGTCGTAGGAAGAAACTGGAGACCTGGCTCCCTGCTGGCTTTCTGTGGATACTGACCTGAGTCAGGGGAGAAAGAGGGCAGGGCCAGGCCCCTGCTCCTGTGTGCCTCCCCGGCACTTGCATGCTCTGCTGGAGCTGCTACTTATAGGTTAAAAAATCAGCAAGTGAAAAACAATAGTTATACATTCACGGAAAAATTAGACAAACATAATGTATCAGCTATCTAAAGTGTAACACATTGAATGAATAGCAATTAGTAGATGAATTAGATATAAACAAGCAAAAAATAAGTTAAGTTCTACTGAGGAGATGGAGAAAAGGTGGGGCTTCTCAAATAGGTGGCTAAATTTCTGCACACATAGTGAAGGTCACACGAAGCTACCTAAATGGTGAACAAATAATTTTTCATTATTATGTAAAGTCATGGAGATTACTACAAAAAACCTCCAATAGAAGTTAAAATGACTATCTCTAGGAACCACAGATAAGAAGCAGAGTATTTATGGTATGTATTGATTAACCTTTGCATCAACATACTAGTACCTTTGATTTCAAAAACTGTGTTTGTATATACCTATATATTTGTGGAAAGATTAAAATACATTTTTAATATATACTTATACTTCCAGTGCATTAATGTATGTAGAGGAATTTATATAGTCTACCCTCTGATAGATATATTTAATATTTTCTGAAGTTTTGAGCTAACAGTTACAAATACCCAATGTCAATGTACACAAGTCAGTTTATGATCGTTTACAACATCAACACAGTATGTAAGTCCATTAATTCAACAGAACAACAAGTTCTGTTTCACATCCTTCCCATAGGATAAATTATTTTAAGAAATGGGGTTCTTGCTTCTTGGAACATAATGTCCAATGACAGCTTGAAATACAAATTCACAGCATGTTATATATCAAACAACTTTTATAGAAGTGAAGTGACATGTTCTAAAAAAGTATGTTAGTGGACTCAAAAAGCATCCCAAGTGAACCGAATGATTTTCATACCACAGATAAAAAAGAAATCTGTGAAATCAGACAGTGGCAACAATTCTAAGTCAATTTATTTTTTCTTTATAACGTTGTTAAGATTTACAGTATGTATCCAGTTAATAAAAATATACATATTTCACCAAAATGGCAAAATTATAATTATAAAAACTTGCTTTAAATGTATGAATTTTCCAGATGGAAAGATGTCTTAAATAATGACATATATTCAGATACATAATACGGGTCCTGCCTGCTTTAAAATTCTTCGTTGTCTCTCACTGCTGACAGGACAAAGTTCAAGCCCCTTGTGAAAACATGCAAGGCTTCTTGAATCTGCTTTTACCAAACTCTCCTGTTTTTATATTTTACTTTCCCGTAAAGTAATGCAGAACTATCTGAAGTTGCCTTCAAGGACTGAACTCCCCCATCTTATCTTCTCTCTCAAGGACTTCAAAGCGTCAAGGTCTTGTCAAATTCCTTATTTGAAAAATTCCCTGAACAGAACAACCGAACACCCTCTTGGTTTTATAAAACACTTTTCCTTCACATCTTCTACATAGTTTTGTATTATAATTACTCCTGAAAGTCTGACATGGTAAATAAGAATATAAGGTTCAAAGTCAGACAGGCAGCAATTAACGTTCAAACTTTAGGCAATCTGCTGAACTGTTCTGACTGTAAAACTGAGGTAGTCACATTACTAATATGGTTTTATGTAGCTTAAATGAATTACACAAAGATTGGAGACAGGCCATGACACAAAGTAATTAACAATATGTAAATGGTAGAGTCTATATTTATTTTTAATCATATTAATATTATCATTTCCTTTCTCCTCATAATACATCAGATCATTGGCTCAAACTGAATCTTTTTAATCTGTGCATTATCTACAGGTAGTACTGCATGCTTAAAGCTTGAATGAATAAATTTGTGAGACACTAAAAATAAACAAAATGTTCCACCTGTGGCTTGTTGCATATAAGGTAGTAGAGAATGATGTAGTCTTTCTTTACCAAAGTTTACATCTAAATCACAAATTCTGTATTCTTCTGGGGGACATGGAATAAAATTGCATTATGTCATCCTGCCATGGGTTACTGCTGAGCAAAATCTCACACTGAGTGAGCAGGACAAGTTCCTTGCTCGTACAGGATGTGGACTATCATCCAATGGGTTCAATACATTTTTTAAGAAGAAAATTTGGATAGATGAGCTGCTACTGGTAACATGAAAGTCCAGGTTCCTGGAGCCAACAGCCCTCCATCTGTGTGGAAACATTATTACAGACACTGTGGAGTCTGAGGAACACACTTTGCACAGGATCCAGGGCTACTGGCCCAGCAATGCCTAAGGACATGTTACTTTTGGAGAACAGAGCATTAGCCCATAATGCAGGAAGAAATGGATCTAAAAGGGGCTGAATAAAAGAAATGAAGAGTGGCCAGACTCAAGTGACTGCCAGGATTTTATTTAGAAGACTATCACTTTCGTTTTCATGACGTTGACATTGACTTATTTGAATGGGTTAAAAGTATCCTAAGATTGTAATTCCTTCCTCTTAAAATTGGCCAAATTATTGGGCAGTCTGGTTTAATGCTGGGGAACATTTTCCCAGTGAGGACTGCTAATATATCCACTGGAAGAGCTGGAGAAGCCACGGAGGTCCAGATAGATATCCTACAGTAAATAAATTGACACTGCCATTTATCACCAGTCCCATGAGAGTTTAGTCAGCAGTGAAGCCACGGAGCTTTTAAGCTCAGGCAGAGCTCAGAAGAATTGAATTTCAGGAGCTATGGGACTGAGGAGTTCCTGAAGCAGAAACAGGGGCAACAAAACCGACGAGCCCCTTTGCAGCCAGCTTAAGGAGAGCAGGCATGTCATAGCCGCCATCTTCCTTGCACTTTAACTAAACACGTCCTACTGCCTCTGGCGTGTGCACTGTCAGGGGACTTCCAGAGCCACCCTCTCGCAATAAAATGCGTCAAGGGCCAATTGGCAGAGTGAGCCAGTGCACATGAGTCGATGTGCAGGCAGGCAAAGTTTTAAATCTAATAAAAATTCACTTTTAAATAAAAAAACTTAAGTGTAGCACAGAAGAAATGGCTACAGTCTTTACCCTCTTCCTAGTATCCCATACAGTTGAGAGTTCTCTTCCTTCCCAGAGTTCCATAGAGAAATGGAAAAGCTGAAGGTTCTATTCTGTTGTTTCTGCCATTATCAGTTAATGACTCAGACTCTTTCCAGAGAGTAAGACAATGAAGGCTTGTTTTATTTTCCCAGGCAGCTTTACCTCCCGGACGGCAGCGCTCCAAGCAGACTTCACTCTTCCTATCCATAATACCATCTATGACAAGCCGCTACCAGTGTGTTCACAGACACGCCAGCACAGTCCTCCAAGCACTTCTGAAATGTTAATTTTTCATTTTAAAAAACATCTTGTTTCTCATCCTTTTCAAAAAAGACTATCTCCACAGTGAAATCTCAAGTTTTTCAGCCAAGAATATTTTGGATAAAGTCACCAAAAAATTAGATCTATTTAAATACTCTAAAATGCCTCCCCTGCTCTTAAAAGGGGAACCTTTCTTTGAAATCAGACACTTTAGAATTCCTATAAAAGTGAATTTTGCATTTACCAACACTCATGACCTCTGGTGGACCCCAAAGCATGTGCCTTATGAGGACAGCATGCACAGCCAGGGACCCCACTCTGCATGTGCACTGGCTGCTCTGTGAATGTCTCCCTGTCCTGTCCATTCTCCTGGAGAAACGCACTCTCCTGCCACACAGCTTCATGTCAAATTAGCATATGGCACAGCATACGGAGTGACAACTAGATGCCTGGCTCCTCAGCATGGAGAAGGTACAAGCAAAAGAGTTTCAGAAAGGACCCAGAGAAGCAGCTGCCCAGCACACAGCTGCCTCTCAGGGGGCCCCAACCGGAGAAGACAACCGCGCTGACTGAAAGAACACGGCTGAGAAGCTGACCTCAGGCTCCAGGGAGAGCAGCGCGTGCTATTTACATTTCTTTGAAGTAGCTTTCAAGTTTTGAAGAACACTCCCAAATATACACTTAGAAGTGACTTGAAATATATTTTCTCCTCCCCTAGAAGGGATTCGGGGCTAGAGGTCAACTGAAGAGGACATTTCAGCTCACGCCTGCGTGTTCCTGTGCTTTCCTCTCTTTCACTCAGCTTTTCTAAAATGAAGCAGCCTAATGGTTCTGAAATACTAAATACAAAATGCATGCACGTAGGCTGCCCTTCGCCTGTCTCTCTGCTTAGTATTTGGGAACTTTCCACAACTGTACTAAAGCCGTAGTGTATTTCCGTGACCTCATAATCTGAGGGGAGAGCACTGACCCCTGAGAGTCTTCCTTCATTACAGCTATTGCTGAATTCTTCAGCATCACCCCCTTCATCTTTGAAGATATCATGCGATATTTTATCTAGGCCACACACACAGTCATTCCCAGCTCTGTGTGTGTGTGTGTGTGTGTGTGTGTGTGTGTGTGTGTGTGTGTGTGTTTAGGTTTTTTTTTTTTTGAGACAGGGTCTCGCTTTGTGGTTCAGGCTGGCCCTGAGCTCAGCCTCAAACTCACATCACAGCAATCCTCCTGCCTCTGCCTCCCGAGTGCTGGGATTACAGGCGTGAGCCACCACGCCCGGCACTGTGGTATGTGGTACTGGTTGTTGCTGGGCGTGAGTCTCCACGCCCAGTATTATATGTAGTTACCGGGGAATCGAACCCGGGTCCTTGCACCTGCAAGACAGGCGCCGGAACCACTGAGCTAACTCCCCGGCCCTCCCAGCTTTGTTTTTTGCATCAGCTTGTGAAGTCCCATTGACCAGTCACCGGGATGTACTACGAATGGCCCGCTATAGAGACCACATGTGGAAGGAACATGGTACAATACAGAGAAACCGTCAGAGCACCGCAGAAATTTCGGTTGCTGTGTGTCCTGCATAGAATCCCCTCAGTAAGAGTCTGTGAACTTCCTCTGAAGCCTTCCACTAACTTTCTGATTCACAGAAACTTGTTTTACAATGCTTCTATCCTCTGTGCCAAAAGGCCTCTCATTCATATAGCAACTAGTGATTAATACTCCGAAGGCGAAGTCCAGGCTTGTCCGGGTCAAGCACTCCGTACGTGTGTCTCTTGGCACACAGAGAGAGTAATGGAGGCAGGGGCACAGCCGTGTGTGGACTGGCTTGCGGCCCTCTGGGGCTCAGCCTCGCCCGCTTGGTCCTGACTCCTCCCTCAGCCCAAACCACGCCCAGATTTAGTCATGCCATGCTCCGGCCAGTCCATAGTCGCCCTGCACACCACCCAGCTCTCTGTATGCTTCAACCAATCCGCGACCCATCTGGATAGCCACACCCCCGCCATCTGCTTTACAAGTGGGTGCGACGCCTAGTAAGAGCGGAAGTATTCTCCCGGACCCTCCCCGAGTCTGCCGTGAGACTTCAAGCCTCACCCTCCAGTCCGAGTCTCCGTATCCGGAAGACAAAAGACAACACGGATGATACTCTAGTTACCTTTTCAACGATGCAACTCCCTTTTATCTGTCCCTCTCTAGTTGACTTTACATAAAAGTCTAAAGACATCTATGACACCTCAGTCCTTGTGGATTATTTTGGCCTATTTCAACACACTCAATTGATATTTATTAAATAATACTGAACCTTAGCTTCCCTTTCCAACTATCCTATAATTTGTCTTTCTCCTTTATTTTCCAAATAGTCTCTAAAATAGCCATTTCATCAATTTTTGCATACTATAAAAAGTAATTTTAAGTTTTTGTTTTCTTTATAAATCATGAGTCAAAGTCACTACTATTTCTTTTCTTCTATGCTAAAGAATTAAGAATCATCGGAGGTACAATGAAACTGTAAATTATAAAATGTACTTTACATTCAGAGACTTGGGTTCAAATCCCAGTTACGATACTCATTAACTACTTGAGTTCTTTAAGTCAAAGCATCTGATCCTCCATTTCCGCATCTATATAATCAGAATACTGTCTTCAATTTTAGAGCGTACATGAGAATCATGGAATCATATTGCATATGCATTTAACTCATACAAAATGAAATGCTTTGACTAGAAGCAGAAATGGTAATACAGACGTAATGGACAACCCTGTCCACCATGCTGGCTGGTTCGTCAATCCTGAGCAGCAGGAGAGAGATGAGGCATGTAAACTTCTGAACCACTTAGTTAAAGATAAATATTTTTATACAGCCTAGTTCTAAAGCCCAAACTGCCAGTGTCAAGCAGACTCGGCCACGTGTGTGAGTGCTGAAGGCACACCTGACTGCCCGGATTGAAGGACAAGGAGCCCAGCCCTCCTGGGAAGTTCTCCGAGCTGATATTGGAGCATGTGAAATGTCACCTTCCTGGATTTACTGTCTAGTACTTGCAAGTTATCTAATTTTGTTCATCGTACAACAGTATGGGTAGCAGCATTGTTTAGCATTGGTCGTAGTCCTGAACATGGAGTAGTTATTGTCCTACTGCACAACCAAATAACACTGGCTAAGGCTTTGGAGTTTTTATTGGCTTTTCATCTCCCACTCACTCGCCTTTTGCAAACTCTCCATTTTTCCTGCAGCTCCGTTCACATCTTTCTCTCCATTGTTGGAGATGCTCACTTTGCATTGTCACTCTTCCAAATAAGTTTACCCGGTATGAGTACACCTTTCTCACACACGTCTGCTTCAAAATGTTCCTCTGCGTTCAAACTCCCCACCTTACTCTGGAGTCTCCAGAGGAAAACAAAATCCCACCATACGACGGAGGATAGAAGTCTGTGAAGAACTCACTCACACACTTTCCAAATGTTTCTTTTACTCATTTTCATGACTCCTGATTGAAGCTACTCTGTCTAATTGCTATTCCAGTCCATCATTGGTCTTCTCAGAACTGAACAAGCTTTCTCCAACCTTGCTTGGAAGGAAGAGATGACAGCTGGTCTGTAAGCCATTTCTCTATCCTGAGAAACTCAGGAAATCCATTCACAGAAAGAAACATCCTGGCAAATCTACTTGCAAACACACTGAGCAGTCCTCTTGCTTCTATGCAGTAAAATGCTATTGTCAGAATATACATTGTCTGTCTGGGTTGGGATTATTCTCTTTCCTGTACTGGAATTTCGAAGGTGATATCACTCAGCAGGAGTCCGAGCCACAGCCTTCTGAGCAGCATCTGCAGGCTGCACCTGACGGGGACCCCTCATAATTCTTTTCGCAGAAAATGGAAGTTTCTGTGATGAAAACTGGCTCATTTCTGTGAATGTACTCATACCTCAAATAACCCACACACTACATCTGGGCCAGAATGCCTTTCAGTGCAGGAAGCAACAGCCTGGAGAGCCGCACACAGAGTTTGCAGAGCTTTTCACTTTTCCTATGGCTTGTGACAACCTGTACCCTCTAAGTCAGAGGTTAGCAAGTAATAGGCATTATTATGCCTATTATTATTATGCATTATTATGCAGTTGTTCAAGAATCTGATGAAGAAAATTGTACTATCTGGAACATGTGTGGGCTGCAAAAAAATTACCATTCAGTTATTTGTAGTCAAGTCTATGGGACTCTTTGATTTAAATTATGAGACAAGTCCAACTTAACAAGCTGACCTCTATGCTGTCACCTTCTATCCTCCATAACCCCCTGTAAGTTCAGTGCAGCTGCACACACAGCAACTACCTTGGTCATCGAGAAATAGAGTCACAAACACATTGTCATGGAGTCTCAAAGCTAGTGACCAGGCATCCAATAAGAAGGGAAAAGCATCTCCTCAAAGCAGAGGTAGAATAAGCTATGCGATGCCTAATTTTCTATGTCAACTTGAATAGGCCACGTGAAATCCTGACTTGTGGTCAAAGGTCTCTCGGCAAGAGTTTCTCACTTGCATTAAGGTTTGCATTAGAAGATGACCAAAGTGCCATTCCTAATGTGAAGGAACTGTATCCAATCCACGGAAGCTGAATCAGGCAGACCTGCCTGTCAGCAGACTAGAACACAGGGCCTCTGCCTGCGTACTGCGTGTCACACCACATCTGTCCTCAATTTCAGGGCTTTGATTCAAATGGATGCAGCACTCAGCCTCCTGTGTGGCCAACTTGCTGACTGGGAACCTTAGAACTTCTCCTTCAGCTCCCATAATTGTGTGACTCAACTTTTGTCTATCCACCTATCTCTCTGTCTGTCTGTCTATCTATTATCATCTATCTACTATCTACCCACAGTTGTATTTCCATTTCTCTGCAGGTCTCTGACCTACTGAATAGATATCCTTTAAGAAAATGTGGGTCCAGGCTGGGGATTTAGTTCAGTGGTTTCAGTGCCTGCCTTGCAAGTACAAGGACCTGGGCTCAATCCCGTTAACCACATACAACAATACTGAGCATGGAGACTCATGCCCACCAGCAATCAGTACCACATTTCACAGTGCTGCATGTGGTGGCTTGCACCTGTCATCCCAACACTTGGGAGGCAGAGGCAGGAGGATTGCTGCGAGTTCAAGGCTGAGCTCAGGGCCAGCCTGAATGACAAAAGCAAGACCCTGTCTCAAAAAAAAAAAAAAAAAAAAAAAAAAAAAAAAAAAAAAAAAAAAAAAAAAAAAAAAAAAAAAAAAAAAAAAAAAAAAAAAAAAAAAAAAAAAAAAAAAAAAAAAAAAAAAAAAAAAAAAAAAAAAAAAAAAAAAAAAAAAAAAAAAAAAAAAAAAAAAAAAAAAAAAAAAAAAAAAAAAAAAA
>PVIR01000067.1:154980-212788 GCA_004026965.1 Petromus typicus | reverse complement strand
GAAGAAGAGAAAACATGGACCTAAACTACTTTAATGGATACACAGAAATTACATCAAAACTGATCACAAATGTAAGTTAAAAAGTAAAGTATAAAGTTATGGAAGGAAAATATAAGAGTAAAATTAGTGATTTAGAGTAGGCTAATGTCTCTTAACAAAGCCACAGAAAGCAATAACCACAAACAATAGATCAATGAACCCATCAGAATAAGAAATTGGCTCATCACAAGATATTCTTAAGAACGTGAATAGACAAGCTACAGGAAAAAAAAGAAAATACAGGGGAAAGGTATCTCAGAAAGTATATTTTGCAGGATACATAGATAATTCTTTTGGTTCATGGTAAAAAATATGAAATACGCAATTAAAAAACTGGGCAAATATTTTTAATAGACGTCTCATAAAAGGAGATGAATTAATGGCTGCCAAACATGTGAGATAATGTTTAACTCAATTATCATTAGGAAAACGCAGACTAAACTTGCATTGAGCTCTCAGCATGCATTCCAAAGAAAGGCTACAATCTGAAAGGACCAGTACACCTTGGGAATGCGGAGAACAGCAGATCTTCTTGACAGTATCAGCACAGTGTTTGCAGGTTAATGTTAGAACACAGAAAATATATTCATTCTTTTAAATACTACTGGGTCAGTCAACTTTCCTGTTGCTTGGGCCCAGTTCCTGAGAGGTACAACCTCAGGAGGAGAGGCTGACTTGGCTCACAGTTAGGAGGATCCAGTTCTTTGGAAAGCACGTCCAACCAGAGCTCAGAATAATTTCACTTTTTGTTAAAATTAGCAAGGTTCCTAAGGATTGTCTTTAAATTGTAAAATACATAAATTAAATGAAAATAGAAAAATTTCCTAAACTTTGTCTTTAGAAAATATATGCACTTTAAAAGAAAAATAATTGAATATATGTATGAGTATGCACAACTCCCCATGATGAATATAATCATGTCTACCAAACATGTGTTAAGTAAACATTTTTAAAATAAAAAGGCACTAAGATTATGGAAAGTCCTTCCCCTAAACAAATAAAGCTCACAGTCCAGGCTCTGGATACAAGGCGTGAGCCTCTGAATTTGCATCCACGTGGCTGGAAGGATGTTACTTCATCCCTGTGTACTGCATTTCCTATCTTTAAAGTGGAAATATTAATTAATTAAAAATATGTTATATTTTATTAAAATACCTGGTAGCTAGTAAATGCTTTAGACATATTTCTATTAGTCTTCCTTTTCCACTTATTTTAATTTATATAGGTTGCATAAAATGATTTCTACAATTTGTGTGTTATAAGTTGCTTTAACTTCCAACATATTTTTTTCAGATTTTTCCAATGTAATGTTTGATAGTATAGCTTATTCATTTTTCACTGTCATAATATTCTACCACGTGGCTGAATGGCCACTTTTTATCCTCTCTGCTGTTCGCAAGTGTCTGTCCAGGTTTCTGTATTACGCAGAGTGGTGTTCAGGTCTCTACAGGTGGACATCTTGACAATGTATGTCACCTCCTCACACTAAAGTGTGAACTCCTCCTTTAGTGTGAGGATATCAACATTCTCACACTAAAGTGGAACACTAGCAGGTTCCACTTCACACTTTAAATCCTTGTACATTGATCATCTATTTAGAATCCTTTCTCCACATAAATCAGTATTTAAGAAAAAAATTTTCCACTACTTTGCAAAGAGTTATAGATTTTCAATTTTCTTTTTATCACAACCTGCTTTATTTTCATAAAAGTGACTGAAGTCAAATTAAACTGTTATTATTGATCTAGACAGCCACAAAATACATTTTGAATGTATCGAACAAATTTAACCTTCATAAAGGACCATACCTTAATCAACACTGGAGTCATTCTGATGCTTTGAAATTTTTGTCCTTCCATTGCTCAAGTTTAGTTAAGAGGTCATTGTGTGTAATTAATAAATCCATTAAGAGCTTGTCAATAATGTCCAGAAATGTTTTATTTGCTTTACTAACAGCCTATAAAAGAAAAAGCTTTCAAAGCCTTTGATGAAGCTAATGGGCTAGCATTTGATATATAGAGAGCAAATGTTTTAATCATTACAACCGATGGCTATGAGTTCAGAGGCAAGATTCAAGCCATTAGGGGTTTTTACTCTTAGCCTCCTCATGGCCATGCACTGACTGGCTAGTTATTTAGTTGGGAAATCAGTAGTCTTTGCTATCAAACTGATTTCAGGACACAGTTTGCGAAGTTTAGGAGATAATTTGCAGTGTTGCTTCTATATGGAGGGTATTAGCATCATTAATTTCAGCAGAAATACATGGAGAAAACATGTATAAAATTTTGTTATTAGCAAAATAAAATATGCAATTAGAGAAATATGCTAGCTATTGCGATTATTCAGTTATTATTCATTCGAATCTACCAATATAATCAAGTGTGCTTCCTCTAATTATTTTAACGAGATAACTAATCCTATTACTAACATTTAGTAAAGTCTTTCTGACAAACAATGAGGAAGACCTTAAGTTACACTGGCTCATGAACAATTAAGCTGTCACGTGAATTCCCTGAAGAGCTGCCTCCATTACAAGTAACACTGACCCCAGAGGAGAGGCTGCACATTCTGGATAAATGATAATGGACGCCACAAAACGTCACATTACGAAGGTATGAATAAGACATAAGGAAGTTGTTTCAAAGGCCAAGCCAATTGTTCTTTGATACAAGTCCAGGAGCCCTTCCCTCTCCAGTGAGCTCAATTAGCCCCTTTGCTCCATGACATCACAACGTCACCAGTTTCATCTGTGCTTCAAGAGCCTTTTAACACAAGGATTAAATGAGCCCGTCTCATTTCCTTTCGGTCAATGTAGGCGAGCTTCTGCAACTGAATTGCTCCGTGTGAGCGCCCTGCTCAGAGCCAGGCTGGCTGATTAATTCCTGGCTGTTTGAAGTGCTTTCTCCTCTTATCTTGGGCCATACAGCCTCACCGCAGCCCGAGGAGAGTGGCACAGAAATCGGGAGATTTTCGTCTCTACTCCACATAAAGGAACAGAGACCAGATAAGCACCGTGGCATAAAACCGAAAACAAACCAGAAACTTGTTGCCAATGTTGAAAAATGTGTCTGATGTGGGGCTAATGTGAAAAACCCAAAGTCTGTAGCACAGCGTCCTTGTATGTGACTTTCCCTCCAATGCTACACTGTGCAATTTTAATTGAAAATTACTATAGTCTAGAAACTAACATTACCCTAAAGATGTTCTAGTTAGTTCCAGTTGAGATTTTTACATAAAATCAGCATTAGCACCAATGAGAAAGGAAGAGAGAAGCTGCGTATGGTGAGACATTAAGGTACCAATTAGGATACTTTCCCAGATTTTACTGTATAACCTTTGGAAATCCTCAGATAATCTTCTTTGCAGGCCCTGGGAGAGCTCTTTTACGATCTTCAAAGCCAGAACACGCCTCAGGACAAACATGATAACAAACGCAACATGGGCTGTCTTCGGGCCTGAGAGGACTGGGAGGGTCTTCTGCCATGGTTTCGTGACAGCACGACACCCTCCTGGGCTTCCACGCGTGTAGTCAGATGCCGATCTCACACGCAGCTCGGAATATTGGTCCAGTTCTGCTCTACGTACGAGTCAAGATAAATGCAGAGTGCACAAGTAACTTCGGGCGCCCCACAGTGACGATGTCAGCCCAAATGCCAAAATCAGCCCGAAGCTCCTGACGTTGGTGTCCAGGACTCACCTGCAACCCTGGCATTGCCAGGGAACCCACAAGAGGCCGGGAAAGTGTGTTAAGCCCTCAAGAGAATATGACTATTAAAACTAAGCTGACTAGCATTAGTGTTTTCCTGTGTTCTGTGACATTTCCTCCCATAGATGTCCATGAAGAGTAAGAAGTAATAAAGGAAACGCCCTAGGCTGTCTCAGAGTCCGAGTATTTGAACTACTCTCCTGCCTTGGACAACTAGTAAATCCAGAGTTTGCCATAGGGAAGTGTATACAGCTTATTGTAGATATTTTCTCGATGCCCAACCATCAGTGTGCGGCTGGATCTGCTTTTTATAAATCTGTTGATAAGTGGTCATGTGCTCTTCCTAGGAGAGTCCTCCTAGAGTGATGGTCACCATAGCAACTGAGCAGACCGATTGTGTTATCCGAATGTGGGCCACACGTGGAAAAGAACATTTCCCACATCTTTCCTTTAGGATTAGCTGAGGTGAAAATAGTAATGGTTAGAAAAATATATGGATCATGATACTTGGCAATGCAGGAGCAACTTAAGGTGATGGATAAATCGTGTCACTTGTTGGTCCAGTAGTGCACCAGGGTGCTCTGTTTTTAGTCCATGCTTAGGCAAAGGAAATTCCACACTTAAGGGACCCTGTCCCTGTGCAGTCCTGAATTCTAAACGAAGCAGAAAGCAAATATCTACATAATTTTATATGAAGGAAGTTTGGAGTCTCATGAATATAACTGTGGTATGAAACTGTAACTCTAACTAAAAATTCAAAATGATAAGGATTTCTCCTCATGTCACACAAATCATACTCATAAATGACAATTCATATATTGACACATTTCTCTGTGGTTCATGTGTTAATTATGATGTTCCTTTAAAATGTAGAAAATGTTTTAAACATTGGAACATGTACATCCTAATCTGAGTTTAGAGTTCCTTTATGGGACACTTCTTATGTACAAAACAAAGCATCTCATTTGGTGATGGAATTATCAGATGGTAGCTATTCACTCTAGAAACAAAGACAGGGTACCTCAGTGCTGAAAAAACAAGGAGCCTCTGCAGAATGGAGGCCAGTATTTTTTTCGTTTGTCTCCTGTACTAATCGCTCTTGATTTAATCTCTGTCCACATCCATTTCTTTCCTTACAGCCCGACCTCCTTCTTGTTCTCTCCTTTCTTGTTCTACTGATTACTCCTTGGCTTACTGATGAAAATGACACTTGGGTTATTGTCTGTGAGGGCTCGTGATTAGGGATGATGTCACTTGCAGGCATCCTCCAGATCCATCGGAGAGGGAATTTAGAAAGCATAAACCACAGTGGTAATCGGTACCATGACAGCTACTTTGTCATTGTAAAGTTTGTAGTAAAATAGCAAGATGGTCCTGATCCTTCTGTGGCGAGTTGAGACCAGGATCTGCATATCGCAGAATGTCACCTGGATGTGGTCCATCCTGAGGTGCCTCGAATTGTCTGACCGAACAAAGTGTCAGTGAGGACTGTGTCTCAGGAGTAGAGTTTTATGGACGGTCCCAAGAGCATAGATCAAGTCTGACATCGGTGCAGAAGTGAGACCAATGACTTCCTCTTCTCCTTCCATAACAATCCTCTCCTGATACCAATTGAAAGGGCTCGTAGGACCAAGGATGGTTTCTATAAAAATCTGTAGAGCTTTTCACTAGAACCAAGTAATATCTTGAATGAACCAGGGACTTAAATTTTCACCTGTTTAGAAACAGTTTTCATATCAGTAAACTGAGCCAACATGGTTGACTTATAGCTTTAGAAATTCTTTTTTAAATTTTTCTTGGGTTAATATATATACAATATTCAGCCAGTGTTACCAGATCACAGGGGATGACAGTTCAAACAGCATAACAGACTTATGAATGTATTGAAGTGGTCAGGAAGTATTTTAGTATTTAGCCATTTTCCTGACATTCACAATTTCCCTTTAGCTTTGTCTAATTTATTTAAAGCTAAGGTCATTAGAAATCTGTTGGGCATGTAGGAGAAAAAGTACTTTCTTTTTCCTGTCCCTTGCAATACACTAATTTGAATCTATGAAATGGACAATGGGCAAATTAAGAGAAGAAAAAGTGTATTGGTCAGCTTTTCTGTGATTGAGACAAAATGCCCGATGCTTACAAGAGACATTTACTTAGCCCGACAGTTTCATAGTCCAGGGATGAAGAGTCATCGGATCAGTCCACAGATTAGCATAACACTGTGATCCAATGAGCTCATTAGGAGTGTGCTAATTCAACTTGACTGCAGGATTAACTGGCAAAAATCCATACAAATGTATTACACACAAGTGTGCAGGAGTCGCCCAAGCTATGAAACTCCAAGAAGCACCACATGGTTGAAATTTAAATAGTATTTTCATAGAGGAAAAGTGAGTGGAAGCTTCAGGCTATTGCAGAGGGAAATTTAGTGATTTTGAGGGAGGGTAGATAAATCATTCAAAGACTACACAATAGCCTAGGACAAAGTCCCCCCAGCTGTGAGAATGGTGCCACACCCGCTGTCTTTTCAGAGGAAACTTGTCAGAAGACCTGGCCCGAGGGTAGACAGGGAAATGTTAGAAAAAGTCCATTCCAACACTTTGGTGGGAGAAGGATGAGAAACAGGGATACTGGTGAAGGTCAGGAGACTCCTAGTTTTCCTTTAATTGAAAGCTTCTGGCCTTCAACATTTACATTTTTTAAAGCCTAACATGCACTTTGAGTTGAAGCTGCAAAGCAGGGATTTGAAATGAGATTATTTCTTATGCTTTGATTTAAAATACACCAAATAATCCCATTAAAGCTTCCTCAAGAAGATTGAAAAAAATAAAGGTTACTCAAGGATTAAGCTTTGAATAAGAACAGAAAAGATTTTCAACTCCACAAAATAAATAATACAATATTAACAGCACAGTTGTGTAATTTTTAATTATCATTTGCTTATAAATATTTAAAGCACAGAATTATTTAAATAGTTAAGTTTTTGCAATTCTAAACCATTTTGTTAGAGTAATCAATGAACAATAACAAGTATGTAGGAACACTCATGTTTACATATGTACATATATACACATTTATACATAGTTGTGATCAGAGGCTTTGTCTTTATATTTAATCTCAGTATAAGAAATCTCATCACAGTACCTGTGCATATAATCAAAATATTTTAAGTAAAATTGGCAGAAATAATCCTAATCCCTTCTAATCCTATTTATAATATCCTTTTCCAAACAGTATTCTCTCATTTCCTCCTTTTAAACCCTATATAACACTGAATTTATCATTCCATTCCTATATTCTGTACCAAATCATTTTTTACTTTTACAACCATATGGTTAAATTATGATTATTCTCAGTGCTATAGGCTCCAATTCCAAGTAATTTTCTTCTGTAGCCCTCAGTAGTATTTTGGAGTATTCCTGGCTCATATCTGCACTTCTCAAATCAAAAGCCTAATACATTTACAGTAGGTAAGGCAAGGTCACTGAAATGTCTTTCCTAGGATATATCATTTTATTCTAATGTAGGCAATGATATGCTTAAGGAAAAGGAGTTCAACCCTAAAGCCAGTTGCACATTATGGATTCTTACCTAAGACAAAATTTACTTCAACCAAAACACTGAACTACAACTTTCCTGCTAAGACATTATTGTTTTTCTGAAATGAGATAGGGTCTCGCTTTGTAGTTCAGGCTGGCCCTGAGCTATGTAGCCCAAGCGAGCCTGGAACTCACAGCAATCCTCCTGTCTCTGCCTCCTGAGTGCTGGGATTACAGACATGAGCCACCATGCCCAGCACTGCCATATATGGCTCTGATTGCTGATAGGCATGAGTCTCCATGCCCAGCATTGTTGTATGTGGTTACCAGGATTGAACCTGGGCCCTATACTTACAACACAGGTGCCCAAACCACTGAGCTAAATCCTCGCACATATGCAGTCTTTCATATCATTGTCATACGTCAACTTTTCTGTTTCACTTTGGCTGAGATTGGGACAAGGAGAATTAATATATGTCACCGTGCTCATAACTTTCAAGGGTCTTAGATTTTAAAAAGCTATCACAATTCTGTCCCCAGGAGAGATGGTCCAAAAGCAATGGATTTCTCACAGTGCTAAGAATGGCCAGGAATGGTATACAGGACCCAGCAAGCCCAAAGAAGCTCATGGAAGGAATTCAGGCAGACTCAGGCTGTGCTTACTCAGGAGATGAAGACCACAGTGACTTACAGGAGCTTCTGATGGGAATTTCTGGATGAAAGTTCCACACAAATTATAACATCCTCATTATCTTCAAAACAAAGCATGTTACTGAGCATGCCAGAGGACTCATCACTTTCCAAAGACCCTGTGGCTCAAAATTGCCCTTTCAATCAAGCACTTAGCATGAATCAACATCTTTAAAATTAAGGAACAGAAGGGCATTGCTCAAACGTTTCTGGTTATGTAACAATATCTCGGCACAGTTAATTCTCTAGCTAATTCTAACTTCATGGAAATTTACATGATATAATTGTAAGACCACCCCAAGAAATTAGCTACAAAATGCTTTTCTAACTTGATTATATAGAATACATTAATTATCCTGCTTTTTTACAAAAATTTTCAACTAAACCAATCTTCAGATAGAACTGTACTGAAGATTGTAGGTGTTGTTTTCATTCTGGAGAGATTTTCATTGCATGTACTAAATGTTTTAGTCTATTTGCTCTTGGAAAAGTAAGTAGGTTCTAATACCAAGGCTTCCTCAGGGGTGGATTATAAGCAGATGTTTGGAGAAAAACAATGTCATTTTCCTGATAATTTTATAAATAATATCATATTTCCAAATGGAGAACCTACTAATTTTACCATGCACAGATTCATCATCTTTATTTATAGCATTCTTTTTCAGTATACATGATAGCATCATTAAGGAATTTATTTGCTACTATTGCATTCTATTCAAGGATAAGGGAAGTCTTTTATTTTTTTGAGACAGGATTTAGCTTTGTAGTTCAGGCTGGCCCTGAGCTCACTATGTAGCCCAGGTGAACCTGGAACTCACAGCAACCCTCCTGCCTCTGCCTCGAGTGCTGGGATTACAGGCATGAGCCACCATGCCCAGCACTGTGGTATGTGGTTCTGATTGCTGGTGGACATGAGTCAACATGCCCGGCACTGTTGTATATGGTTACCAGGGATCGAACCCGGGTCCCTGTGCTTGCAAGGCAGGTGCTGGAAAGAGAGTAAATCCCTAACCTCTAATGAAAGATTTTACTGTGAATTAAACATATTTATATTTTGGTACTTTCTAATTTGAAAATTTGTCTTACTTTTATCATGTGAAAAGCCTTCTAAAATGGCTAAAAGTTAATGTGATCCCTAAAGCCATTGATTAAAGTATACATATTATGTGCAATAAATTTTATGCAATAAAAATTCCTAATAGATGTAAAATTATTAATGTTACTATTTCTAACCATGGATACTGAAGACATTTGTGAATGTCTTATGTTCATTTTGATTTCTGTTACCAACCAAACCAACTTTTTTCTTACTTTATTTGTTCAGCTACTGAAAGTATTTATTTAATTTGCAAGATAATCATCATTTTATATAGAATGTGAACACATCAAATTCATTTTGATAGAAAATTAGCCTATTTCTTCACTCATTTGCCTACCTGTTCATTCCAAGTCAGACAAGAAAGACAAATCACATACTTCAGTGTTTTGGAAGTGAACTGTTCTAGTATCAACAATAAATGGGCTGCACTGCGAGAGTTTATTGAAGAGAACACTCGCTTTTCAGAAATAAATCTTACACACTGGCAGTCTCTCTCTTTGTAGAAGTATCTGTTGTATTATTAAGCTCTTTGGTAAAGACACTGCCTGAGTTAGATAAATCAGACTACCCTGTCTGCAGGTCCAATGCTGTAGATTCTAACCCCAGCAGATTAAAATATTTTGGGAAAAAATACATCTACAATGAATGTGGGCAAACTTTTAAAATCATCATTCCCTAAAAACTCTCCACAAAGCATCTTCTTGACATAGGTGCTTTGAAGACTGTAGAGATGACTTGAGTGCACAGGAGTGGGAGCGGATTACATGCAAGATGGCGCTTACACGAGGGCCTTGACACCCACTGCTATGGTAGGATCTGAGGGCACTGGGCTGAGTCATCCATGGATACCAAAGCACTGTGCTATCATCACGTTGAGACATTTCTCTTCAGCCTTTTCACCTCAGTATTTTATTTTACAAGAAGCTTTATCACTGTATACTAAACGTATTTGTTTAATGAGTACATACTAGAGGAGTTTAGAGTTTAAAAGCTACATTTTCAGAACAGTTAAATAAGAAGAAAACAACAAATTTTTGTTTGCTCATTGAACTGATTTCACTCTTTCTCCACAATCTGCCCTAAGCCCTGAAAAATCAGTGCTGAGAAAATCAGACAGCCATATGTACAGAAGACAACACACACAGTGTTGTGCTGTGCAGGAGAGAATAAGCCAGATGGGCACCGTGAAAGAGAGTAAGACCCAGCTGGGGAAACGCAAGAGAGAAGAGAGCTAAGGCTAAGGCGCCCTAACACTCCAACAGGCACGAGGCACACAAAGCAAAGAGAAGAAGGAAAACCCACAGGGAGAGTGCAAGAGTCTAAGTGTACAGTCCTTTGCATGTGAGGAACTCAGAGAATACCGGGGTAGAAAAGGGTACGTGAGAAGGACTGAAGACACGATCTGGTTGGAGAAAGAAAGGTATTCAAAACTCTCATACTCAACCATTGTTTGCTGTTATTCTTGTTTCCTTTATACACAAGTACCTATTTCCACCATCAATTTATAAAATTTTTAAAGGGAAGTTAATGATTTGTTATATTTTTTTAGGTGATTAGAAGGTAAAACAAGAGTCAAAAAGTTTTTAGGGGCAGTACTTTTCTGAAAAAAAGAAATGCACCGAATATGCACTGTTCCAACTTCGTGGAAGGAAAGGAAATCAGAAGCCCAGAGGTGTCCTTCCCATAGCCATGTCCTGACGTAGGTGTCACCACTGGCCCTCTTCTCAGAGACCCTGCCTGTGTTGAAGGTCATAACAACCTGACAGCTTCCTGTGGAATCTAATGAGGTAGCTTCCCATTTCCTGTCTGGTTTCATTATTCTTCGATGGAAACTGCTTTCAGTAAACGTATTTTTGTTCTTTTGGCCCTTCCTTTTTGGTCGGTTGATTACTCAGTGCAGAGCTACCAACTGTCTCTGCACCTGTGCACCTTTACGTATTATTTTCTGAGTCAAGTGCAAGTTTATAAACATGAGAAGTTGTTTCAATCATGTTGGCAATGACACTGGTCCACTTACCCGTAGATTTACAATTCATACTAACTCTACTCATCAAAATACCCACTATGCACAAATTTTTCAACACATATCAGGAAACTACGATTGTGTGATGGAAAATTCCCAAAATCCAACAGTTATCCAACAAGAGCCAACAGACTGAGATCATCTTTCTTGCTCTTGGGGTATGTGAAAGAGAAGCAGAGCAGGGAGCTGGTGTCTCCGAGACTCCACCCTGTCGCTTAGTTCACTGAGCCATCTGCCTGCCTTAATTTCCACCCACTACTTGAAATATGTGTTTATAGAAATAAATACGAAACTGCAACTGAAGTAATATGAAAGCTGCAAATGTAAAAGCATGGTTCTGACAAACACAAATGTGCTGATGCTCTAAAAATAGTCCACATTCCGTTAGCATCTGCTCCAGGTGCTCTAGGTCATGACCCTACAAGATGCACATATGTGTGCTTTTATCACTGTGTAGTAAGTTTGGTATTTCCAAATTTCTTATCAGGGACTAGATAACTTCTTTTTCCAATATTAACATTTTCTTGCCTGACTCTTCATTCAACAAAGAAATTAGAAGCCAATGCAAGGCCTTTCTCTTTGGGCACATAAGTGCTTCATATGAAGTTTCCTCTTTCACAGAAAAGACTCAAGGTGGGGTCGTGGTTTCAGAGTTTAAATTACAGATGGCTCAGTTGAAGCTGAATCATTTTGGTGTTAGTTTTGTTTATTTTTAAGAAACTAAACCTGAAATTTTATCATCATAGAGATCATTTGTTCCAATCAGGGTATTTTTGTAGCAAAAAATTCTTTTTATTTATGTAGTTTATTACTATATACTGTATATCTTCTGGTTTTCCCTGACATCAGTAATAAACAGTGTATGATAGATTTTATATATATATATATATATATATATATATATATATATATATATCCATATCACTAATAAAAAACAGAGGTAATATTGAAAATGATGATATCATCCAGGATTACTGAGCTGTATTTTGAAGCACCACATCAAGAACAGATTCTGGGGGCCAGGGAGTTAGCTCAGTGGTTCCTGCACCTGTCTCGCAAGGGCAAGGACCCGGGTTCGATCCCTGGTAACCACATACAATACTGGGCATGGAGACTCACCCCAGCAGCAACCAGTACCACATACCACAGTGCCGGGCATGGTGGTTCATGCCTGTAATCCCAGGACGTGGGAGGCAGAGGCAGGAGGATTGCTGTGATGTGAGTTTGAGGCTGAGCTCAGGGCCAGCCTGAACCACAAAGCGAGACCCTGTCTCAAAAAAAAAAAAAAAAAAAGAACAGATTCTGTCTCTGTATCTGTCTCTCTGTCCCTGTCTCTCTGTCCCTATTTCTCTTGCTCACTCATATTTGACACCGTCACATGCACTGTTCTCCTTTCTCCACACTCCTTTGCTAAAGTGCTGCTTTTGAATGCTATTTATCTTCAGAGAGACAGAGATGGGGACAGAGAAGACCAAGTATTTCTTATATGAAAAATTTAACAATCTTTAAAATGCTCTCTGTATAGACAAAGTAAAGCCAATCTGAGATGCCACGTGATGGGTGTCAGCATATACTGGCTGCATAATGCTCTACCACATGCTTTTCATAGTAGAATCGTGTAAAAATAGTCAGTGGTGACCCATTCACTGAATTAGGCCATGGTCTCCTGAGTATAAACAGATATTAAAACACTAAAAGGCAAAAGATGTATGGTAAGTGCCTTCAGGTATACCGGAACCATCATCAGTAATGCCTACTGAACATCAACAACTCCAGAGCCCACTAAAGGACAGCAGTATTTTTTATAAAGAAATATGAAAGAGAAACTGCAGACACTAAGTCTTTCTATGAAGCGAACAGAGCGTCAGGATCCTAGGGTTGTGTGTGAAGAACTGCATACCCTGGTGTAAACAGTGGCAGGTGTCTCTTCACTGGTAGATTACTCATGGCCACGCGGCTACTAGTTTCCACCGCAGAACTCTGACGGGGGCACTTTCCCTAGCTCCTCCTTCCCTGGGTCCTTTCTGAAAGATTTTTGTGAAACAGTTGAGGTTATCACCCCACAGATGAGCGTGACTGCATGGAGCTATGAGAAAAGTTTTCTTCTTCTCCTCCTCAAATAGGTTCACAAATCTAGTGTTTTAAAAGTACAAGTAGTCATTTCAGTATTCTATATCAATTCCCTTTCATTTTGTAGTTCAGTTTATACCTTATTTTAAAAGCATATAAATAAATTAATAGTTGCATAAGCTTTCCTCTTTGGAAATGTATTTCTCAGTTCCTAAGTAAAATGTTACAGACACTTCAAATCCATGACAGACCAAATAATATATATTTAGATCACATTACCTTCGAGTGTGACAACTTTCCCCTCAGAATAACTAGAATGAAAGTAGAAGTCACAGAGTAGCTTTTACACCCGTTGGTTACAGGCTGGGGCACAGGCGGGGGTAGAGCAGCTACCCAGCTCACACACAGCCCTGGGCACGGCTATGGATTTAACAGGTGAATGATATGAATGCTCATTGTTTCTGTCTCTATCAGTCCGTGTTTGCATCATGTAATGTTTATCCCCTTGTCGGGAGCGAGCCTGTGCGTGAAGCACGCCTTAACTCTATTCCTCCCCTTCCCTCCCCCAGTCTATCCACTCCCTCCTCACTTGCACAAACTCTATCTCTCCACTTCCCACCATCTGTCTATTTGGCTCTTCTTTTATGTTTTGTGTTCTTTTTTAAAATTGAAATCTTTATTGGTACATTACATATACACATCATGATTGCACTCAGCATTGAGAATTTGTACCAGTATATGACACAACTTAATTCTCATTTTTTCCCATAGCCCTATGTACCCTACCACGCCCACCCCCTATTTACATAAACTTTATTTCCTTTGTTTTTCATTATAATCTCATTATTTTCCCCTTTCACCCCATTTCACTTTGAGTATTTTCTGTTTCACAATACATAACATTTGACCCGGCCATCGCTCTGCTAGTTATATACACACAAGAATTAGAAGATTCATATCACAGTGACATGTGTGCACCCATGTTTATAGCAGCTCAGTTTGTGATTGCTACATCTTGGAAACAACCCAAATGTCCATCAGCTGGAGACTGGATAAAAAAGCTGTGCTTCTTCTATAGAATGGAGCATTACTCTGCCATAAAAAATGATAAGTTTGAATCATTTATACTTAAATGGACATACCTTGAGGATATCCTCATAAGTGAGATAAATAGGTCACAAATGTGTAAATATTGCATATTTTCTCTGGTGTGAGAAAATAAAGATGTAAATGACTTCTAGAATATATGTTTTATGTTCTTCATGTAAGAGAAGCCTTGTAATGTTTAAACATGCATCTCTGATTTATTTTAACATTGTGTATGTATTTGAATCTGTTATGTTTATATGGTTCCTCATAAAATGTAGGTAAAATGTTTATTATACAAACACTTTACTGTCAGTTACATCTCTTTATCTCACCCATTTTTAATTATCATTGTTTTGAGCATGACAGGGTACAATAATTTCTGTTGTAATTATCAAATATGATGTAATACCTGAGCAAGCCTGTATCTGCTTTATAAACGGACAGTTCTATTTTTGCTTTCTGGTACTCTATGACATGTTCTGTGACCACTGTTTTTCTGTGTAAAGAATTTCTTTCAGTCATTTTGAAACGGTTAAGTCTGCTAGAAGCGTGCTGTTTTCATTTTGTTGTTGATCGGCACAGTTCTGGGGCTAGAACTTGGGGCTGTGTTCATGGAAGGCTAGTGTTCAAGCTCGAACTCTGTCTCTAATCAGTCTTAGTGTTCTTTCATCTAGGGATCATTTTATTTTGCCTGGACATGGAAGTGTAGGATAATTTCAAGGGACACCGAATTCTCTGGAAAGACATGTCAATTCTTGACTTTGTGGCTTCAGATATCTGCCATTATGAAGATCATTTTTTCCATATTTACAATGTGATATTTGTACTCCTTGCTTTCTAGAGTTTTTCCTTGGGTTTTAGCCTTTAGAAACCTTGGGGTTTTGCATTCCCTAATTAATGTTTGTTCGGGGTCTTGAATCTATGAGTTCATTTTTGGATAAATTTGAGAAATATTCAACATTGTTTCTTCTAACCCTCCTTCCCTTCTTTCTCTTTTGCCTTTCCTTTCACCGTTAGTGATACAATGGTGCATCTTTATTATTCCCAGTGCAAAGGTGCCTCTCACCATAATCTTGTCTTTCTGGCTTGTTCAGCCTATTTGTACTCTGTTCTTTGAACTGATTGCATTGTTTTGTTTTGTTTTTAAATTTACTCATTCTATCCTGTCATCAGCACTATGTATACCATCTTGCAAGACTTTAATTTTGGATGTTTTCAAGTTTCATTTATTTCCATTTGGTTCTTATTGTAAATTTGGTTATGCAACATTTTCTACTTTTTATTGGTTTTAAGATAACTTATTGTTTTTGAATCTTATGCTGGCTGCTTTAAAATTTTTTATCAGTTCCATATCTAATTCATCCTGTTATTGAGATCAGTGCTTTATCTTTTCTCATTGGGAGATTTTCCTGCTGCCGGTTCTGATGAGTGATTTCCAGTTCATTGTGGACATCTTAGAAGTCTTTTAGCTCTACTTAAATCTTTTGCTTTAGTAGATAGTCACTGTATTTATGAGAAGATAGACACTGTAACCTACTTATGTAGGCTGTGGATCCAATGGTGGTTCACTTTTCAGAAGGGTTTTCATTGCTCTTTGATCTGCTTGGTTTACTTTGTGCCATGAAGCCTCCCATTAATTCCTCCAGTGCTTCTGGAGAAAGACATTTCCCTTGGTCAGGAAGCTGAAGTGTCCAATTCGGAGAAGTAGGTCAGGTTCTTTGTTAACAAAGATGCTTCCAATACAGATCACTTTTTGTAGCCGGATTCCTGGTGCTGTTGTCTGCTGCTTGTCACATTAAGTCAAGGAAGATGCTCTCAGACTCACTGTGGTAAGCAGCTCTGTGCTGGTGCTTATTGTGATAAAATTCCCTGTGCTGCTACTTCCCAGGAGAAAGGAGAGTGTTGCCCCAACTGCATGTCCTCCACAGGGATTCTAGATGATACCCATTGCAGACGTCAATGAACTCACCCGACATCACTGAGCCCTGCTTGGCCGAGGAGGATTGAGCCTACCTGATTGCCCTTGGGTAGACAGAAGGTCAGGAACGGCTGAGTCTAGCTTACTTCACCCTGCTGAGCTGGAAAGCACTAGGTGCTTTGCTGCCTGTGCAGCCCAGAGTCTCAAGCTCTGCTTCCCCTCCTCATTGTCCACTTCAGAAATCGAATGGGAGTGCCTTTCACAGTGTTTCCTCGGCCAATTACTGTGCATCACTGCCTGGAACAACAAAGATCGTCAGTTCACATCTTCTGAGCTGAAAATCTTGTGTGTTACTTGGAAACCATGATGGCACCTTTGTTATAATTTATACCCAGTATGCATTTATGAAATTAACACAAGAAGAAAGTCATAGTACTCTTTATGGATGCTGAACCACACATTTTGTTGAGAGTCATCAGCTTTTCATTTTCTATACAGGAAGCCCTTTTGATCCACAGTGCAGCTTTCCACAGTCACATGTCCACTGTGTGCACACTCTCCACCTGGTAAACCTTCTCTCACCAAATAACGCTCCACAAAAGTGCTAACGTTAGAAATAAGAATACACCAAAAGGAAGCCATAAAGATTTCTTTTAAATGAAAAATACACGTTCTCATCCTGACTTGGGAAGAAGAATGACCACATGGCCCAGTGGCTAAGATTCCACAGTAAGAATTACTCTTCTATCTGTGCAGTTGTGAAGTTGTTATCAGTTTCGCTGTCATACTTCACATGACAGTAGTTATGGCCACACTGGGTTATAAGTGATTTGTTAAAATAGAAGATGCATTAAATGTCTCCATATAGGTATTCATGCATATGAAAAAACATGCTGTAATATAGAATTCCATTAGATTAGCAATTCCCGGCATTCACCATTAGGGGAGGTCTTAGTCTACACTGCCCATAAGTAGACAAAGCTCAGTATAACTGCCACTGTGGTTAGTGGGAAAAAATCAGATATCTGGTTGCCTACATTTTTCATATCTCATAATGAATTCTCATTTTGAACACACATATGTATTTGCTTTGGTTAACTAGATGGTCTGTTTAATGTCACATGACTATATTCTTCTCACAATGGCTTGTTTTCCAGGTCCACCCACTTGTAGATATGTGTCTATCTATGACACAGAATGTATAGCAAAAATGCCATAAAATGACAATAAATGAAATTGAAGGTAAAGCTTTCCAAATATCTTGCTCCTTTTAACTCCCTTGTAGGTCCCAAGTCCATTAACATAAAACATTAGATCTTTCAATTTATTACCAGGTGAAACATTATTACTAAATGGTTTGACCTGTTTAATGTCTCTGACTGCAAAATTGCAAATCTGCTATATATAATTTATGTGTATTTTATTATTATTTCCATTTATCCCTAGTGATTAAATGACTTTCACAATTTATAACATAACACACAAAAAATAAAATACAAATAACTTCAGCCTCCCTACAAAGAAGATGTCAAATGATTTTAACAAATATTTTATCCTAACATTGGAAAGCAGAAAATCAGACATATCATACTGCAGATCATAGTATTTTCTACTCTTAGAAATTCCATCTCTGTTCCAATCATACAAGAGTAAGTCAAGAGTATTGACTTGAAATCCTCCTATTATCTTGTGGGTTGCACAACAATCCTTAAACATTACCTCAAATCCATCTATTCATTTCACTATTCAGATCAAACATATCATAATATTCATAACTCAGCATTATTCATCATTAAATGCTCTAGCAAATCCATTTGTTTCTAATTACATTTTAACTGTACTCCCTTGCAGGTAAAATGTGTAGTTTTCATTCTTCCATATCAAGAACCACATTAGGTTCTTACTGAGAAATACTGTGTCTATATTTATCTTGTATTTCATTAAAAAGGTTGACTAGATATAACAAATAAATTGCTTAATGACATGGACCTTTTAAACTAACAGGCTTAAGAGAGACTGAATTTACTCTGTATCACATCTGCAGTAAGTGAAGTGTTATGCATGGTCCTCTCTATCTATTTGAATCAATTTAAGTGCTCACTACAGGCTTGTTCCTCAAGTCAGGAAAACTAATTCTACTCTCACTATTGACTGAACACTCATCCAATAAAAACTGCTCTGAGTTGATTTATCGCTTTACCACATACGAGAGAAAGGAAAGGATCTATATAGAATTCCAAATGTAATAATAAAAATGATTTCAGGTAATAGAAAATTCTCTCTTCATAGATTTAAATTCTCATGCAGAAACATTTTCCAGAGACAAATCTGGTAAACAAGAGTTTTATCTTTTAAACTGTGAGGATTTTTAACCACTAGCAGACAAACATGGGCTGACATATCCTTACCTGGAAACTATTATATAAAAGTTACCCAGAAAAACACACTACCAATTGGAGTGTAGACTCATATAACCCCTGTGGAAATCAGTGTGGAGAATCCTCAAAAAGCTAGGACTGACGGTCCCATTTGACCCGGCCATTGCCCTGCTAGGTATATACACAAAAGAATTAAAAGATTCATATCACAGTGACATATTTGCACCCATGTTTGTGGCAGCTCAGTTTGTGATTGCTACATCTTGGAAATAACCCAAATGTCCATCAAGTGGAGACTGAATGAAGATGTGGTTCTTTTATAGAATGGAGTATTACTCTGCCATAAAAATGATAAGATTGAGCCATTGATACTCAAATGGATGTACCTTCAGGACATCCTCATAAGTGAAATAAATAAATCACAGATATATAAATATATCTTTTCACTGGTACAAGAAAATGAAAATGTAAATGAGTTCTAGTATATATAGTAGATATTGCAAAGTAGAAAATATTTAAAAGGAAATAGAGTGTAGGGGCAAATAACAAGGGGAAAAAGAATGTGACAGTAATAAAAAGGGAAACAAAGCTTATGTATATAGGAGGTGGAGGGTTGTAGGGTGGGTGGGGAAGGGGAAAGAATGAGAATCAAGTCATGTCATATTCTGGAACAAACTCTCAATATGAAAGTGATGATGATGTGTATATATAATGTATCAATAAAGATTTGAATTTTTTTTAAAAAAGAAAGTTTAAACCCTTTGAAGTAATTTTCAACATTTCCTAAGGGTTTTCTTTTACTCTGAGGCTTATATATAGAAAACATATTTGAAAAGAAAAACAAACTCTTTGAAATACACTGTAAATAGCATACTAAACAGTTAAATGTATCTGTAATGTCAACATAAAACCATATTATCCTGCTGGTCACAATCAAAGATGACCAGTTAAAGAAAAAGGGCTTGATCTGCATATCACAGTTCATAGCAAAATTTCTTATTTTTGTTGGTTTCTTCTCATTTTGTTTTAAATAACCTCATCAGATCATTATAAAAATGTTGACTAATAAGCACTAAAACTAGTTTTATATAAACCCGCACAATTCAAAGTTCAGAATGTAATAGCATAGTTTTTCCTTCTGTTGTCAATCAAAATGGTTAATGCTGAGCTTGCTGCACTTGGTGATCAAATACAGAACCTCAGGCGACCAAGCATGTTTCCTCTCTCTGCTCCTTATGTAAGGCTGCCAGTGGACACACTACTTAGAAATGGCTTTCCCTGAATGCTAGTGTATTGTGGGAGATAAATGTAAGTAAAGTCTGCCCTGGTACTTGGGGAAGGAAGATTATATTCTTGAGTTAGTACAACATGGAAATTCCTTAGCCCAGTACAAATATTTCTGGTTCTACACCACGTCTCTTTTCTCTCTGTGAATTCTCTGCTATTGTTATTTTCTTCTCTTCTCTCCTTGGCTACTCCTACGCGGAACACTTCGGTCTCTAGCTGAGCCCCTGCCCCTGTCCTTTACACCAGATGAGCCATCTGTCTGAGAGAGGCAATTTGTTCCTTCAACCCTTTCAATTTTTCTCTTAAATGAATTTCCTAAAAAACACACTTCAAATTAAAAATTCACCCTTCACACCCAGCACTCTATGGTCCTCTCGAGGTTCGTTCTGATCCACTTTACTTAATAGTTCTCTCTATGCTATTTAAATCACTCAACGCTTTGTTGTTTGGGTTTTTAAAATTCATTTTTAGTTGGTTTGATTGGTACCTTTTCTACACACATTATGATTATAATTGACATGGAGAATTTGTACCAGTGTATGACACGACTGAAGTCTCACTGCTCAATATTTTGTTTATGGTCTCTCATTCCCCGGTAATTCGAGTTCTATGCAGGTAAAAACATCTCTGTGGTTTATTTATTGCTGTATTGCTAGTTTCCAGAAACATACCTGGAACTTAACGAGTGTTTCAGGAACATTTCAGGAACAAGTGCATGAAAGAAGGAAGGAATGTTGATGTCACATATGGAATATAGTGAAGAACAAGGAAAATATGTAGTGCTGAATATAATTTCTGCCATGTAGCAATGCTTGATGTATTTTGACGTAGTTGATCTTTTCAAGAAGCCTGAGAGCACTGGTTAATTCTCAAAAGAGGAATTTCACACTTGGATCCCCATAGTCCTTCAGTAAGAATTGCAGCAACTACCTTCGCTAGCGGATCAGAAGCGAGCGAGGGGCTCACCCGTGCTGACGCCGCGGGGCCGCGCGCAACACCAGCCTCTCCCTGCTGGAAACGCAGAAGGGACTGAGAACGAGAGCTGTGTGACCAGCAGTCACCACGTTGGCTCCGTCCATGCTCTTCCCTGAGATCACTCTCCACAGCGCAGGCTGAGCTCCCGTTTCCTTCTTCCTGGTGGCCAGAGCTGAACCTGACCCTCAAAATTAAAGGAAGGGAAGCATGGAAAAAAACATCGTGCTTTTCACTTAATTTCTTTTTTTCTAAAAGGGAAAAGTTTCTCAGTAGATTGAGCACCTTCTAAAATGATGAAACAAAACAATGCATGAAGGATTCTAGTATTCAAAGATTTTGGATTACTTTCTTTCTTTCTTTTTTTTTTTTAATTCGTTTTTTTGAGACAGGGTCTCACTTTGTAGTTCAGACTGGTCCTGAACTCACTAGGTAGCCCAGGTGAGCCTGGAACTTACAGAAATTCTCCTACTTCTGCCTCCTAAGTGCTGGGATTACAGGTGTGAGCTACCAGGCCCAGCAGGATCACTTATTTATACTATTAAAATGAGTCTAATCCATTCATCTATAAACTGATACGTAATCCCTGTCGTTAACACCTCTGTGGTGATTGTCATAGAAGATTGTAAATTCATAAACTATTAAGAAAACATACCAATATTATTTATTAATATGTAGATTTCATTAAAATTGCTTTAATGACATTAAATTTAATTCTAACATGCCATACTCAATTACAACTGAATTAATTTCCTTAAAGCTTATCTTTATCTTTAAAGGCTGCTATGACCAAATGCCAATGGGTTGGAGGTTTTTAAGGAGGAGAACTTAGCTGTTCATACATACCTATAACCTCACCACTGTGAAAGAGGCTGAGGCAGGAGGAAGGCAAGTTAGAGCCCAGGATGGGTAACTTAGTGATTAAATGAGACTCTGTCTCAAAGAAGTGTTTTAAAAGTGCAAGGATGTAGCTCAGTGTGAAGGCTCAGAGTTCAGTCCCGAGTTGCAGAAAGAACAAGAAGATAACTGTATTTCCCACAGTGCTGGAGGCTGGGCAAAGTTCAAGGTGTTGACTGATCCATGCTCTTCTTGGTTCCCAGATTTCTCACTTCTCCTCGGTGGCAAAGCACACAGGGCCTCTCTGGACGCCTCTGAAGGCGTCAGTCTGCCCGGACTCTTCACGCCCCAACAGGAGAACTTTCTAAGCTCTCGCTTTGGGGGTTAGGATCCCTGTGCACGAGGAGGCGTGGGAGGCTGTAACTGGCGGTCTATGCCAGGACTCTTCATTAAATTTGTGTAAATCACACCACTGAACATACGTAGCTCTGTGCTGATGATCCAAAATGCAAACTGCTTCCTACAGCCACCCTCAGGCGGTGCAGAGAAGGCTGCTTGAGTTCACGTGCTACCTCTTCGGTCACCAACTGAAGTGGGCTTGTAATTGTCTTCATCAGTAGAATGATGTCAAGTACAGTTATAAATTTTAAACAATAATACAATCTTTTGTAATAAAAACTGGTGAATAACAGAATCCAAACATTCCTCAGCTCATTACATTGCTGACATTATTAATATACCTTAAAACAATGTTCTTATAAAATAAAATGTTTCTAACTAAACTTATAATTGCCTGTCCAAACCTGTCAAATACATAAGGCTGACTCCTTTTAAATAATAAATCCAGGTCAGATAAGTATTGGGAGATGAATTTTTCTGTTATATGCTCCAATGGGCATGGCTTAAGGAAAGCGGGCGGGGCGAATAAAGAGCTTGGGGCCGGGAGAGAGGACGCAGAGAGCTTGCACGGGGTGCTGAGGAGAGAAGCAGGGCGGGAGACCCATCCCCGCTGACCTGCAGCCACCGTGACGCAAGTCCGAAGAGGACCTCTGATGCAGCAGAAAAATTTGAAACCCTCCCAGGGCTAAAAAACAAAGAAAAAGAAGATACTGAACAATATAGCATCATCGTAACACTAAAAAAGTAACTCAATGATGAAAGAACAGCACTTGAAAACTGTGTGGAGAGTGGTGTTGGAGGAGGACGGTGATCAGAGAAGGAAGAGGCAGGCGGGACCAGCGGTGGTCGAGGGCGCTGCACCAGCTGAGATAGAGGTCTGGGGTGAGGTGGTCCCGGATAAGCGGGGAGGGCGGAAATGCCATCCAGTGCGTCATGAGGTGGGGGCGAGAGAGCGGGGCGTGCATCTTGCAGAAAACCATAGGCAGGTAAGATCACTGTGCCCCACAGAGCCAGCGGACCCAGCTGCTGGCCCCCGAGGCAGCTCAGGGTGCGCCCCTAAGGACGAGTTCCTGCTGTTAGAAGCTACCGCCGCTGAGGGAGTTTACTGCAGTGAACAGAGAAAATCATTTTTATCAGAGCTGACACCTTCGCCTTTTCCTTTTGACTCATGTGTTTCCTGTGTGGAGAAGGCTTGGGAATCTCAGGAAATATAAACTACGAAGCCATTTCACAGTTTGTACTCAAAATGATGAGAACTTCAAGTAGTGTCTGAAGTTGGAACAAGGAGCGTCAAAAACGAGGACTAAGGTGTAGGTGAGGGTGACACTGCTAAGACAAAGAACACCACGTGCACATCTTCACGTGAAGGCCTTTGTTTATGAGCTCCTTTTGGCAAACAATCTGGTAAGTGAGCCATCCAGCTCACACACGGAAGAAACAATTTTATATTGGAATGTCTTGTGGTAGAATGTCTTGCAAAAGTAGGAAAACCTGCCCTTTCGAAATTATTCTCCTGGTTTTTTCTTTGTCGTGAATCCTACAAAATTGTCTGGCCTTTTGTTTTGAGTGTGTGTGTGTGTGTGTGTGTGTGTGTGTGTGTGTGTGTGTGAACTGGGGAAGTCAATTTCTAAGAAACTACTCTTATAAACAAATCTTTTCTGGGACTCCCCTTCAGTGCTGAGAGTGAAGCTTAGCACAACCAGTCTCACCCACCTCCCAGCTGGACCGGCAGAAGTCCTCCCTTTCATGTATAAAGTCATGTTTAAGGACAATTCCTAACATGCAATCAAAACCAAATCATCACTCTTCTTCTCAGGAACTTTCTGTTATTAATTGTTAGTCGATATCATGTGTCTTTCCTGTCTACCTGTGAGAATTTTAAACCCCACTGAATTTTGGTGGAATTTTGCCAACTTGAAGACAGAATGTGTCTTCTCTGAACTTGTCCTTGTGACGAAATCAGGAACAGATCCCTGTGCCGCCATCACTACCTCCCCTGCACACACACTATCCGGTGAATTCTAACAGTGCATTCCCACGCCTCTTCCCGCCCCTCTCTCCAGTGGCTGTCACAGAGACCATAATGAAGGAAGAGCTACTGGGTAACATTTTTCAAATCACATGCTGTTTGACTCAGTTTCACTCAAGATGCTTTATGCATGTTCTTTCTTAGAATGATCTTCAGTGGTTCCGCGGAACTACGGTTTCACAGCTGTTGTTCTGTTTCTTCCCTCCTTCCTCCTTGTGCCGTCTTCATCTTCTTACACTGTGCGTGTTGGAATTTCTGCAGTTTGGGTCCTGATACTTATGTAATATCTCCTCAGCAGTACTCATAACTTTGAATACCATCTGTTCACAACGAAGTCCAAATATGTCCTTCCATCAGAGCCTCTTTTCTAAATAATCATCAAGACATCAAGCTTCACAAATCTTTTACGTAACTTCATTAAGTTATAAATCACATATGATGATTTATCCAAAGTATACAATGTGAAGACTTCTATGAATGTAATTCATAGACGAGTGCAAGCATTGCTGAAACCTTATTATAGAATTCTTTCACCATCTCACAAAGAAATCACATGTACTAGCAGAGTTTGGGTCTGAAATATTCCCCAGTGGTCCATACGTACCCAGCTTGACTGTGAATCCTGATAGGTTAACTCAGTTGCATTTATAAATGCCTAGCAGATTAGTAAAGTTCTGATCTGGATGTGTCTGGTGGTTTGGAAAGGTGACCTTGGAGACTGTCTGTGGTCCTGTTCCTCTTCCTTTTTGGTGCTGCTCCTCTGAGGACCAGATGATAAGAATCTTTGCCCCACGGTGCCCTTCCATTACATTTCTCCTTTGGAGCCGACCAACCATAGACTGAATCCCCTGAAATCCTGAACCAAATGAAGCTTTTCTCCTCCTTTCATTGGTGGTGTTAGGTATTGTGTCTCAGTGACAGGAAAGCTGACTAATACACCAGTCAGTCTAGGGCACCGCTGAGAGCCGGTGAAACCTCTAAGAGACGGCACACTGCTCACTGCTGCTCGTGGTCACTTTCATGATGAAACATTTCTGAAATCACCCTACAAGCTTTGCCAACATCTGGCCAATTCTCCCCACTGCCTCCTGCCCTTCTACTGCCTTTTTTCTGACCACACAGACCTGGATTCTTTTTTTTCTCATACCTTGTTCCTCTCAACCTCAAAACTTTCTTACAGTCTATTACCAGTGACTTGCAGGGTTCATGACCATTCTCTCTGTGGACTCATTTATTCCTCCTTAAAATTTCAGTTAAATGATTTCTTCCCAAGAAAGGCTCCCCATTATACCGTCTTACAGCAATGTTTTCTTATGTGTAGCATTTACTGGGACTGGAACCAACTGTTAATTGCAAAATGTCATTTTTCACTGGAATACACATTACATGAAGACAGAGGGGCAGGGGCGGATGCCACCTTGTCCCTGCCCCAACTGGAGGCACTGACTGACACAATGTGTGTGCACACAAGCACGAGTATTTTGAAAGATCACATAAATGAATGAATAATATTTTACACAAAATAACTACCAAGTTATAAATCTTTCATGTTTCTATACTTAAAGTCATTGTCTTCTAAAAACTACAATGAACCTTACACAATGCTGCATTTGGTTGCAATTGTAAAAGGCTAAAATCCTGCCTCTTTCTCGTCCTTTGAATCTCTTCCCCTAAGTGTGCTGTACAGAAACAAAGAGTACTTGAGTCTTAAGAATATGCTCAGCAATATCCCAGTGCAGAAAGCAAAGGTATCCACACAGTTCAATGTAGCTGCATATATTACGTATGACTGTGAATGTGAAACATGCTATTGTGCCTGAACTTTCAGTTTAATTCATATAAACTAGAAGCTCTTAAACAGCTTAGTATGTACTCAACAAATATGTATTTATCTCACCATTGTACTAAGAATTGTAGTTATGCATTCATGAATATTTTTCCATGTTTTAAGCCTGATTTATTCCAGACACAAGTACCTGTACTGTATCCCTGAATCTACTGGAAGAACCAAAGCAGTTATTTCATTTATTTAACCTGAACACATTTTCATTTTAGCTATCTTATTAACAATTATTCACTTAAATTATAAAGGTATCATTTTAACAAGAAGAGTCCAATATATTATCCCTTCCCTCAAGGGTCATTATAATCAAATTTCCCAATTAACTTCGACTTGCATCTTGCCTGAGCCATTCAGATCGCTCTGATTTTGAATGTCAAAGCTTTCTGGGTCAAACTACAATATGGTTCAGGATTCCAACCTTTTTATTAGAATCATGCTGGGAAGGATGAAGAGGCTGTCTTAGCTACAGGAAAACGAGGAGCAACAATGGGTGAAGCTTCTCACAGAAAATCTCAGAGAGAGATGACCAACATCCAGAGCAAAGGAAGAGAGTCTGTCCAACCGCGGCCTCAGACACAGGTGCATGCGCAGCTTTGTCATCTCTTGCAACTTCATCAATAGAATGCAATCATTCTTTTGCTGTCTCTCTCTCTCTCTCTCTCTCTCACACACACACACACACACACATACACACATATTTGTATTAGATGATGTGGAAAATCTTATAAAATAATAAGCAAAGCAACAATGTTGTCTGGATTTGAAATGCAGGAATAATGCTGAAATTTGTTCACACGGAGCAGCAGACACTGGTGTAGCAATCCAAAATACTGTAGTGTTTTGATATATCACATTAAGTGACCACTAAGTCAAAAAACCAGCCCTTTAATTTGGGTGTTTTAACATAACGAATAACTATTATCACCAAAATTCAGAAGCAGATATTTTCATTCCTAGACAAAAAAATTCTAATTTTATTATGCATTATGTAGTGTTTTATTTTATTATATAATATGGAAGGATAAAACACACTGAGACTCTGACAAGATGCTTTAGGCATTCCTGCCACTACTACATAGATACAAAGGATCTCAGCAGAAAGGGATATAATGAAAAATATATTATTTGAAGATATTGTACCTACTAATTGAGAAAAAGGAAGAATTTTAGGATGAAGACAAAAAGTCCAAATACATAATAAAAATATAACTTTTACCTAGTCTTATACTATAAAATCATAGCATGTTTAAAACAGAAAAAAGCAAAATTAGTCAAAGAAAATCATAAATTACAAAGCATTAACAATAAAATAAGACACAGTGAATGCAAAGATATCTTCCCAGTGCTAAACGAGAAAGACAGATTATCATACGTCTCTCTGCATTTTCTTTGCTTTCCTCTTTCCAACCCACGCAACTGGCTAGAGTAACTTCGGAAGAATGCGCGTTAGGAGAAAGGAAATTATTCCATAAAGAATATCTGCGACATTTATTAAAGGAGTAATAAGCAAACAAATTGTTCTTTCAAACCGTCCTGTCTTCCGTGTTTCCCAGAATGACCTCGTCCTTTCCACTCATCTGCTCTTCCTTCCAGTGCTGTGCAGCCCTGGAGGCTGCAGCGCCATCTTTGGGCCGCTGATGGATGTCAGAAGAAAGCCGGCAGCGCTGCCGCGCACCCAGGCAGCCCTGTGGCTGTAACCCGACGGGCTCCCCTCATACCCCGCCGACGCCGCCCTCACCCCGAGTCCCGCGTTCCGCATCAGAGTCCTGCCTTGTACCTGTCCAGCCTGACCACATCGGAGCAGCAGCTCACCTGCCGCTTAACTTGGACTCTTTCCCTCTTAAGCAGGTTCTGGGCCAAAGTTTCTGATTTCTAATGCAGAATATTTTTCACCTGTGCTTCGTCATCCAAACTCTCCTAAGTTTATTTTAATTCAGTTCATCATTATTGTATTCTTGATTTTTGATTACTTTCGTATTTTTATTTTTTTTGTGGCCAGTTTCTTCAGTGAGCTCCTTGCTCCAGTTTTGTTCCTGCCCACACAGCAGTGCACACACACATGCACAAGCACACAAACCCTCCTTTTGTCTCCCACGAAGCGAATTCTCTTCGAACTACTAGCATGCAACTGTGCTGTTACAGCGCAGCCTGTTCGCCGAGTCTCAAAATACTCAGCATGCTATTTCCTCCTTCCGTTCCGAGGACCATTCCTGTCGCAAAACATGTCTCGTCACCTTTCCTCATGGAGTCTCTTCCTCAGGTTTTCCTTCCTCCCTTTTCAGGCTCTCAGCAATTTATTCACGGCAGGAATTTTGCAGAAGCACTTTCGCCTTGAATCCTGGCTTAGCTTATATATTTTTTAATTCAAATCTTTGTTGATACGTTATTTATACACCCCGTGATTGCACCCAACATTGAGAATCTGTACCAGCACATTCCGGCTTAGTTCATCTTAAACTCCCATTCACATGCCGAGTTCCCCGAGTCTCTAAAACGTGGTGATCCTCCAGACGTTTGAGATTTGGAAATACTTGGCTTGGGCTTCCCTGACTTGTCCGTACTTGGGAGATGACGAGTGTGTGAAGCCAGGTCAGACTATCACCCGGCTTCCAAATGTGCTCACGGATCTCAGCGCTTCCATCTTGTGTTGTTACCCTCGCGTTTCCCCAGCACGACCCTCATCTCCATCCTCTGTGAACGCAGTGAGGTTTTTCCATCTTCAGTGTTTCGCATTACAAAATATAAAAGCCCTTTGAAATAAATAAAGCACAGTAACCAAGTAAAATATCCCATAGGCGATTATTTATGCTAATGCTGGTATTTAATATTGGTAGGGGAGCTATCGATTCCCATTTATTTTCTATTTTATTCCTGTTATATTTCCACTGCATCATTAGCTGCATAAGACTCATGCATCGTATAGCTCCCCGTATATTTGGCCATTAAAGCAATATTCTGAGTGCCTTCAATCAACCACACAGCCAAATGCTGGTCCACTTAATGGCGCTGAGGTATTCAGCCCACTTTTCCCCGTTTCTTGATTAATACGATATACAAGACAAAATCAAACTTTCTACAGAAAGATAAATCGCAACTGATCTTTTTCCCTGATTTACTATCCCATTATTCTGTCAATAGAAAGATACCTGCTACTCCATGGCAGAATTGCTCTCCATAATACTTGTGTGTTTCCCAGTACATCATTTTACCTAAGTGCTTGAAAATGCTGTTTTTACTTTCTTATCGCAGATTTCCTCAGGGTTGTAATTCCAGGAGAGATATCTCCCTTCTCTTCTGTTTGGGGCTCTGGGAAAGGGTCAGGATACTGGACACTGAATTCAAGCCCTTCCCACTGAGCTACATCTCCACCAACGTGTAAACTTCCCGGTTAGATACACCCGTGCGCTCCTCCTGCCCTGGCTCCTGTAGTGCTGGGATTACAGGCCTGCACCTCGATAGCTGGTGCATTGTCTTTGTGGATTGGCAGCATGTGAACCTCAAGAGTTTTCACAGAAGCTAAAAAGTAAAATTATATCACTGTTTCTATCCCTCTGCTTTCAAATTTTACACAGTTTTTAAACTCCTCATACATTCTTCCCTCATGAACATTTTCCTTGCTTGTACAACTCTAGGCTGATGTAGTTTGCAAGTTACAATGGTCTTTTTCTGTACAGCTGTTACAACAGTGCGAAGTTTTCACTTCTCATGTGCTCTACATAAACGACGACGGTCCCTCTGTCATGACCCGTGGCTGACGGGAACCCCGGACGCCTCTTCCCACTGCAACGCTTCTCCGGTGAAGTCTCGACTTTGTACCTGTAAAACTGTATTGTTTTCGCGTGTCCTGATGGAGGTTTCCCTCTGGGATGGTTACGCTTCAGCCCTGAGTTATTAAGCAGCTGGCATTCATCCATGCCATTTATTTTTGGCAAATGTTCTTCCACTATGTTCTTCTTAATATAAAAAGTGATGAAGTAGCAATGTTTTAAATAAGAAATAGCAGAAAATGAGCAATCAATTGGACCTATTCAGTGTTAGCACCTATGCCAGCATTCATTTTGCTGGTTTTCACTTATACATAATTTCTATTTGATATTTGTATGTATTTTATTTCTGCCTTTTATCCATAGATTAATTCAAAAGTGACTCATAAACTATTCAGGAAAATTAAAAATAAGAATGAGACAAATGAAAATAAGTTTGAAAATGAGTAACAAAACCTAGATGACCTTAGCCCAAAATATTTGCTCTGAGTCACAGATCTGAGTGTGAGCTTTTTCGGACTGAGCTGATTTTGTTAAGCCATATTGGAGAGGAATTGCCACTGTTCAATGTCAGCCTCAGGCTTTGACCACTAATAACTGATCAAACAAAGATTTGAAATGAATGAATGAATCAAGTGAATTATTAATTATTATTTCATTGAAGTGATAATCATCATAACTGTGTCACATTTACAACAGATGTAACAATGAGCTTTAAAGAGTTTTTGTTGTTGTTATTTTTTTACTGAGACAGAGTCTCACTATGTACTTGAGAGTGGCCTGAAATTCTCTTTGCAGTCCAGGCTGGCCTCAAACTCATGCGGTCTTCCTGCCTCAGCCTCCTGAGTGCTGGAATGTCTGTTATATGGTACTACATCTGGCTAAAGAGTTATTTCTTATAAGATACTTTAACATGGTCTAAGAAATACCATCATCCCAAACACTGCCTAAGAGCAATTATTCCATGAAATCATAATCCATCTTTCCCTTGATTCTTTGCAGGGGCAGTGTTGAGAACAACGGAGGAGACGAAACACATCTTCCCTGTCCGACTTCACGACAACCGAGGCAGTGAGGTTACAGTCACTGCTCACCTGCACTGTGGAAGCGCAGAGGTGGTGTGTCAGACAGCTGGTGAGAGTGGGAAACCTGACCTTTCTCAAAGAAAAAAGTCAAAGCACAAGCAGAGACAGAAGGGAACATGGCTTTCTTCCAAAGGGCAGGGACAAGCTCTGCTTTCTTCCTCAATTCCAGCTGCCACGGTGAAACAGGAAGTAGAAGGAGTGGCTTTGCTGCAGGTCTGTCTGCAGCTCCACGGGCGCTGAGGCCGAGACCAGACACTGGCGTGTGGCTCCTGGAAGAGCTTCTCCTGGCAAAGCTCCACTTTCTCACTGTGCCCACACACAGCATGGGGACAGAGCGAAGTCTGGTCTCCAGCTCTTCCGGTTATCACCAGGGCAGGATTCCGCATCCGGGACTTGTCCTAACTCTGATTCCTCAGTCTCTGTCTTCAAATAACATCAGCTGACTAGTTAACACAAGCACGTGTGAATCTGGAGGACGGGTGGAGGGCGCAGGAATTTAACCTGTGACACAGTTCAAGTATTTTTCCTTTCCACAGTGTGTGACAAAAGTAATTGAAATACTATGACAAAGTGAGTAGACACTGACGTAATAAGTAACACTGAAATATTTAAATTCTCTTATGAAAAGACTGAAACTATAGGATTCCAGGTCACCTGACCACATTAAGGCACCAGGAGTCACCACATGACCTCCCTACCCAGAACTGAATCCAAAACGTGAACAAATATTTGCGTATCTAGAATGATGCTATTTACCTCAAGGTGAACGATGGCTACTATTATCACTCTCATTTATGACTAAGGCTATAATAAAACTACTCCACAAGTAAGGAACCAACTAATCCAAGTTAGCCCACAGTTTGTTAAATAACCTGTTTTTTCCTATAATGGTCCTCACCAACACCTTCATCCTCATGGCCAATGTCAACTTTTTAAGCCCAATTTTGTGTCAGATCTCATTCTGATGTCCTAATATTCAGTTATCTCAGCTAGTCTTTACAGAAGTCCATATGAGCTACATAGTATTATGTCCAGGTTTCAGGCAAAAACAGCAGATAAATGTTAACATGTAAGAGAGCTTGGATTAGAATGGGGCCTTTTGCTAATTATTGAAACATAAATGTGCATAAGGTGAAAAGTGACCATTTGTTTCTCTCTATTTCACATCTCGGTGAAAAACATTGACAAGTTCCACTGGGTTAATGCTCAGGACTACTAGACACTGACCTCTTCCTCTAACATTTTGAAAAACTTAGCAACATTTTTAAAGCATACTCTTCAACATAAATGGAACAAATAGGCCGAGTGGCCAAATGGGATAAACGCATGGGCAATTTTGTTCTCACGTAGACATATATGTGAGAATGATGACTACAGAAAGCGACTTGCTGGCAGATTTTGGAGAAAATGACAGTGTTATATAGGGTACTTCCAGAGAATTGTTTCATGCTATCAACAAAGGTAGGAGTTACTGCTAAACATGCATTATTTCTGGATATAACCAAGTCATTCAGGTACCAGGGCTGTAAATCTGGCCCTTGACAAGTGCAATAAATTTACCTGCAAATATCATTTCAACAGGGAAAAATCTGAGCTTATGGCACCTTGATAGTAGATGTAAAATCTTTATCTTAGAAGGGGACGTGTTGAGACCCAACACTGCAAACGCTTGTCCTGGAGATAGCCATAAATTTTAGAAAAATTCCATACTTTAAAATGTAGATCCAGTAATCGTATATTGTGGCACTCACATATTTTGTGATAGCAGCTTTTAACCTGGCATCGAGCCTTTTATGACCATTACAAATCTCCAGCTTTCTATTTGCCTGGTTAAGGCTTTAATCTTGTCAACTTCCTATTCCTCATCCACACAGAAAGATTTCACTTTTGACTATTTTGAGTTGTGGAGGTATTGAACCACATGCTAGCATGAAGAAGAATGTTCTAGGGGCTTGTTTGTGGTTCAGAGCAACTCATTTGTTCATTCTTCAGACAGTAATATTTATTGAACCACTGAAGTTTCAATTATTCTTTGGAGGTGGCTCCGTAAATAAAAACAAAAAGACTTTAGTACAGAACTGGCTTCTTTTCTACCCTTCTTGTCACTCCCCTCTGCTTTGATGGTGAATAGAGATGTACTCACAAATTAAACAAACTTTAGCTGTTGCTACAGACCTTCACTCTCCTTTGATAATAAAAATATAGCAAAAAAGTATTTTTAGACCAATATGTATTTCCAAAGAAAGATAGCAGTGTTGATAACATATTACCGAATTTCCAAATGACAGAGAAAAAGCTAAGACATTTTTTCAGATATAAATTACACAGTGATCTCCAGTTAATATAATTATTGATACACTCTATATTCATAAAATTATACTCATTCCTTAGAAACAATAGTCATTGATCTGTACAGTCAATGAATGACCAAGCTTCAGGAATGGAAATGAAACTTTTTTATAATGTTTGAATTTTTTCAGTCTTTATTATTCTAAAAGCACAAGTGAGGATGAATTTACTATTTAATTTTATTTAAATAAAATGAAAATTTTCTCAATATTTTCAACTAACTAATGAGAATTACATAAATTAAATGCAAACTTACATAAATTCCAACAGTCACAATAAAATAATCACAACCATAACACACCTGAATAAATATACTTTTAAATGCCACTTGTAACTACAGATGATCATTTATTTAATTTTTTCAATTATTAATTTATTTATTTTATTTAGAAAACTTTATTTTATTTTATTTATTTATTTATTTTTGAGAAAGGGTCTCGCTTTGTGGTTCAGGCTGGCCCTGAGCTCAGCCTCAAACTCACATCACAGCAATCCTCCATTTATTTAATTTTTTCAATTATTAATTTATTTATTTTATTTAGAAAACTTTATTTTATTTTATTTATTTATTTATTTTTGAGAAAGGGTCTCGCTTTGTGGTTCAGGCTGGCCCTGAGCTCAGCCTCCAACTCACATCACAGCAATCCTCCTGCCTCTGCCTCCCGAGTGCTGGGATTACAGGTGTGAGCTACCACGCCCGGCACTGTGGTATGTGGAACTGGTTGCTGCTGGGGTGACTCTCCACATCCAGTATTGTTATGTGGTTGCCGGGGATCGAGGCTGGGTCCTTGCACTTGCAAGACAGGCCCAGGAACCACTGAGCTATATCTCTGGCCCTATTTTATTTTTTTAAAGTGTATGCTTATTCTGTATTTGTAGTGAAGAGATTGCACACTTTGTTAGTGATGTCCCCTCCAGCTTAACAGCAGTTACTTTATACTTTACATATATTTTATATGTCTATTTAAAGACTGGGGAAAATCAACATATTTCCCAGAAAAGTGTTTACATTTTACAGATCAGAAAAGTAATTTACAAATTAAGAAAAGAAAATATATTAATCTTTTTAATAAAATCAAGTGTAAAGTTATCTAATTTTTCATTTAAAAGTACATAATGCCGTCCGTGCGTGTCAATAAAGCTGTGCTAAGTCCGGCTACATCTTGTCTGCTAGTGTTAGCTCGAACCTCAGTCTGAGAGATGTGATTGGTACGAAGTGTCCCCGTAGCGATCATGCCCAGGCCTCCAAACTCTCTATGAAGGAGCAAGTAATAGTCACAATGTGCCACGCAACAAACTCTGGACACTATCTGAAGTGCGGCGCTGCTGTGTCCTTCGGGTAACCTGAGGGAAAGACTGCAGTGCACAACCACTTCGTCTTTGTTGGTTTCAAATGTTCTGAGCAGATCACATGTGTCAACATATGTGGGATTTGAACTCACACATAACAGCATTTAAATGATAATCCCACTGTCAGTAACATGTCTCCTTAGCTTCTGCAGTGAAAGGATATTTTCTCTACCAATCCTTCATATTGATTTGATGGAAACAAACAGAAACTAATAATAAACAGAAAAGATTAGTTGTTTTGTTTTGTTTTTGAGATGAATTCTCACTGTGTAGTTCAGGCTGGTCCTAAACTCAGCCTCGAAGTCAGCAAGCCTCCTTTCCCTAGCTCCCAAGTTCAGGGATTACAGGCGTCAGTCACCACGCCCAGCTTTGTTGTTGTATGTAGTTACCAGGGATCGAACTCTAGACCTTGTGCTTGCAAAGGAGGCACTGGAACCACTGAGCTAAAGCCTTGGCCCCAGGGAACGTAGTTTTATTCTAACATGAATAATGTGGTAAAATCCCCCTTTCCCCTCAGTGTTCCTTTTTTACATCGCTGACTCATAGTTTTCAGTCACTACTGTTAGGAAGACACTGCTGACGTGGCTTGGGAATTGGGGATCAGGACCCTAGACGTGGGCAGTGCTCAGAGCTATGCCACACAGTAAGGACTAATGTCAGCTAGTCCATAACACCACGTGGGTCTTCTAATACTGGCCCCTCACATGTAGCGCACTAATCATGTCCTGTTGTTATATATCCACACCAGACTCTGGTCACCAGCCGTAGCAGTTAGGTTGGTGTTGATTTAGATTAGTTTCACCTTGAATATGCACCCCTGAGCAGCGAAGCATGTTTCCATGGTCTCTGAGGACTTTACAAGTCTTAGCCTACTCTTGTGGCTCGGATGTATACTTCTAGGGAAAGTAGATTTCTCAGATTAACTACCGTAACAAATACCTAAATTGATCACTTAAGACAATAAAGATTTAGTTATGCTCACAGTTTTAAAGGTTCGTCCTTGATCCACTGGCTTCTTTCTTCGAGACATATAAGCAGACTGTAGAGCAGGTCAGGTACATAAGTGGAGAAGAACAATTCGCAGCCAGGCCAGGAAGAAAGGAGAAGGAGGCTCCAGGCTCCATTGTCCCTGGAAAGTGCACCCTCGAACAGCTAAAGACCTCCTGATCTGTTCTATGGACAGCTCCCCACAGGGCAACGCGAGACCCAGCTTTTTAATGCATAGATCTTTGGGGACCCTTGAGATCCAAAGGACAGCAACATAAAAATGTTGTCTGGCATTTCGTCACAAGGAGAGTATCTCACTATGGTCTTCCACTTTGATGACAGCACGCCTTACGTGTGTTCTCTTTTCTGTTATAATGTAGCACGTCATTACTTCCTATAACATTAGTTTTTTGCGATCTGCTGTGCTGCTGCTCCCTCTTTCTCTTTCCGTTCTTCAGCTAAAAGGACTTTGTTCTTCTTCTTAATCAAGATTTGTTCACCACACAGAGTTAAAAACATCTGACTGCATTTTGTCCTCTAGTATGCTCATGCTCATTATGTTTATAAGTAAATTCATATTAATTTATCATGAATCACATTTATTCTATATTTATATTTAACTTAGGATACTATAGCATTTATTCATAATTATCTTTAGATATAAATTACATAATTCATGTTTTTCAAGTTAGTAAATGGGTTGTTAAAATTGATTTTTACTAAAAAGGAGTAGGACATCAAGTCTAATAGAGTTAAGAACTGTTAGAAAATCTAATTTATGAAAATCAAAAGCTCTTTGAAATTACTATATTAAAGAAAAGATTACCTTGTATTCACAAGAAAAGTCTACCGTACTCTGCTAATACTGTTATGAGACTGGGGTTCCAGTGGTGGTTCCCATGGAATAGGGGGATCCCAGGGTAATGAGGTGTGGAGGACAGGTTGGAGTCAGGCCCTCGGAACAGCAGGGGCTGTGCAAACGGTGACTAGAGGAAGTGAAAGTTCAGAGAAGGAAGCTCAGGCTCCCAAGAGACACTGTGCACTTCTCAGTGGGAGCTGAAGCACTTAGAACTCAGGATGACCAACAGCAGCACTGAAAACCAGAATGCATGGCTGTGCCACTTGGCTGGAGGACCAACTGAGGACTCTCAAGCAGATGCCAGGTTTTAACTCAAGTTGTTCGATAAATTGCAAAAATACATAGAGCAGAAACCTTCAGAGCTAAGCCAAATCTCAAAAAAGCAGAATGGAATTTCCTAAAGTCTTTGGAAACAGATTCCACCAGGAGTGGGGCAGGGGCAATGCAATAGCCACCCAGAATGTAACACATTGCTGCTCATATTCTGCAGTGGCTTCTGACAGGTACAGACAGAAGCTGGGAATCTGGGCTGGGTTGGTGGAAATGCCTCGCTGGGCAGTAGGGACACTTCGAAATAAAAACCAAAGCCAGTCACCAGGCTAGGAATGCAATGCAATGGAAGAGGGCTTGTCCAGCATGCAGGAAGCTCTGCATTGCCCTATAGAACATCAAGGAAAAAATAATCTTCACTTTTCTGGTGCCATGAAAGGATTTTTGTTGTTTTGTTTCATTTCATTTCTGCTGAAGCTGTCTTTATCTAGGCCTTTTTCCTCACATGCTATTTACAGTCCAAAAAATAGGTTGGTTATTTCTGGACTAGAAAAATATTAGTTTAGATGTGTTGATTTTTTTCTGTGCTCTGGAAATAATGCAAGCACTTTAAATATAGAAACTAAATAGACCTCAAAGAAACATCTTCAGGTGTTGTTATGATAATTCTTTTGACACGTGTGGGCTGAAGTATGGTGTCTGAGGTGCCAAGCTAACGCCTTCCAAAATCAAGACTCAGTCTGGGAAATCTTGCTCCATAGCCCATCTCTGAATAACACCCAAGAAAACAGAATCATACAGAAGTCTGAAGCAAGGTGTGCAGCTGGGAAAATTTTAACATGTAGACTAGAAAAGGAAATGGGCACATAATGTTACAAAGTTGTCAAGAGCACAATCAAGACTTTCATGCTACAAAAATAAAGATCCTCTCTGAATCTTGGAGATCTGGTATACTAGCCAACATTCCACTCATCAAAATCTCTTTTTAAGACAGAGTACGTACTGGATATTCAATTGGAGCATCAGGCATATTGCATTTTGAAACTGTATTTTGCTGTTTCATGGATTCTTCTGACACAGGACTACTTAGTTTCTCTGTTCCTTGTTTTTCTTGTCTATAAAATGAGACAAATAATTATACTTAATAGATTTTTTGCTGGAATGTGACAGAGTCATAGAGGAGACCCATCTAACCCACTGTCTGTCTTAAGTACTCAAGAGGGAGCAGCTATTTTACTATGTGTGCAACATCTTAAACAGATAGTTTAAAAATGATTTGTTAAGGGAACAAACACCAATAAAACCATTTGCTTGTTTTTCCTCTGAAGAAATAAGGAGAAACCTCTAGATCTCTGAGTTATAACAATACTTGTGTAAACAGTGCTGTTCAGAACAACATTCCTGTGTCATGATAATCACACTTGCCTAGAATGTGCGTAAGTCTTATTTGGTTTACAGTTTAACAAGTTTGAAAAAGCAGAACTGTTGAGTAGAAAGCAACTGTGAAAGCATAATTTCTTCAGAATTTAGAGTGCTCACCTTTGTTTTTCACATAATTCTTTCTCATTTTTCCTTTTTATTTCTTCTGAAGAAGCAGAGAATTGCGATACAAGAGGTTAAATGAATATTTTGAGAGTGTCAAAGTCTGCGAATAAAGTATACCGCGCTTATGGTATTTTATCATTGCTTTCACATATTTATTGTATTCGTTGTGTTGGGCCTAGAGACAAAAGTATAGATGATTTGCTTCATGTCAGATTTTGCATGAAGGAACATCAAAGAAGCAAACTTGAAGTAGTCATAACCTCAGGCTCCAAGGAGATTTCACTCTAGCGGGGAGATAGGTATATATGTGAAGTGATGCTAAGATGGAGGGAAAGTGTGGGGAGAGTGGGGGAGACAGGTGAGTGGGTCTCAGGTATCCTAAAGAAAAGGCACCAGTCTAATTGCTCTGACCATGACAGAGGCAACATCCTTCAGATGTCCACAGGCAAGTGCTCTGCTCTGGGTCGGTGGTTTGGGGTCCCTGATACCTTTGGGGAGGCTGTTAGGAAATCATTCACTCCTGAAGGTCCTTAGTGCCCTTAGGGGAGCTGTGTGGCCCTGGCCTCCTCCTGCCTCTCCCTGTTTCCTGGGTTGAGAGGTGAACACTCACTGGAGTGTGGTCCTGCCATTGACAACCACTGTCTTCACCAGGCTCCAGCAAGGGGGAGCTGCCCGGCCCTCGACTGGAGCCTCCAAACCATAAAGCTGCTCACTCCATGAGCAGCCTGTGTCCAGCAGCACAAAGCTGAGAGACATAATCACAGTAGAGGAGTCAGAAATGGTATGCAGTGGACAAGAAGACCAGGGTTTATCTTAACTCTTTTTCCACTGAGATTTTTAGAAGCCATTGGCTGAGCAACATCCAGGGCAATTGCTATGGAAAATCAACCGTTAGGATTTATTTCAAGAACTGGCTCTGTCAGTGAGGTAAAGCCTCTTTGCACCTATTCATTGTTTATTGCTTCTCAAAGACAGAAAATAAAATTTTGAAGAAGTTAGTAATAAACATTTTTCACTTGGGTGAAGTAAAATTTTTCTTGGTACTGGAAATTAAACTCAGGACGGTGAACTTGCAGAGCAGGTGCAGCACATCCGAGCTAAACACCACGTTTTGTTGCCACATTTTATTTATGAAGAAGTGTGTTCTCCGTTCTGAGTCTTTTGCATGTATGAACCCAGTCTCTGTTTCGATGTGTTTTGAAGACTGTGGCCAGTTCCTGTTCCCAATCTGTTGGGTTTTTTTTCTTTTTTCCCTTCTTTTCTTTAGAGAATTTATGTGAATACAATGAATAGACCAAAAACGCTTTTTCTTCTGTGGTCTTACTAAATTTAACTATTATGTATATGAAAAGCTTTAATATGATAGATTTTACCATGTAAAATATTAAATTTCTTATATTCTGTCTAAATGAATAAATAAAACAAAGTAGAAAATATCTAGTGTACATTCCTCTGTTCTATCCGCTGGACTAGCAAAGCTTGACAGCAAAGAAGGAGAGGGGTGAATAAGTGGAATGCTGGATTTCCCTGACATTGAAACTGCTTCATATGATACAATGTGATCAAATTATACATTGCGTATTTAATGAGTTTGTTACAGCAAAATACACATTGTCATTAATGATCTTCAAAATACTTCCTCTTGCTTTGGACACAATTATTCCATTATTTTTGCCAATTTCTGAACCAGTTCTGGAATTTCTCCTTTGTTAGTGTCCTTAGGAATTGTGATTTAAAAATACCCTGAATACTGCTGAGTGCCTCCAACAGCAGAGCAGGCTTGTAAAAACCATAGCGGTGCACGCTCAGGCACCTTATTCACTGGCCCTGGCTATTTGAAAGAAAACATAAAATTATAATGGACACTGCTGAAATTCAGAAAATTATTAGCAGCTAGTTCACAAATATATGCCAAACAATTGAGCAACTCAGAAAAGAAATGGATATTCTTAGAGACATATGAATTCCCAAAATTGAGCCAAGAAGATATGAAAATCTTGAACTGTCTAATAAAAGGCAATGGCATTAAAAAAGTAACTTAAAAGTTATCCACTAAGGAAACCCCAGGCTCTGATGGGATCATTGACAAATTCTACAAGATCATCAAGAACCATCTAAGATAAGTACTCTTCAAAATTTTTCAATGAAATTGAGAAAGAGTACTTCCAAAATCATTAACATCTTGATACTCAAACTAGAAAAGGATCCAACGAATAGAGAGAAATACAGGCCAATTTCTCTAATGAACATTCATACAAAATTCTTTAAAATGATACAGAGAAACAAAATGTAACAAATCACCCCAAAGATCATACACCACGCCCAACCAGGCTTCATCCCAGGGATGCAAAGATGGTTCAGCACAATGTAATCTATCACCCAAACAAAAACAAGGAAAATAATCACACGATCATCTCGATAGTTTCAGAAAAAGCCTTTGACAAAATCCAACAGCCACTGATGAATAAGAAAAAAAAAAAAAAAAACCTGAAGAACTAGATATAGAAGGTCTTTACTGCTCAGTCACACCCTCCTTCCCATCCTGTCTCTTTTTTCTCACTAAACTGCCCAGGCTGGCCTTGGATTATCCCCCTGCCTGAGTCTCCTAATAAACTGGCATTGCAGGTGTGTGCCATTAGACATGACTTCCTAAATGAGCAAACTCCTAATTGTCCTTAATTACTCCCTTTTGCGTCAGGATTGGTTGCATGTTCTTCTAATCTAATCTACTCAAGAGGCTGAATCCATGGGATCTTACGTTTGAGGCCATTTGGGAAATCTAATGACCTAATGAAACCTTGTCTCAGAGGAAAGTAATGAAGGGAAAGAAAAAATTTGATGGTTAAAAAAATATAAATAAAGCTTATGTGTAGAGGAGGTGGAAGTTGTACGAAGGGCAGGGCAGTGGGAAAAACTGAGACTGTGTTATATACAGGGACAAATTCTGAATGTGGAATGTGATCATAATGTATGTATAAAATGTACCAATAAAATTTTAGGAAAAAAAAAAGGAGAATGTAGCTGGCACTAGAGTGAATGTCTAGTGTGCCAAATACCCTGAGTTCAGTTCCCAAATTGGGAAAAATAAAGAATAATTCCTTTTTGAGATGAGATAGAAGAAACAAAGCTAGCTAGCAAAGATACAGAAAATAGAAAAATTTAAATTGTACTTTAAAGAAAAACTATAGCCTTAGATCAAAGGCTTTTACTTATTTTATTTATTTACTTTTATTTATTTATAAGATAAATAAATATGGTTTATTTACTTTTTTCCTTCTCCCAAAACAGTAAAACTGATAAACTCACTTTCAGCTGCAAATGGTTCCACCTGCTCCCTTTCCTTGTAAATGGCCCTCTTTTACACTGAAAGGACTGCCCTTTGAAGATTTCCCTAGCAATAGTCCATTACCTCCTAGATATTGGCCATCCCCTTCCACCCGCTAAGACAGAGACTAAGAACAAAACTATAGATGATCAGATTTCTACTTTCCAAATGGCATAAAAGATCCTCCTTCTCAACTATATTGTTCCTTATTTCTTGAAACAGCCACACTTTGCTTCTCAACTCATTGTATAACTACCTCTAAAAAACTTTCACACACATCTTTAACAAAACAGAAGCATGGTAAAGGTCATTATGACCTGAGCTGTGTTGATCCACCCTTGAAGTCCTGGGCCATTTATGATTAGTCCACTTATGGTCAACATCAAACTCAATAGGGAAAAGTTGACCATCTTCCCGTAAATTCAAGAACAAGACAAGGTTGTCCCTGCTAATCAACATAGACCTTGAGAATATGCCAGAGCAATCAGGCAAGAGAAAGAAATATGTGAAATACATTTTGGAAAAGATAAAGTCAAAATATTACCATTTGCAAGTGGCGTGATCCTTTATTTACAAAACTCAAACTCCAAATTCAACAGTGTAACAGGCTACAAAAAACACAAAAGTCAATAGTATTCCTATAAAATAATAATGAACTCACTGAAAAAGAGATTAGGAAAATAACACCATTTACAATACCAAGAAAACAATTAAACACTTAGGTATTAACATAATTAAGGAAGTGAAAGGCCTCTACAATGACAGTTATATTACACTGAAAAAGGAAAGTGAAGAAGACATCACAAAATGTAAAAATATTCCATTTCTGGTTAAGGAAAACCAGCATAATCAAAGTGGCTACACTTCCACAATTTGTGTACAGATTGAATACAATGCCAGTTTCTCAGGAAGTAGAGAAAACAAAATGTTTATTAAATCCAAAAAGACCCAGATAATAAAAGCAATCCTAGGTTACAAAACCAAATCGCTTGGTATCCTAATGCCAGACTTTATGTTATATTATAAAGCTACAGCGACTGAAACAGCGTGGTACATTACTAGCACAGAAATAGTCATGGGAATCAATGGAAAGGAGAATAAGCGGAAACAACCCCAGGCACATGCTCCTGTTGTTCTTTGACAAAAGAGTCAAGAATATAGACCAGAGGAAAGACAACTTCTTTAGTAAATGGTGCTGGGAAAATTGGATATTCTCATGCGGAAGATCGATCTGTACATCTCATCACGCACTAAACTAAAATCAAGATGAATCAAATGCCTAAAAGTTGAAAGAGAAACAATCTACTGGAAGATAGGATAGTTGCAACTCTTGAAGACATAGAGAAAGACAAGGACTTTCTGAACAAAACCCCAGTGCAAATGCTATGGTTTAAAAAGCCCCAGTGGCATAAGAAATAATACCAAGAATCTACAAATGGAGTCACACAAAATCCACATCTTCCACACAGTGGATGAAACAGTCAACAGAATGAAGAGACAAACCAGAGACACGGAAAATCTTTTCCCAGCCACGTCACGGACAGAGGACTAACATCAAGAATAAATCATGAATTTTTAAAAATTAGAATGCTCCAAAAAACCCCAAAATGTGCAAATGAACTGAATAGACACTTCTGAGAAGTACATACATCCAATAAATACATAGCAAAATGCTCATTATCGCAGACCAGCAAAGACATGCAAATTAAAAGCACACTGAGGCACTGTCTTACCCCAGAAAGAATGCTTATCACAAGAATCTAATAATAACAAAAGCCTGCAAGGTTATGGGTGAAAAGTGACTATTAGATTGTTGGTGGGAAGTTAATCTAATACAACCACTCTGGAAATCAGCGTGGAGATTCATAAAAAACTAAAAATAGAAATCCCATTTGACTCAACTATCCCTCTTCTTGGTGTCTACTTAAATGATTCAAGATCATCACATTACAGTGATACCTGTATGTGCATCATTATAGCACCACAATTCGTACAACAGTTGGATCTTGGAAGCGGCATCCATGCTCTTCAACAGAGGACTGGATTAACAAGTGTAGTGTTTGTGCAGAATGGAGTGCCATGATGGCAGGGGTAAAATGGGGCACTTGTGCGTGAGGTGAGGCCACTCGAGAACATCATGTCAAGTGCAGTAAATCAGGGAAACAGCTCACATACTGGGTACTTTCTCACATATACATATTTAGAGCGAGAACAAAAATAGAAGAGATAAATAGGAAGTAGACAGAAGTTCAAACATTCTCCCAAAATGCAAATGCTATTGTTTTAAAAATATTTCATTATATATGGTAACCGGTTTCAGATGTATAACTGCTTTATCTTAGTTTGTAGAAAAGAAAGATTTGTGTTCTTATGCATTTATTTCTTTGTTTTAAGAATATTTTTGTTACATGTCATATCCTAAATAAGTGCTTTGAAACTAACAATACACAATGTGGTAACTATTGCCATTTTCTTATTATCAGATTGTGAAATGTTGACTTTTCATAGAAATAACATTTCAATCAGTCTTCTATATCCCTTCCTTCATTCCATCTCTTCTTTTTCCAAGAACTGTTTGTGAAAACTCACTGGATTTGTAGAGTTAAAAATGTGGCTCTGAGTAGAGTAAACATTGTCTCCTGACCCAGGCAGGGGTGAAGTTTAGTGGAGAGGACACTAACCTAGGAAGAATGACCCCTCTCACACCTGCTGGGAGGGAGTACAGGAGAGCTGAACACGGGGCTGGTAAAGAACGAGCAGTCAAATCCAGGCCAAGCAGAAAGTTGAAACTGAGGCTGGATGGAGGAAGGTAGATTAGTTCCATGACAAGCTAGAGCTACAGTGAAATTGCAGCACACAGGAGAGATACCTGAGCTCAGAGGGACAGAAAAGGGCAGCGCCACTGGAGGGGGGAAAGCTGCATCAGGGGCTGGCCACTGTGAAAGGGCCGCGGACCACGGCCAGTTGGGCTGGGCAGAAAACACACGAGAGGGGTCCAGGGCACGCAGTGCTTAGCAGTGGGGCTGTGTGACTTTTAAGGGGCAAGGGAAACAGGGTCAGTGAGAACCTTTTGAAACTTATGTCATACTGCCAGGTATTGGGGTGCAAACAGCACTATTTTAGAACTGATGGGTGTTCACGATGACAGTGATGTCAGTAATGGCTGTTGGTAAAACATTACTAAAGAGAAGGGTTTTTAGGTAGATTACTAGGTAGGTGGGTCTTAAAGTCTCCAGAAAAAGTGGTCTGAAACATAAGGTTAAATGGTGCTGGGTCCCAGACATATCCTACTGGAACAATTTGTTTTTCTTTACTCTGAAGTTGGCATCTTGACTCTGTAAATAACCTACTGGGAAACCCTTACTGGGACAGTGTTTGACACCTGCAATTAACAAATTAAGATTTAACTGGGTCAGGGGCTTCTAAAATGGGAAGTAAGAGAGGGCAGTGGAATGTTTATGTGACCAACTGTCCTTTTTTAGAGCTTTGGTGTTGTACTTTCCCCTTATAATTTAACAGTGTAGTGTGCTGAATTGCTTTATTCTCCTCCAGATGGCCCTTTATCTGGCATCTATCAACTATAAGCAAAACATGCTTCACAAATGCTATATTTTTACACTGTCATGCGGGCATTTGTTGCTGTCTTAATCCAAATTACTGTTTGTAACACTTCCTGACTATAGTACTTTCTCCCCGACAAACGGCGGAGTTGCGGACGTGGGAGAAGTTAAGCTTGACTGTGTCAACTTGCCTGGCTCTGGCAGCAAGCAAAGCGTTAGGAAAAAACACGCCTGGGTGTGTCTGGGGGCCGTGCGGTGGCCCCTCGGCCTCTGCCGCTCTTCAGTTACGCCTTCCACCCAGGCACCGGCCCTGTTCATCTTCTCACCACCGTGAACGAAGCGTCCTCTCTCCGCCATGACTTTTCTAGCTAGGAGTAAATGACAAAGAACTAAATCCTCTCGAGGCAGGAAGCAAATGAGACCCCTTTTCCTTTCAACTGCAGTATTATGTGCTAGTGGTGGAAATGAAGGTTAACACAGGAAATTGTTACGGGAGAAGTGAGCTCATTGCTGTTACTCTACCTGACCACATGCTTTAGAAGCCCTTGGAAATGGTTTGCACGATTAATTTGGAAGAGTTTGGAGATGTGGGCTAGAAAAGCCCCAGGATGCGTAAGGCAGGCCTGACTGATGATTCTGGTCAAAGATCAGAAGCCCAGAGTGCTGATCCGAATGCAGACAGCAGAGGCAGGCTCGTGAGGCTGCAGTTGGGCGTAAGGGTCACTTAACAGCTCAGCTATAGGATGTGCATCTTAAGCACCAGTAAAAGTTTTTCTAAATTTTTCCTATGGGCCAGGACTTTGCAGGGAATGAAGATTCTGGGTATTGGGCTAATTGATGTAGTGAAGAGAATTTCAAAGCTATACAGAATTCAAATTGTGTCATGAGTACTGCTAGCGGATTTCAGCCAAATTAATAGTGAGCATCAGGGACAGAAACCAGAGTAGAAAATTTTATTAAATTGAATTTTAGTCCAAAAGGAACCATGTGTAAATCTGGGACCAAATGAGATCTGATTGCTAAAGAGATTAGTACAATTAAAAAGAAACCAGGTACTTTGTATTTGGACAGGGAGAAATATATCTTGAGAGGATCTCAGCAACCAGCAAGTTCTCACCAAAGGAAGGCTCAAAGGTGCAAAAATAAAAAAGGTTTCATTGGAAAAGAAAATCCCTGGAACACTGCTTCAGGAGGCATCTCAGGAGCTCCCTCCTGGGTCTCATTTCACTGTGCTCGGCCATCCACGCACTCAGAGGTCGAAGCTTCCACAGTTCAGTGGGGACTGGTACAGCCTACACTGTGTCAGACTTTAGAGTCTTCCGTATGACATTGTTTTCTGGGACTTGTTTTTTATTTTTGTGTTCACAGAAATTCATGGCAGAGAGTTTATCTTCAGTGCTCAGAAGAAATTTTGAACTTGAACTTCTGGAACACTGCTGGAACTGCTGAGCCTTTGGGTAAAAGATTTTGTGTTACTAGTTGGATGCAGGATGTTTGCAACATGTTAGGTGGAACTATTAACTTTTTTCTGTTTATTTGATAATTAAGTGTGGTTGAGGAAATCTATTTGGATATCAAGTGACAATGGGTGGGATGCGGTGGGCGAGACTGATGGTGCCGACTTGCCTGGCTGGAGAACTTTGGGGGATGTCGGTCCGTCGCCCCTTTCGCTGTTACCGTCCGCTTACTCCAGCTCCTGGCTGCCATGAGCCAAGCAGCTATATCCCACCAAACCCTTCCAGCATGACCTTCGACCCGTGAATACATTTGGCCACAGACAAAATCTCCTCACCTATGAGAAAAACTAAGTCTAGAGACTAGAAAAATGTACATCAGTGAAGTTTTAAGATAAATTAATGGACACTGAATAGTCTATCTTATGTATCATGTATCATGATCAAAAATATAACTGTATGGCAACCACAAAATTTAGAAACTTTAGGAATTTTCTCTCAATGAATCTATACAGAGAATGGATAATTCACTTTGGGTAGAAGAAAAGTTTATAACAAAGCAAACTGTGGAGGAAGAATTTCTCTGTTCAGTGTTGGAAGGTAAGAGTTTAGATATTTTCTTTTGATGGTTACTCAATACTTCTGGAAACTGAATAATTTAAGCATCTGTGTGTGAGTCTGCTGTTGTGCGCTAATATTTAATCCTTTTTTTTGTAATTACATATAGAAAGAAATACAGAATTGTTAGAGTTTAATGGCTGAGAGAAATCCAGTATTTATGTATATCAGAAGTTTAATGCCAATGTCACAGAGCAAGTAATTCCTTCCTCTCATTGTGGCCTGTGTTTAGTGCAGCATTGGTAACCAGCTCTCCACAGAGGACAGTCAGGTCTATGCCAATTACTTCTTTGAAACAAAGTCAATTTCAAGACCTTCCAGAGCTGGAATCATAAAGTACCCTTAGCTTTCCAGACCCACTTCTGTTGTTTTGCTTAAGTGATGCAGCTGACTTCTCCCAGTGCTGAGCATTCATGACTCCAGTTTCCTTTCAAACAGAAAGCCAGAGATATGGAACTGTGACAGTACATTCATTTAAATAATAGCCCTAAAAATAACATTTTCAGCATAGTATTCAATCACGGCCTTAAGAAATTATTGAAAAGACAGAACACTGGGGGTTTTAAGGTTAACGGTCCCATCTAAATAGGAGTTGGCACTGAATATAGAGCTTTTACATGAAAGGAGTTGATGGCTCAGAAATACGATCCACATGTGGCCCAAGTGACAACTTAAACAAAGAGAGCTGCTACTCCTAATGTGAACAGATCCCTGAGCGTGCCGTGGTATCATGAACTTGTTTATAGTACCGACGCTAATGCATCTGCTCCAGCTTTGTGCAGTTACCTAGACAACATTACTTGACATTACCATTCTGTGTTAGCCTCCATCTGATAGGCTATGCCTGTCAGTTATTTCATTATAACACAATGTGACAGAAGCTTCATTTGCCTACGCTTATCTTGGCAACTTGTACTTCATTAGAGAGAATTCCGGAAGCACCAGTTTAAGCTCTCTCATCTGGCCACACATAACCACGCTTCATAAATCATTCTTTCACTTTCCGTCCTGCAACTTCTAGAGAGGTAACATTATTGAATTCAGATCCCTGGAAAAGAGTCTGCTAAAATGTTTTCTGACCATCTTTTTGACACTGAACTCTTCTATGATGTAGACAGTAATATTAACCAAAGTTTAAGGATTTAAAACTCCAGTCATTGAAATGGTTCATAGAGTGCTATCAATACTCTAGATAGCAGCCTTTTTGGTAGGTCAGTAGCAATCTGTTGAAAAACAAAAAAGAATTGTATTTTGACCCTTCGATCCTGGCTAGACTGCTTTTCATCTATGCTAAATTGAAGAGATATCTGCATTATCATTACTTACAATTAGGCACTCTGAAATTAATGAAAGATGCTAACAACCATCTATGAAGTCCCCTTGGTGTTAACTACACAGAAGTTTGCATATCCAGTGTGTTCAATTGAGAATCAACATCTGAAACTTTACGGCAATTAAAAGGCCTGAGGACAGATCTTACCCTCGTTCTTACAGACTTACTGGGGAAGCATTTCCACGTTCGTGTTTGCAGATTCATGCTCTGGCAAGTACTAAAGATTTGCAATTGAAGAGAAAGGAAATGACTTGGAGCCCCAGAAGTAAGGTGAGGTCTTGGGAGAAAAATAATTGTTTGACTTGCTCAATACACTACTCTGGCCAAACAAAAGGGACTTTCTTCTGCCCTTCACCTCTTGCCCTGAATCTCTTGATATCCTCTGTATTAGATGAGCACACAATAAGTAATTATGGTTTATTTATTTAAGGTCAGCAGGGTGAACTCTTTTGTTGCCCATGTCTTAAGTTAGCTGCAATAGGTCTGTATTTTTTTCTGGAAACATAAATGAAAACATGATTTTTTACTCTCTTCATTTCTTCTAAAGCAAACAATTCCAATACTATATTAAAGAAAAATCCTAAAGTGATAGGTTAGAATTAGTTAATATTTTATATAAAATGTTGCTTTTAAATCACAGCGTTTTAAAGTAAACTCATGAAAGATCTAGCTCAGATGAGTACTCTTACTTCCAGGAAACAGGCCATTACATTTCAGTGATTTTTCCAATCTCAAAGAGCCAGAGAATGGCAAAGAGGAAGCCCATAACGGGCTTGCAACAGTTCTGACCCCGCTCTTCTTAGCTATGAGGGTACATCAATATAATAATCATTTTTATCTCTTACAATAAAGCTTTTTAAAATTTTTTAAATCTTTACTAGTACATTACATATATGTATCATGATTGTACTCCATAATAAGTATTTGTACCAGTATAACACACAACTTAATTCTCATTTTTTCCCATAGCCCTACCCACCCTACCACCCCCATATACATAAAATTTGTTTCTTTACTTTTTTGTTACAATCTCATCATTTTTCCCCCTTCTTCGTATTTTACATTGAGCATTTTCTGTTTCACAATATATAACATACAATTCTAGGACTCATTTACATCTTTATTTTCTCATATCAGAGAAAAGATGCGATATGTATCTATCTGTGCCCTATTTATTTCACTTATGAGGATATCCTCAAGGTATGTCCATTTAAGTAGAAATGATTCAAACTTATCATTTTTTATGGCAGAGTAACACTCTATTCTGTAGAAGAACCACAGCTTTTTTATCCCGTGTCCAGTTGCTGGACACTTGGGTTGTTTCCAAGATGTAGCAATAACAAATTGGGCTGCTATAAACATGGGTGCACATATGTCACTGTGATATGAGTCTTTTAATTCTTGTGTGTATATACCTAGCAGGGCAATGGCTGGGTCAAATGGAACCTCCAATCCTAGCTTTTTGAGGATTCTCCAAACCGATCTCCACAGGGGTTGTACGAGTCTACATTCCCACCAACAGTGGAGAAGGGTTCCTTCTTCTTCGCAACCTCGCCAACATTTGCCATTGGCTGATTCTGACAGGGCAGCCATGCTATGTGGAGTGAGATGAAATCTCAATGTTGTTTTCATCTGCATCTCTCGAATGACTAATGATGTTGAGCATTTCTTCATATGCTTCTTAGCTGCTCTTACTTCTTCCTCTGAAAAATATCTGTTCATTTCAGATGCCCATTTTTGAACTGGGTCATTAAATTTGGGTGGGCTGATTTTTTTGAGTTCTTTATATATTCTAGATAGTAGCCCTTTGTCTGAGGAACAGCCAGTAAAGATTTTTTTCCCACATTGTTGCTTGCCTTTTTGCACTGTTGGTGGTTTCCTTTGCTGTTCAGAAGCATTTTAAAAGAATGAGGTCCCATTTGTTGATTTCCTCAGCCAATTCCTGTGCTATAGAAGTTTTGTTTATGAAGTCTTTCCCTAAGCCAATGTCTTCTTTGATAGGGAATAGAAACTATAGACAGTTATATAAGTAATAAAAAGTTTATTCTACTTTGATTCTCACCTAGGTTACAGCAAAATGAAGTCATGATTTCATATAAAAGATAACTTTTCCATTGTATCTGTAGATGACTGATTTTATCTTGTATTGTTTAATGCAGTTGAAATGAAAAAAATATATAAACAAGGCAAACGATCATATTTTAGTTATTTTTAACATAACCTTTCTACTGATAAGAAAATCATAGTTCTTAGGTCTGTCAGATAACAGTAGATGTAGAAATAATACTGAAAATCAGTTAGCCCAATGACCTGAGTTTACAAAATACAACATAGAGGTCCAGCTAAATGATTCAGACAATCACAGCATCTTCTCCATTGTAACATGTTACTCCTTCAATCGGTATAAATGAGAAATATTTATCAGTCACTCACTGATCTAGTTACTGCGAGCAACAGATCATGAATAACACTGAGACATTGCTTGAGGAACTCATAACCCATTTGAGAAATGAAAATGTAAAAGAATGAACTAATACAACATTTTTCTGGGATATAAACTACAAAAAGAAACAACAGGATAAACAAATTTTTCAGAGTTAAAAGAAAGAGTGAACAAATGGTATAAAAGGGTTGGAGGCAGAGAAGGAAAAGGAGTTTCTGTATGGAAACCAGCAGGGATGGCGTTGTGTAGAGGCCTCAGAAATGCTGCCGAGCAGCTAAAAACCCTGAAGGAGACTTTAGGCTGCTGGGTCATCATCTCCATGGGTTTGATTCTCATCACTAAATTCACAAAGCACCTTCACATTCAACTTCCTGTGTTGTCTCCCATAAATTGTTGGCGGCATTGTCATTTTTATTTAATGCAATAGGTTGGGAAAGCAGAGTTGAGTGAGAAAAACTCAAGTTAATTTCCTTCTTAATTTAATATCTGTATGTTATTTTGGACTTTGGCCATTACATTTTCAGCTCATTTCTCTTAAAGTTGAACTTAATCCCTAGAGTTATTGGTGCTAGTTTTTATTACAGTTCTTCTCCCAGATAGGTTCTCAAAATGTGGCTGGTAAGTTATTACGTTATTTTCAATAGACAGAACATCCAGATACAAGACATCCATATACATCTAAAATCAACACTCAGGGACACAGAAAAAAGGGTGTGTAGATGATGAAAACCTCCACGTCTGCACCTGGCAGATCAATTATGATTCAATTGGTTAATATTAAAAAAGGCTCTGAAATATCTCAGAGGAAATTAGCAAGCTTCATATGAATTCTAGATAGACTACTTTTATCTAATTTTATAATAAAAAGATTACTGATACTATTTCTAACTATAGCAGTCAGGAGTAATATAAAATGAACTTGTCCTCTTAGCCACAGTAGCCTAAAGCAGACAGGTATAAAATGCTTGCTCCAAATGGACCTGTGCATTCTATCAAAATTAATATGGGCCCTGGGTGAGAAGCAACTCACAGAGAAGCCCTTATGTTCCTTATAAACATTCCTGAATTCTTAACAGTAACCTCAAGATGTACCTTGGTATACATGGTGAAAATCAAAGCCCTGCCCTTTCAGTAGCAAAGGCTGTTATAATCAAAAGATAGCCAGTACTGGAGAATACACATTTTCTTATCACCTACCTATGGAAAGATGGTTCTCACACTGTCTTCAAAATCAAGATAAAGTTTGCCATATGGCATGACTAAAATAACATTTATTATACATAGTATTTCCGTATTCTGATGCTCATTCAGTAGAAATGAAAATCTTTGTTCCTCTTTGACTGAAAGTATAAGTCTATAAAAACTATTTCACAAAATAGCTTTCCAGTGCATTGGATTCTGATGCCATGCAAAAAGGGAACCTGAGCTACTTTATCCATTGAGTTAATATTCTCTATTCAAGTCAAAATGTTTATTGTAGGAGATAGTTTTACTTAAAATAAAAGCACAACTCCTTTAATAAACAAAAGAAAAAAATTTTTCTTTTATTTCATATACTCAGATTATCTAGAAGATTGGATTTGAGGGACAGACTATTTCCGTATAGGTTCAAAAGCAGTAAATTGAATGTACCTTTGCTCATTTAGTTTGCTTCTTAAACACTGTGTTACGTGGCTTCACTGAAATGACCCATAGAGTTGGTCTCTCTTAGAGGACCTACTTCCTGCGAGGCCCACGGAAGTGGTAGTTCTTCTGCTGAGAGGATCTGGAGAGTAAGAGTCTATCCAACCTCCACATGGGAACTAGAACTGTGCTCATTTTTTTAAATTCCTGGACACAGAATCAGGGTAGTAGTTTCCCAGCGTCTCTCTGCAGATGTGGCTGAATGACTGTTCTTAGGCCAGTGGAATGTAAATTTATAAAGATGTCACCACTTCAGAAAGTGAGCTTTAGATCTTTCTCTGTTCCTTCGATCCAAGACCTGGATGCACATTCTGGTTAGAATGGACCTGAGACAACCAAAGCCTGGGTCTTTGGATGTGGTACACATTGCTCAAGCACACACACATAACCACACCCAGAGATCCTCAGGCACACACTCACACACTCTTACACACACATACATGTACACACAGAGAGCAGCTCACACACATGCTAGTGCTACCAGCCCACGCTCTGCAGAGTCACTGAAATATCGGGGTGGTTTCTGGAGAGGACCCGACTGATGCTCCAGAGCATCTCCACTTTCTTTCTGCTTGTTCTTTATTTCCTCTTTGAAGTTTGTTAAACTTTGAGGAGATACAGTTAACCACTAATATTGAGAAATACATATCTAAACATTTCAGTGAAAGACTAGAAGCATCATAGGGTATTAGGAAACTTTTTGCAAGCTTTGACTTAGGTCAGGTATACATTATTTACTGTTCTATGTCACAAACAGTAACACAAAATTTCTTTGCTACCAGGAAATAAAACTTGAGACAGAAAAAAACTCTTTGTCAGGTGTAGTTAGCCTCTGTATATAACCTCTTTTGCTACACAGATGCAAAGTTTATGAAGCCATTTATTTCTCCCTCAGCTGGAGCTTCTCTCCCCTCTTAATTTTCATCCTGTTCAATTATTCAACTTTTTAGTTGTTAAAACTACACTGGATTCTCAGTCTACCACAGAGAAGAAAATGCAACACTCTGTCTACTCAGCAAGCTCATCTCTATGGAATAATGGCATTCATATAAGAAAATAACACTTACACAAATTATGGTTTGCTGTAGGTTTGCAAAACCCATAATGCCCCTGGGAATCAAGATATATTGAAAAATCCATTCCACCAGCTACATAAAAACACTTAAAAGCATCAAGATTCTTTGTGCCAAGTGCAGAAATTGCAAGGAAAGGTGAAAGGATATTACTATGTAGTAAGGTATTTGCCTTTACAGATTTTCCTTGGCTTTTATTAAATGTCTATGGTTCCAACATAATGGTTTCTGTATGTATCAAACCATAATGTATCACAGCATAATTTCTTTTTAAAACAAAAAACTTATTACTGGATTTTTGAACAGTCAAATTTTGTTGTACATTTCTCTTGTCACCTAAAAAGTCACAATTTTAAAAACAGATCATTACAGGGGCCAGGGATTTGGCCTAATTGTTTCTGGCACCTGTTTTGCAAGTGCAAGGACCTGGGTTCGATCCCTGATTAACCACATACAATACTGGGTGTGGATACTCACACCCAGCAGCAATCAGTACTACATACCACAGTGCTAGGAGTGGTTGCTCATGCCTGTAATCCCAGCATTCAGGAGGCAGAGGCAGGAGGATTGCTGTGATGTGAGTTGGAGGCTGAGCTCAGGGCCAGCCTGAACTACAAAGTGAGACCCTGTCTCAAAAAAAAAAGAAAAAGATCATTACAGTTAGATGTATAAAAATAAAATTAGTACCTTGAATTTCATGCAGTATGGGATGGCTCTCCAAGGCTTGAGAATATATATTTATATAGTGCAAACACTTGTTTCCTTTGAGGTGGAATACGGGGAAAATGACAATGCTGGCTGTATTTGGTCCACTTAACTGTTCTTATTGTCAAAATGCAAGTGGCAAGATGGTTCGATATTTGATATTTGAGTATTACATGTTGCATGATATATGTTTTAGAGATTTCATATGTTAGGAGACATGAGGAAATCACCTGAGACTGTTTTCTGGGATATTTCCTAAAATGCAAGCCACTCTGGCTTCCATAGATGGGAATCTCAATATGAGGACACAGAGCGCAGAGCCAGTAACACCAAAGTGGCCGCAGTACCGGGAGAAGGGCTATCAAGGAAAAATGCAATGAGCTTCTTAACTCCAAAAAGGTATTTGAGCGACTGAGTAGAAGAAATGTGAATGCGTTTGTAGTTCGACCTTGTAGAACCCATGACAGTCATGTGTGTGTTTGAGCATCGCTACCCAGTGCCTCTGCTCTCCCACTTCCCAAACCCGGTTTTTTTGCCACAGATGTCCACTCACCCAAATCTAATGCAATATAAATTTCAATTCTAAATAAAATTTAGAACATCAACAATGTCGTTAGCATCCAATGTGGTCCGGTATTAAAAAAGTAGAGAAGCCACTCTCACTGACAGAATGGTCCACTCGTGCTGTGCTTGGAGAGGCAGGTGGGTTTTCTGAGCCCGGTTCACCGGCAAAGTCTTTGTATGTTTCTCCGGAAATGAATTTGGATTGACCGCTGGCATCAGTCCTTGGGAATAGTGACCCATTTGGTGACGGTGTGCACAGGTCCCCACCAGCGTCGTCCTCCTCGGCACTGTCTTCGCTGCTTATCTAATGGGAAGGTTGGATGCTAGTGAAACTGCAGCTCTGAAGGAAGACAAGGGGAGGAGCAGATGGCAGTTAGTGCACCGACCTTAAAACAGAGCACGTGCTTCGGTGCAGGAGACTCTGAGGAAACAGAAACCTACACTAGTTACAGTGTGAGTTGTTTTTGTGGACACCAGCAGAAAGCAAAGATAGAGAAAATCACTAAATGACACTAGAAAAATGCAACTTCTTTCTGATCAAAAACCCAATAATTTAATTTGAATGTCATCAGTGTACATATCTATACCTATATATTTTTATATAAAAATACCTCTCAGTACTAATTTTCTGACAATCAAGGTAAATAATGAACAGGGCATCATTTGTAAAGTACTGCTTTACTCTAAAAGCCCGTAATCAACCACAGAACACCATGGAACAACCCAAATATCCACTCCCCATGTAAAATCATGCAGACGTGTGTATTCTTGATATAGATTTTTCTCATACATTTATGTAGTGGACTCCTGAGTATAATGAGCTACAGACAATGTGATAAAAGTTATATTCCACATTTTACTATTTGTGGAAAATTCCTCTAAGATTTCTATGGTTGCAGTGTTCGTGGTAGATACTCCTGCTCCCCATTCATCCCTTGCAATTTCTGTAGAGAGAAATATGAAGGACAGAATTTGGAGACAGTTCTCTGTAGAGTGAGATTGGCCCATCTATGTACAGGAAATATAGCGACATAGCAATTCTGACTGGCTCTAGCAAGTTGGCCTCTTCTCATGTCTTCATTTCAAAAATGAGGGAAAAATCACCTGCAGTTCAAATGGTCCTTTTTAAGCACAGAGGTTTCCAATTTGTAACCGATTTATATCATGAATGTATTTTAATAATGGAAACCTGTAGGTCCACTATGTTCTGATAGTTGTTCTTTTAGAATCCACTGATTAAAGTCATTTATAATAACACTGTACTCTTTATGAAATCAGTATGCATCTAAAGAGTGTAGATATTATTAATATCTGTGCATCCATATTCATTATTCATGCTGCATGTTTTATTGAAGCTAAATTAAGACCACACAGAGAGCGCTTTGTGTGCATATGAATTGCTGGGTGATCTTCCTCCAAAATGTGGACGTGCCCGCCCATTGTGAACTCTTCCAGGAGCCCATTTGCTTTGCAGTGAGATTTCTCTCTACTCAGTAGTGCCTCCCTCCATCACCCGTCCCCTGCTCACTACAATCCCCCCAGGGCGGCCCCTCAATCTCTGCACAAGAGAAGCCTTCATCCTTGGTGTGACCAGCGCCTTTTGTGGGTGCCCACACCGCCCACTGAAGAGTTCCTGGGGCTCTTGCCTGAGAAACTAGGGCTAGCCACACTCATTTCAGCTGGTGAACTTAACCGGCCTTTGTCAGAAATGTCCTCTCCTCAGCGTCTAACCCAGTAACAATGGGATTAGTCTGTAGGTGGTTGGCAGAGTCTCCACACTCCAGGGAAAGTAACAGAAGGTACAGAGATGCACACATATGTGTTATTTTATTCATGTGTATGTGTCGTGTGTGTTGCAAGAGCACCTGATACGTGGCAGGTATTAATTAAATACGCATAAGTTAATTAACTAATTAATCAGTTGGAAAATGTCTAGTGATTCTTTGAGCTTTGTTGAGAATCTGGAACAATTGTACTTACATAAAGACATGTTGTGGAACCATTTCTTTTTTTTTTAACTAAAACTGGATCACAAAGTAGATCGTGTGCATAGAAGGGACAGAGTACCTTTGAGAGTAGGAGACATGCTTACTGGAGAGTTAGCTGCGATGGAGGAAGGACAGGAAGGCTTGTGCTACCTTGTTCGGCAATTGTAGAATAAATCTATATATCATCCACCAAGAAAGGGAATATAAAGCAAGAAAATATGAACAGCAAAAAGGCTAGTCCTCACTATCGATACTTTGGATTTTTGGAACAGGTAAATGACGATCTATTCGGATGTGAAATCATGTTGTTGTTGTTGTTTTTTTAATCTTTATTGGTACATTACATACACGCATCATGATTGCACTCCATAATGGGGATATGTACTAGTATAAGACACAACTTAATTCTCATTTTTTCCCATAGCCCTACCCACCCTACCGCCCCCCATATACATAAAATTTGTTTCCTTACTTTTTTGGTATAATCTGAAATAATTGTTTTTAATTGTTTTTAAAAAATCTTACATTTCAAGGATAAAAGTCATTTAAGCTAAAGAGTCTTAAGTCTTTAAAATAGTGCTCATTTTTAAATAATAATTTTAAAAATGAAAAAGCTTAATTTTTCCAGAATTGTAATTGCTCAATGTTAGAAGTATGTAGTTATAAAGTGTAAAACTGCTCATAGTCATCTAGCTTCTGATTTTGCAAAACTTTTCATTTTTCTTTTATCTTTCGGCCCTCTCTGAGGTCTCCACCTTGTAAGTGATCATCACGAAATGCTTTCTCTCCAACAACTTGGCTGACTATCAGCACAGAAGTGCTTATATATATATATATATATATATATATATATATATATATGTGTGTGTGTGTGTGTGTGTGTGTGTGTGTGTGTGTGTGTATATATATATATGTATATATATATATATATATATATA